>CM057813.1:6576363-7068516 GCA_030067965.1 Latrodectus elegans
TGGAAAATAAAAATAAAACCCAGCAAATCAACTGCGCTACTATTTACTAGGAGGAGAGCACCATGTGAAACTTTTAAAATACATGTTTGTGAAATACCCTGGTAAACTACTTAGGAGTAATATTGGATAAAAAGCCAACATGAAAACCCCATGTTACTAATATCAAGTGTAAATCATCGGGAGCAATCCAAAAATTGTACCCACTCCTGGCAAGAAACTCAAAATTAAATATTAAAAATATAAATTGTTAGTGTACAAATCATACACAAGACCGATGATGACATATGCCGGATCTATCTGGGGGGCACTTGTGACTCCACAATGAAACTCCTCGAAACTCAACAAAATAAAATATTAAGACTTGTAACAAATGCTGAATATTACAGAAATACCCTAATAAGAAAAAGTATTGGCATGCTTACGCTCGCTAACTTTATAAGGAATAATGCGCTAAAATTCTACAAAAATATGGAAAAACTACCCAATTTAGAAGTCAAAAAAATAGATAGTCCTTATGAATTAAATAATTTCCATAGACGAAGGTCGGTATTAAGATTAAAAACAACGGTAGAAAATTTAGCCAAATTAAAGTAAGGAGTGATAAAATTTGAAATGTAAGCTGCGCAATTTGTAAGCAATCCCTCTCCCCCTCCCCCCACCGGCGAACAAAATGCGGATTTTCAGGAGCGTACAATACTTTGGTGGGTGACCACTAAATGTGTGATTCAAAATCAACATTTATCAACCATTATGAAAAATAATAAAGTTAAAATTATAAAATTTTCTTTACTAATTCTTTATATGGATGAGTAATAAATATATAATTTTTTTCTGTCAAGAAACATCATGTGAATTATTCCCAACTGGGGGTGCAAACCCATTTATGTAAATAAATTTTAATTATCAATTGTATGGTAACCAAGAACTTTTTTTTTTTTTGTAGTTGGAAGATTGCAACTAGCCAAAAAAAATTTATAATTGTATATAAAAGTTGTAACTGATATAATATGTATTAACAATGTAAATGGCTTATGTAAAAATTTTGTTATGGACAGGAGAAAGATTCTTGGTTAGAGGAACAGCTCGTAGGGCAGGCAGCAATTGTGACTCCACTTGGAAAAAATGAAATATTAGGCTTAATTCCAGGTTATTCCAAAAGAGGTACATGGCTGAGTAGGCAACACACCTCAAATCAAAATTAGACCGAATGTGTAGCATTCTTGTGTGGACGATATCCAAGTTGCAGTTCGTTAACGTCATTTCACACTGTCTTGTCATGAACTGTTTCACTGTGAACATTCACATATCATCATAGTGAAGTGAAAATTAAGTTACAGAGCAAATTTTAAATTGAAATCTATAGGGAAGGCAAATGGGGGAAAAATAGCGACAAACGTGTAATGTAAGGTAAAAACAAAGCATGCGCGGCACAGAAGAAAAAAAGTTCCACGCGTAGTTAGAAATAATCCATTTCTTCCATTTAACTATAAACGAAACAAATATAGTTTGGATATTGATCGATGTCGTGCTTTCATCTCAGTTAATCGCACTTTGTGTTGATTTCAGAAAGATATATATCATTATAAATATTTTTTTTCTGTAGAATTCATTATATATATATTTTTAATCACAAATATAATGTGTACTTTTTATTTTATATTTGAACCAAATCATTAGCAGTGTAAGTTTTCGTCGGAAAAATTGCCGCGGACCATAAGGTGGCTGCAGATTATGAAAAAAAAAAATTTAAAAAGGGGACTTGCGGGTAATATACAGGAAAATACGGTAATTGATGCATTTCTTAAAATGAAATAAGATTGTGCTGAGTATCTGTAACGCAGATGTCGTGTATGCAGAGTGTGTGAACTGGACTGCTGCGCTTAGAGCTCTTATTCAGATGGTCTCTTTTTATGCAAAAGTCATCGTGTAAAATACACAGAAGTAGATGGGTGGAAAATTGTCTTCATGAAGCAGGTATTTTGTGTACATATGAATGTGCCAGTGGTCGAAAGATATGTTGCTGCTCTATTTAACCAATAATTTTTACTCTTTGAATTGTCATAGCAATCATAGAATTCATATAGCAATGTTGACTTCTGATTTAATAAATGTAATTTTAATTGCTAACATTGCTATTTCGCTCATCAGTTGTTAAAGACTCTATATTTGTTATAATTCTATATTTATTGTATCATTTGGATATATTGTTTTTATTTGTTCCTATTTTTAAAAACAAAAATCTACTTTTTTCATCATTAAAAATATTTTGAAGTGAATCAAAATGAAGCTCGTGTAAAATGAATATTTCATGCAATTCTGCTCCCTTGAAATTATGATTTTCTTTGTAATAAATAGTTTATAATATTACAAAATTGACTGTAATTATATTTATTTCTATTAGCAATAATATACAAAATTCTGGAAATTCAAAATATGAATTTGCTGGATTAATAATTTATTATCATCTAAATTAAATAAATTAATTAGGCATGTATATGATAATGAAGAGATTGTGATCAGCTTTAAATGCTTCTATTTTTTTGCTGAAAACAAGGATTTTTATTAATTAGCAGAAAGAATTTAAGCTAATTTCTACACTAAAACTACACACAGAAATGTAAAATTAAATATTATTTTTACATTTATTTTAAAAATCGATAGATTTACATTAATTTAAGAGAAGAATCCAGGTTAATTTCAAACATAAATCTGCTTATTTAATTAAAATTTTAACTTTATGTTAAAAAGAATAGGTATTTATATTAATTTTTGGAAGGAGTCAATGCAAATTTAAAAGCTAATGTCATGTAATATTTGCAGAAGTTATTATATGCAATTAATGTATCGTTAAGATATATGGCCAGGGCAAATAGCTGTTTTCTCAGTAGTTTTATGATGGTGATGGAAAGTACAGTAATTTTTAAAAAGTATCTATATCACTAAAATAGTTTACAATTTAGAACATTTTTGTAAGTTTAAATCTTCTATTGCATTCAAATATTTCTGTAATACTAGCACTTTAATCAGTTTTCTTACTGTGAATCATTGTACATAGAATTTTATGTAAAAAAAATATACCCAATATTAGGATTTGTTGTACCCAAGCTTTCCATTAAAAGTGTTAGTTTTTAGAAATAACCATTTGTGAAACTAAACATAATTTTTTAGGTTGATCTGTCGCTTCTAAGTATAGAAACTTTAAGCCATAGTCTCCATTTCTAATTTCCAATGTAAGTTAATTAAAAATGGAGACATAGCTTAAAGTGGATTCTGAATTATTAATAATTTCCATGCATCAAGAGGATATTGACTCATGAATAGCTAAACTAAAAAAGGTTTAGATGCTAACAATTTAGATAAAATTAGAGCACACAGTTTGTGTGCATAGTTTAGTTCTAAAGAATTAGTTTTTCTCCCTTACAAAACTAGTCATCAAATAATAGTATGCATAGGTTTTCATGTCAATAAAGACGAATATTTTCCAGATGGTCATTTGCTCATGAAACTGTAAAATGTGTGTATCTGCAAGAATTCCCACCACATATCTTATATCATTCAATAAAAAAAATCATAAACTGTGAAATGATTGAAATTTTATTTTCATATTTTCCAGCCTTCATTATGAGGAAAAAAAAATAGATAAACTTCTTTAAACTAAA
The DNA here is from genome assembly GCA_030067965.1 of Latrodectus elegans. Classification (NCBI taxonomy): domain Eukaryota; kingdom Metazoa; phylum Arthropoda; class Arachnida; order Araneae; family Theridiidae; genus Latrodectus; species Latrodectus elegans. The sequence goes on from CM057813.1 coordinate 6,580,023, forward strand.
TTGTATGTTAAGCAATCAGAAACAAGTGTTGTATGATAAAATTAATACAATAATTCCTATAATTTTTTAGAAAAAAAGTTCATTGAAAAAAATATGCAAGAAAATAAAACAACGGACTAGAGATAAACGTGAAACAGCACAATAAGTTAGTAATTGCTGAATTTTCAAATCAGCCTTTATAAGATGACTTTCAAAATTTAAATTGAAGTCAGTAAAATAAATGAAAAATAATGAAGATCATATGATGAAGTTCATAAACAACATAATTGTTTATAAAGTAAAATTGTGCATGAAACTAATATAAATAATATAATCTTAGAACAGAAATAGTTAAGTTAGTTCTTAATGACATAATATAAGGCAAATCTTCAGGGTAAATGGTATAGATTTTTAGCTCAGTTTGTGGATCTAAAGTAGTCTATTTATCCCTACTAAAACTCACAATTTAAAGTGAATGCTAAAATGCTACAAGTATTCATACTAAAAATGATAGTTAAACGTATACACTGTTAAATACACAGATGTCCATAAATTAAGGATAATGCCAGAACTAGAAACGAAAGGGGCAGAAACAAAATAAATGCCATTAATTCATAAAATCCACATGTATTAAGCAAATGAGAAAAATAAAAGAGATCGTGCATGTATGATACCAGGCATATATTAACCATGTATCTCCCTGGAGCGCTTACACCACATATCACCCATAAAACCACTAAATAGTACCTTGATGCTATGATTGTTAATATATTGTACGCCTGTCATATGAGGAAATACAGTCTGTACAAAGTTGAGGATAACATTATCAAGCATCACTAAGAAAAAAATGTTCTCCAAAGGTCAATGTAGAAGGTGGTTGATAAACTGTGACTCATTGACCAAGCATGTCCCACACATTTTATATCAGATTCAAATCTGGTGAAAATGTTGGCCTTTTCATAAGGCTGACAACCTCTGATTAAAGGCAGTAGGTTCGAGTGCTAAGGATGGGCATTGTCATTCTTGAATGCAAATTCACCGCCAATGCCACTCCTAAATAAAGACTTGTTGTTCTAGAATGATGACCCAATAAATTTGGCTAGTCATTATTTCGATTTCAACATGCTGTTCTGGAGCCTAGTACTATGCCTCCCTAAACAAGCTCTCCAACATCACCACAACATTAGCGTTCTCCATATGTACATCCGGTATAAATTGGATAGCAAGTTAAACCTTAACTTATCAGAAAACATAACATAATCTCAATGTAACAGTATCTGCATTGCATGTTCTCTACTCTAAATTAACCACGGAAATAGTGAGTTGCTGTGAGCAGAGCACACTTGACAGGACTGCGAGCATACAGACCATACTGTTCCAAACATTTGTATATGGTTTGCCTGAAAACAATTATACCAGTGGATGACAGATGAGAAGACAAGTCTGCTGTTATGCTCTGACTGTTTCTTTTGGCCATAACTGCCAAATATGCCTGTTGTCATTCAGCATTGCCACTCGAAATGACTTATACTGTAACATTTACTGATATTTCCATCACCTTGGTATTTTTGTCACAGTCTAGACATGACATTTTGAGCATTTCTGGATTTTTCAGCTTTTTCCATGTGCATACACCAACATTCCAGACAGCCAATAATTCAAGCATGTAAATTATCATTCACATGTGTCTTTTGTGTCATACCTATGCAGCCATGGCACTGAACGCTACATGAACTGGTTGTGAGCATGTTTTCATCGTTACCACAAGTCTGTATATATCCCCCTCTTACGCTTTCTTCATTGTGGTATATGGTTGTTGTCATTAAGTGCCTCTAATTTGTTTATAATGCTTCACCAAGTTTCTTAAAAATGTCATCTTTTTTTTTTTTTTTTTGAATTCAATTTCTGTGTGCTTTTGGATTATCCTTACTTTATAGGTGTGTGTAGACATCAGAGTGCTGATGGTTCAGTTACCTGTTAATATATAATTCTATGCAGTTAGCACACTGCTTTACTCTTAAGCTCAATAATGTTTATTGTACTGAATTATTGACAGAGAGAGAGAGAGAGAGGTTTTAACACAACTACTTATTATGAACCTGTTTCACTATAAAAATATATGAGAACACGAATCCACCAAAAGCATATTTCTTTTAATGCCAATGTTAAAAAACAAAAACTTAAAAGAAAGTTGTTTTTTATACTAAATTTTAACTTAATTTAAAAAAAAATATTATAGAATTTAATCATTTATATTGAATTTTGCTAGCAGCTAAATGATTCAAAATATTGTATTAAAATCTAAATAATTTACGCAGTTTCTTGCAAAAAATATTTAAATATTTACATTCAAGGGAAAAAATTAAGTTTTTATATCTAATTTATAGCAAGCACCTATCAAAAGAATTTGCAATAACAACATTAAAAAAAATGTACTCACTTAATAAGTAAAGTATTAAATTATAGATACCCAGTTTTATCATTTAGACAATTGCATAAAATCTTTCAATAAAACTTTAAGAATAAAAGGTGTAAACATAAATTTTATAAAGATATTTCATTAAATTAATTACTATATGAATAAAAATATAATTTATAATATATTGTTGTCTATAAGAACAATTAAAAAATATTTACCATTTATTAATTTTACTGTATCAACATATATTGCAAAATTTAATAAACAGAATATTTTTTTATGATATCCAATTTTATATATAAATTTATCATTTTTACAAATAAAAAGCACAAGTTTTGTTTTGCAGACGTTTGTTATTAATTAAAAATAACATATGCTATTTGTAATAACTAATCCAACTGCACCTAAAAATTAAAGCATACATTTTTTATTATTTCCTTTTAAAAATAATTCAGTTATTTTTTAATAAATAATTATTAAGCATGTTTTTAAAGATCATTTAAAACATGTTCAATGTAATTAGACATTTTTTTAAAAAACTTTAATATTTCATGAAAACTACAACATTGAAGGTAAATATTTAATAAAATACATGTGTAATTTGTCTCATAGAAATCTCCATATAAACACTTTTAACATTAAAATCCATATTAAATTACACATTTATAATAAAATGTTATTACTTATAAATAGTTGGATGTTAAGCTACCTTGAAGGTAAAAAATTGTAGAAGAAATGCTGTGTGCAGAAAATGAAGGAACACACGCATAGCTTAGGCAAACAAGACCTGTACTGGGATATCATCCTTGTAAAAAAATAGAAGAGATATAATTTATAATTGTTTACAAGCTGTAACTCAATTAGGAGTATCAGCTGCTGGAATCTTCAAACTCTGAAGAATGCACTTCTTCTGAATCTTCCCCTTCTAACGATGAATCAGAATTTTCCATTTCTGCATTTCTGGAATCACTACTTAATTCCTTAGCAGTTACATCTTTATCTTCGGTCACATTTCTTTTCTTATACTTAAAAATAAAATGCCTTTTATTATTTTTATAAAGAAAATAAAAGAATAAAGAAAAGATAAAACATTTCCTTCTGTTGTTCTGGGATGCTTTTACTTATTTAAAGGATATATGCATAACTACAAAAAAAAAGCAGAGTTAACTATATCATAAATAATCTAACAATAAAAGTAAAGAAAACAATTTTATAAATATACTAAAACATTTTTATTAACATAAGGCTAGAACATTTTTCTAAATAATTACGTCAAAAAATGCCTTTTAATTAAATCAATACATTGGCTGAAATGTAATTGCCTACAAAAAATATTTTTATTTCTATTTCAAATTCTCAATCATGCCTGTTGTCCCTTTGAAGTTTACATGCTTTGTGTAAAACATTATTGCTTTCAGAATTATTATTTTTATACAAAATTTTATAAGTGGATTTACAAAATTAAATAATTCAAAATATGTTATTGATTTTGAGTCATCAGTTAATAAACCTTTTAAAAGTTGGATATTAAAGCAGAAAAAAAATTCCAGAACATTTGATGATATCTGAATTGGAAATACTTAAAAATTACTTTGAAAATTAAGGAAAAAAAAAAAAAAAACCTATGATTTAGTTAAATATATGTATTTAGCATTATATACATATAATTTACACACCTTTTCTATAAATATATTATAATCCTTTAAGTCAAGAGAAAATTATTATAGAAATAATAGTTTCTTTTACCTTCATACTTTTATAAAAACAATTTTTGTTTTCAGAAAATTACGCATGAAAACTGTATTTTAAGGGCTTTTGAATTATCATTACATTAATTGATATGATTCACCATAGATGATTTTAATTTTTGATAATTTGCATCTTTCCACATTAATGAAAATAATTAAAGGGAAAATTTCAATTATAAGCAGAGCCAAAATATGAGCAATAAATTATGTTCAGAATTTATTTTAGTTCATTTTAACCAGTCAACAAAAAATAAGTTCAAAAATTGCATGTAGATGTAAAAAGTAAATTTCAACAAAATAGAGCATTAAATATTCCTAACACTAAATATTTTGCACACATTCACAAGATTAAATATTTTGCAACATTATTATTTTTTTAACAAAGTTATTATACTGTGAATTACATATTAAATTATAACAATAATTAATAACATGAATAAATAATATAGGAAAAAATTAGATTAAAAAAAAACTATACATTTTTATTGACAATATAAAAAATAAATGTTAATTAAATGTATGAGTAAACAAATAATTTTTAAGTTTCTTTATTCAATGCATTTCAGAAATCCTGCATATCAGACCATGTTCTGAAACTAGTACAAGGCTTAAATATTAAGTTTGGCATCAGTTTGAGGGCAATTTAAAATGTAAAATTATATTTGACTTTTAAGTGAAAAATATAAATTTAAAAGTTCAAAATGAAATAATTGCTTCTCTTATTTAAAAAAAAATAATAATAATAACAAAAATACAATGCACTTCGTTTTATTGTGCCTTTTAAATCCAGTGCATTGTTACATATTTATTCAACCAATCACATGAGAGTATTCAATTCACAGGGTTCAAACAGGATTTCCAAGAATCAAATTCCAGGAGCCACATCAAAAAATTTCCAGGGGGTATTGAATAGTCATGTTTTTATTATTTTATGAATTGTTCTTAATCAAATATGCATATAATTATACATATCCAACATTTTTCACTTAAATTTGTAAATAATCAAAACAAATAATTATAAAATTTAATGAGAATTTTTTTTATTTAGATTTGAATCATATTTACTGAATACTTCAAAAATCGTGAAATAATTTATAAATACATATAATTTTGATAAGAGAAAATTTTTATTTGAATAACTACCACTTAAAAATACAAAATTTTTACAGAATTATAAATTGTATAATAAAATAATGGGTAATTTTAGAGTTTTAATTATCTTCATTAGATTCTTATCTATTAATTTATTGAATATTTTAAGATGTGTATTTCTTTAAAGCTTCTAAAATTTAAAAAAGTCATTAAAAAAAAAAAAGAAAAAAAAACAGCTATTTTAGTGGTAACAAGCCAATTTACAGTCAGACCATTCATTGACAAGTGAAATTCATTCTAAGCATTTCTCACTTTTTCAAACAAAATATTTTTAGTTGAGAGACCTAAAAAATCTGACAAGTAATCACATATTTTAACAACGCTACTATCCCAAAATCTTACCTGGTAGTCTAATTGTTTTAACTGCAGATGACTTTGAATTTTCATCAAAGATAAGCAATAATTACTAGCATTCTTAACTTTTTATTTCAATAAGCTGCAATTCCCAAAACTGTTAAATAAGCACACTTTGCTTCAACACAACTGGATTGCTTTGCAATAGCACTGTCTCAAAATATTGCTTGAAAGAGGGAATTTATACTGCTACAAGAATTGTACTGAAACCACTATTAAAAACTTTAAGGAACCATGAAATTTCAGATTAAAATTTCTTTTGAAGAAACAAATAAATCTAAATTTCCAGAACATGCTTTGAATTCATATTCTTTAACAGGAACAGCAGTATGATAAAAAAAAAAAATAAAAAAAAACCCTTTTAAAATGAATGGATTTTTTTTTTTTTTTTTTTTTTTTTTGCTGATACAGCCTGCTCTAATAAAATACATGAGTTTTTTTTTTTTTTTTTTTTTCTTTTCCTTCTTCATACAGGATTTTACAGCTGATTTGCTTGTATTTAAAATAGAAAAGTCTTTCTTGGAAAGTAGCAAATGTTTCTTGTGAATCATGCAAAACCAATCTTTGTAAGACTTTTCCATATTCATTGAAAAGACACTATCTACCCTTCATTAAATAACATATTTTAGCCTTCCTTTTACAAGGTTCATCCAGATTCACTGAAATTATACACAATTTTCACTAAGGAAGATATAGAAAGAATATTTTATAACTAAAATTTTATTTATTTTAAATTAATATTCAGTGAATTTCATAGAATATAAAGAAAACAGAAACAAATTATAAAAGAGTCAATTAAATTTACTCGCTTGATTGCAACACATGATTATTTTATTGGCGATTACTACACTTTACTTCAAATACATTATTCTACATACTATCAGACTTGATTGAACAGGATAGCCACATAAAAGAAGCTATTGTGGCTGAATTGGATCTTTATGTTAGTAATATTGACTGTCATCATCTAATGGTAACATTAAAATTTAATACTCACTTTTGTTTTGAGACAATTTTATTATAAATATTAAAATACTAAAACAAAAAACTCAAAAGAATTATATAATATTTTCTAACAAAAAATAAAGGCATCAAGATTTAATTAAAAATCACAAGTGTGCTCATGATTTTCAAGGAGTCAAGTAAAAATTTCAAGAGCCCTCCTTTTTTTTTTTTTTTTTTTTTTTTTCCAATTCCAGGGCGAACCCATTTTACTATAAAGAAATGTTAATAATAAAAAATCAGAGTATATAAAAACAATAATATTATACTGATAGTATTACAATTCAAGAATGTTGAATAATATCTAGTTATATAGTTTCTCATTTATTTTGCTATTTAAATAGCTAACAATAAAAATATAATAAAGAATTTTACAATACAAACAGCTATATATTAAAAAAAAAATTTAAAAAATTCTTACAAATCTTTTTTAATGTAAAAAAAAAAGAAAAAGAAATAACAAAAAATGTCTTAAGCATTTAAATATTAATCTCAAAAATAATAAAACACTGAATCAATATTCTGGAACAATCAATATAATAAAAATAAAAACAATATAATAAAAACAAAGCAATATAGAATATAATCATGGCAATCCAAATCAAAAAATCCATTTTTACTTTATTTATTTATCAATAAAATGGACCTGAACAATAGAATAAATAAGTAATAATTTAATAACTGTGATAAAAGTTATCTAAATAATTTTAAAACTCATTTTTTCCAAAGAAAGTGAAGAAGGAAAATAAATACAGTTAATGAAATTTTATGAACTTCCTATTTTAATTGATATTTATTTACTCATAAATATTTTATTTTAATTTTTTTAAATCTCTATAAATTTCTAATTGACAATTACATCCATAACAAGCACAAATCTTACCATACTTAATCTTATCTTACACATATTTTTCTTCTTGGCATATAATACATATTTCTGGCAATATTTGAGATTGTCTTTAAAAAAAAAAAGGCTAACATTTTTTGTGTTACACAGGGTTATGCATATTTTCTAAATCAAAATTTTCTTTACCCTCTGATAATTTCTTGGAATATCTAAAAAGTTTATTATGATAACCAACGATTTTATACATAGGTTTATTTAAAATTTAGGTCCTTCCAAAAGTGTATTAAGTTCTTGGAAATTGAATACTCAAGTAATATCCATTGAAAATGCATTCTTTAATTTTGCTCTAGCATTTTTTCAGAAAAAGGATAATCAATTTTAAGATTTTCCTTTTCCATAATGCAAACAACAATTCAAAACTGAAGTCATCCTTTAAAAATCTTTTAAGTTTAATGTTAAGAATCATAAACAAAATATACTCATAACTTATTTGCTTACAATCAAAAATGTAAAGCATGCTGTTCGATAACTGTGTTTCTCACTGGATATCTTTGTGTAAACATTAATATTTGACTGTGATTAATAAAATGTGAATAGAATTACATTACCTCCCATTTGTTAGGGCAAATTTACAAGATATGAGTGTTGGACCCATAGCCTAAAAATTATCATAAGGAAAGGAATAATTTTAAGTATGAAAAAAAATTAGTAAAAATGTCTTATTTGTGCACTTTATTGCTCAAAATTTTATTTTTACTATCTATGCCAGTAGTTAAATATATTTTTAAAAGAACTCAAATAACAAATTTTTTAAAATATGACTGGAAAATATGGATGCGTGCTCAAAATACAAATACTTTTAATAACAGTGTAAAATAAAGTTTATTTCAGCCTTTAAATTTAAAAATTGTTTATGATAAAAAAAAAATTTTTTATATATCTTTATTTCTTAACTAAAGAAGGAAAAATGTAATTTCCAGAAAAAATACCTTTGATTGTCTTTCCATTAAAAGATATTGTTTTGATACTTTCTTCATAATTTCTTCAAGTTCTTTTTCATACTCCACTTTTCTATTAAAGTATGATTCTCTATAAAGATAATACATTTTGAATATATACTTAAAAAGTAACTAATAAAAGCAAAAATATAGTACAAATTTTGTATAAACAAATTCAGAATTTTGAAATATTCATCATTAACAATACCATGATAATATGAGTAGTGAACTTATTGAATGCTTCATAATATGGGGATAAATCGACTAAGATTTAAAGGTGACTGACTAAACACTGTGAAAAGATGTCATTTGTACTATACAAACAGAGGTTAAGTGTGACAATTCATTAAATCAGATGCAAGTCTCTTTTAAAATTTTGAAATAAAATTTATAGTTTTTCAATATAACTACTGTTCTGTACCCATGAAGGGCTGTTGCAGCAGCGTCATCTTTGAATGTGAAAAAAACAACAAAAAACTGTGAGAGAGAGGAGTAGAGTTACTGCTTTTGAGGAGAGCAGTTGTAAAATGAGTGAGAAGAATCAGCTACAAAAAATAAAGAGTCTTTTTTTTTATATTTAAAACTATACAGTCCATTATTTAGATATCAGAGCTATTGACCATACACAAACATTTGGTCCTTTAACCGGAGATTTGATAAGATATGGCTGACAACGTGTGCTAGAATGAGTAAACATCAACAACCCAACTGTCCTTGAGAGCGGTATCAGTTGCTATAAAGTATGTGCTTGAGTTTTTTTGGTCATTCACTCCCATGAGATAATTGATATTATCAATTTGAATTTATTTTGTTGATCTTAATAACTATTTTTATAGTTTGTGTTGTTTATTAACTTAATTATATAAAATTAAAACTGAGTTTTGAGTTCCGTTTTCAAAATGTTTAAAAACGTGAATAAAATTGATTTGCAAGTTGCGGCTATGGAGTTAGGAGAGGTCATTACTGATAAAATGACAATTGTAGAGTTAACAAACATTATAAAGAATAATGTCACGTTTAAAAATGAGCCCGAATATGTAGCTGATCTCCTAAAATCTATAAGAGAACCGTTTACTGGAGTTAGAGATAATTTAGAAAAATAAGCAAACAGAGTTGCAACTAGAGCAAATAAAATTAGAGAGAATGAAAGCTGAATTAAAATTAACACGCTTGAGAGTAGATTCAAAAATTGTAGAAACTAATTCAGAAAATAAAACTGAGGACTGAAACTCTTTAGATTCCTTAATAAAAAGCAATAAAACATTAACAATTAAAATACCGAGTAAACCCACACCACAATCATGCTTAGAGCAATTCAGAAAAACAATAAGACACCCAAATGAAACTCATGTCCAGTTCGCTTCGCGCTTAACAACAAGTTTTGATTACTACTTAAAATTGAGAAAAGTGTCTGATTTTGCAAAATTAAAGCAATTAATTGTATCTGATAAAATATTTCAAACATTAGATAGAGAAACCGCTGCTCATATCGGTATTAGATAGTCAGATACTTGGTTTGAACCCATACAATTAGCAAAAGAAATTGATTTATTTTATGTATCCCGAGGAAAACCGCTAACGGTAGAAAATAAACTAATGAATTCGAAAACACTCCCCGCAAATCAAAGAAATATATTTCTAGAGTATTTTTATCCGATTTCAAAAATGCAAAATGTATTCTCTGTTTGGAAAATCATCCCTTATATAAATGCAAAAATTATATGGCTTTGCCTGTTTCTGATAGAGTAGAGGTAGTTAAGAAAAATAATTATTGCTTTAACTGCCTTGACAAACATCAAATAAGTAAGTGCAAATCGCGGTTTTCGTGTTATTTATGTCAAAGAGAGGGAGTCAAAAGACGGCATCATTGCTCTTTGCATTTTCCGAGAATGGAGGAGTTACCACCTGCACAAAGTGAAAGCGTTAACCGACCCTTATCAGCCCCCCGTGAAGAGTCTTCACTTTCCCCGATCTTCCCTTCTAACCAAAACAATCCAGTTCTTTCTACGCAAGTCGTAAATCTGCCAAAAACTGTTTTGCTTAGTACGGTGAATTGCTTGCTAAGAGATCACGGAGGAAATTTTTACAAAGCACGCGCAATTTTAGATCAAGGCTCAATGAATAATTATATAACCACTGATTGTGCAAATAGTTTAGGCTTAAAATAAAATAAAACAAATTTGACAGTATGTGATATAGGTGATACATGCACAACAATTAAATCGGTTACTAAAACTACAATTTCTAATTTAGAGGGAAATTTTAAAAAAGAGTTAGAATTTTTAGTTGTTTCAAAAATTATTGATTTCACGCCATCACAGATGCTTAAGGTTAATGTACCAGAATTAAAATATGTAAAATTAGCAGATGAAAACTTTAATAAACCAGGCTCCATAGATTTACTTTTAGGCGCTGAAATATTTTACGAATTATTATGTCCAGATCAGATTTTTCCTGTAAATAGTGATTTGGTTCTTCAAAATACCGTTTTTGGTTATGTTGTTAGTGGGAGCTTACCCACTACAATGGAGGGAAAAGTACATTGCGGATTAATTAAGGATAATACTGCTTTACATGAAGCAATAGAGAGATTTTGGGAGATAGAAAATGTTGAAACTAAAAGTTCTAAAAATAAAGAAACAATAATATGTGAAGAACATTTCAATGCAAATGTTAAGAGAGACAGTACAGGGAAGTATATAGTTAAAATGCCTTTAAAAGATGACCCAAAGTGTTTAGGTAAATCTAAAGAAATGGCATTAAATAAATTAAATTCGTTATGGAATCGTTTTTTAAGAGACCCTGAGTATTTAAAATTATATAAGGAATTTTTGAGCGAGTATGAGAAATTGGGTCACATGACAGAAATTCCAGATTGTGAAGAAGAAGTAGGAACGTATTATATACCCCATTTTGTATTTGTCGCCCTGATAAAAGTACAACAAAACTTCGCGTAGTATTTAATGCATCTTCTCAAACAACTTTAGGAAATTCACTTAATTCCTTACAATTTAATGGTGGTACCTTACAAGAGGATCTTTTTTCAATAATGGTGAGATTTCGTAAACACATTTATGCTTTTGTAGCAGATATTAAACAAATGTATAGAATGATTCTAATTGATCCTAATCAAACTAAACTTTTGAGAATTCTTTGGAGAGAGGGAGTGAATGAACCAGTTAAAACTTATGAGCTCAAAACAATTACGTATGGCACAGTTAGTGCACCATACCTTGCAACTAAAGTGCTTTTTCAATTAGCAAACGATGAAAAAGAGAAGTACCCCCTAGCATCACCTGTCCTACAGAGAGACTTTTACATGGACAATGTGCTTAGTGGAGCTGCCACCATAACTGAAACCAAACAGCTTCAAACTGAACTGGAGCATATTCTTAGGAGTGGAGGAATGACGCTACACAAGTGGTGTAGTAATAATTCTGAATTAAAGACAGGTTCTGATAATGACTACTGTTTCTAGAAAGAGACAAAGGCATTAGGAGTTCTGTGGAGACACAGCACAGATCATTTCACTTTTCAAATACATCTTGAGAGTGCAATTCCTCCAACGAAAAGATCAGTGCTTTCTACAATTGCAAGAACCTTTGATCCCCTTGACCTCTTGGGTCCATTGATAACTAAAGCAAAGATTTTCTTGCAAAAACTTAGGTGTTTAAAGCTAGAGTGGAGTGATGCCCTTCCTGCAATGGAAGGCCAGCAATAGCAGAACTTTATTGAAACTTTGCCAACGATCAACAATGTTGAATTCAAACGATGCATTATGATGCACAACTCATTGCACATTGAGCTTCATGGATTTGCGGATGCACCTGAGTCTGCGTATGGATGTGTCATCTATTGCAAATCAACATCTGAGACTGGAGATTCTGAAGTGACTTTGGTTTGTAGCAAGTCACGAGTGGCACCCCTTAAGAGAGTTACAATCCTGAGGTTGGAATTGTGTGCAGCAGTTCTTTTAGCGAAGCTGATTACAAAAGTTAAAGATGCCCTACAGCTTAAGGACTGCAGTAAGAATGTCCATTTGTGGAGTGATTCCATGATAACTATTTCCTGGATCCGGAAGGAATATTACCTACTAAAGATGTTTGTTGCCAACCAAGTTGCCCTAATACAAGACTTGACTGAGATTCATCAGTGGCGCCATGTGTCATCGAGGGACAATCCTGCTGACCTTATCTCGAGAGGAATGGAACCCAATAAACTGATTGGAAGTAAACTATGGTTTAACGGCCCCAGTTTCCTTGCTGAAAAAGTCTATACCAACCGAGAAATTCCTTCATTAGTGATACAAGATGAGTTTACCTCTGAACTGAGAAATGTGCCTCACAATGACTCATCTGTGTTGACTTTATTTATGACTATTTTATTTCAAATACCTTTATTTATGACTTACTCAATATTAGTAATAATTATACTAAAATATTGCATGTTGTAAATTATATTTTCAGATTCCTATACAACTTAAAGAGCTCTACTAAAAGGAGGAATTATCAACAGAAGAAATCAAGGTAGCAGAAAAATTCTTAGTAAAAGAGGTTCAGAAACTAAAATTCCCCACCGAAATGAAATATTTGGGCCAACAAAAACCTGTACCTGATAAAAGTAAGATAAAATGTTTATGCCCCTTTTTAGACCAGGATGGATTATTAAGAGTAAATGGTAGAATAAAAAAAAAATACAAGTATAAATTTCAATAGTAAATTTCCTATTATTCTTCCTAAGGGCCATAAGCTTACAAAAATCATTATAGAAATGAATCATAAGCGATATTTTCATTTAGGTCCAACTGCTTTGCTGAATTATGTCAGACAAAAATTTTGGCCTATACAAGGTAAAACAACGTGTCGAAAAATTGTGCATGATTGTATTACATGTTTTAAAGTTAAACCTATAGGGGTTGAGCAATTAATGGGTGATTTGCCTAAAGAGAGAGTTACTCCTGATTTTCCATTTAATTGCTCGGGAGTTGATTTCTGTGGACCATTTAATATAAAATATAGACATCAAAGAAAGGGTGTTCTGCACAAAGTATATGTATGTATCTTTATATGCTTAGTAACCAAAGCCATTCATCTTGAAGTGGTAACAGATTTGACATCAGAAGCATTCATTGCATGTTTAAAGAGATTTGTTGCTCGTAGAGGTTTATGTTCAAAACTATATTCCGATAATGCAACAAATTTCACAGGTGCAAATAAAGAATTTTCCAGACTGCACCATTTGGTTTTAAAACCAGATGAGAAACTTGCAAGTTATCTTTCAACTGAAGGAATTGATTGGCACTTTCTTCCTCCTCAGCCCCCAACTTTGGTGGTTTGTGGGAGAGTGGTGTGAAAATATTTAAATTTCATTTTACTAGAGTGCGTATCAATGCTAAATTTAATTATGAAGAGTTTTTAACTATCATTACTCAGATAGAGGGTATTCTTAACTCCAGACCATTTGTACCTCTGCCCTCAGATACTGATGTGCATGATGTATTAACACCTGCTCACTTCCTAGTTGGTAGACCTTAAAATGCTATTGTTGAACCTAATTTAATGGACATTAATGAAAATAAATTGAGTAACTGGAAAAAATTAACAAAAATTATTCAAATTTTTTGGAAGAAATGGCAGGTGCAATATCTTAATAATTTGCAACAGAGATCCAAGTGGAGATTTGAGAAAGAAAATGTTAAAATCAATGAGATAGTGCTCATCAAAGATGAAAATCTACCTCCTCAAAAATGGTCATTAGGTAGAATAGTACAACTCTATCTGGGCGATGACAAACGGGTCAGAGTTGTTAAAGTAAAAACTCCTTCAGAAATTTTCAAAAGACCCATTTCAAAAATTTGTATTTTACCTATTAGTATATAATTTGTTATTATATTTTATGTGTTACTATGTAATACTTAATAATAATTTGTGTTTATACAATGCTTAGATTAATTTTGTGCTGAAGTTTTTTTTAACTATTTGTATGTTCATTGGTTGAATGTAACATTGCAACGTGGGGCGGAATGTTCTGTACCCATGAAGGGCTGTTACAGCAGCGCCATCTTTGTATGTGAAAAAAAAAAGCTGTGAGAGAGAGGAGTCGAGTTACTGCTTTTGAGGAGAGCAGTTGTAAAATGAGTGAGAAGAATCAGCTACAAAAAATAAAGAGTCTTTTTTTTTATATTTAAAACTATACAGCCCATTATTTAGATACCAGAGCTATTGACCATACACAAACAACTACAAAAGAGGTCAGAAAATGAAAATACGATAAAAATAGAAGCTTTCAAGAATTGCTTGAAAATTATAAATTTATTAATTATGTGAAAAAATTGTGTTTGTTTTTTTATAATTAAAAACTAAAAAAGTAACCAATTTATATCACTACAGTAAAGTTAATCATCTAAATTTATCAAAAAGGAAATTTTTATTTTGTAAAAATATATGCACAATTACATTAAATAAAAAGTATTGAATATTTGAACCTACACAAAAGGGTACTTATAACACACACATATATATAGAAACACAAAACCTGAATTGTGGTTCTATTTAGCTTCATATGCTCACTGTAATACGCTATAAATGAAATTCTTATTTAAATAGATGAATAGCTGGAAAAGAAAAAGCAACTGAGATCTAAACTTATCAGCAGAAATACAAAACTGAGAATTAAAATACACTCATACTACCTATGCTGTTATATGCAAGCCAAACATGAACATTAAATGTTGATATTCAGTGAACCCTGGAAACCTTTGAAAGGAAAATATTAAGAACTATCTATAGGCCTGTACAAGAACAGGGCTGCTGGTAAACCAGATATAATTTTCAATTGCATAATTTGCATAACGAGCCCCAGATTATCAGAAGCAACAGGTTAAGATGGCTTGGCCATGTCTGGAGAAGACGGGGAAACAACCCCACTAGAATATCAACATTTAAGAACCTTGAAGGATTCTGTGTCCAAGGAAGACCATCAACATGATGGCTTGTTGATACTGAAAATGACCTCAAGATGCTGAAAGTTAGGAACTATTAAAGTGTCACTCTGGATAGACTGGGCTATAATAGGCATGCTGTAGAAGCAGCTAAGACTTGTAATAGGTTGTTATAGTATTGAAGAATAGCTGAAAAATAGTTAGTACACATTTCACAGAAATACTCTATGTCATCCATTATTCAATTATGGGTTGAACCACATATTTAAATACATATTTCCAAAAAATATATAGTGAAGTTTCCTCCTTATATAGATAGCTTTACCAGGTAAGATTATTTTCAGTTTAAGTCTGAAATAATTTTCAGAATCATAAAAAGCATAATTAGATACTTTTTGTTAGTCCATAATCATACTAAATAAAAACAATACATACTAATAGAAGTATTTAGTTTAGAATCGAAATCAGCAAGTCTGTCAATAGCATTGTCTATAAAAACATAAAACACAATTGCAATTGATTTGGTTTCAATTTCATTAACACATTAGATATTGTTGTTAGTTATTTTTTGCAATAGAAATACAAATCTCCTTGGTTAAATTCAATCTAAAAAGTATTTTCTATAACTATTTTTTAGATTGAATTTAACCAAGGAGATTTGTTTTAACCAAGGACATAAAAATTTATGACATTTCTTCAAAACCATCATTGATTGTTCCAATGAGGATTTAAAGGAAATGTCATAAATTTTTATTGTCAATGTACTTTTACTCCTTACTAATGCATCAAATCATACTCCCACAGAGTATCTAAATATGTTAGTAGGTTTGCTGCTCAATGTTTCATCATTATTAATTTAGAGATGAAGATATGTATCACAACTAATAATCATGTAATCATAACTAATAATCCATTGTACCTAAAAATTTTAACTTCAGTGAACTGTCCAGATCCTGTTCATACAACAACAGGACAAGACTTAGTTACATTTTGTCAAATAAAAATTTAATAAAATATTTAGTTATGTAAAAATAGTAAAAAGGAAAAACTATGATTTTATTTTGTCAATTGCATTTTGCTAAATATTTCCTATATTTATTTTAGACATTTATTTACACATAATTTTATTACATTTTTCAAAGAGACATTTATTTTTTGTAGCAGTTACATATCATTGTTATCAAAAAAGTATGAAGGAAATCTTAAATTCTAGAAGTGTTAAAATAATGATCTTGCAATCTTCATTCATATTACAAACTATTTTAATAATATAATAAGAAATTCTGCAATATAAATGAATTTCAATGAATGGAATTCTCCCAGAATTATTCTCAACAATCTCATATCAGTTAATATCAAAAAATCATTGACAGATCTCTAGAGAAAATGAAGTAGTGAAAATCGGCTTTGAGATAATTGGAAATGAAGTTAAGGATACTTATCAAAATAATCATACTTTAACTACTGCAGGGAATCTTTGAGAATAAACAAATCAGTAAACTAGTAATTCAGGCAATTATTTTGCTCAACATTATCTATATTAAAATATGTAAGGAAATGCTTCCCTGATATAAGTTTCTATAAAATTGACTAATATAATTTAAATAAATTCATATATAATTTTATTAATAAAATCTTACTAAAGATAGTTACATCTTAATATTGCAATTTGCCTCTTAATAAAATATTTCTTTAACTTAATTTACACATTGCACTCATATATTTGTCATATTTTTTAAAAAAAATTTCAACTGAAACTTCAAATGAATGGGATATAATGCATATATATAACAGTGTTCAATATAAAACACTTAAATAAATCTGAATTATAACGGAAGATTATAGAGATCATAAAATACAACAATGAAAAAAATTGAATGTTGAAATTAATAATGCTCATACAAACATTTAATGAGGAATTGTAGTAGAGGGTTGAAAATTGCTTTCGTTTTGGAAATTATTTAGAACTTATGATATAGAATTCAAAGATCATGAAATTTTTACCATCTTTCTGACTTCAAAAACATATAAGTTGGTATGTCATATTTTGATAAATTACAGAAAAACGACTTTTAGAAAAACAATACAAAATGAACATTTGAACTAAGAGTATTCATACGAGAATTTCTCAGAAATCTTTACTTTTTTCTTTGGCTATTGATGAGACAGGGATCTACTACTATAACCATTAATGAAAATAATTGATCGAAACACCAAAACAAGATTTTACATTCAGGCCCAAAACAACCAAATAGTCCTATATTGATTTTTTAAGTTTAAAAATAAGATTTTCACAATTTGGTACCTGAGATTTATAAAAAATATTTAAAAAAAAATAAAAAAGGATCACAAAACATAGTTTCTTTAGGAATTTTTCTTTAAAAAAGAGCTATTTTAACAATTTATTATTTTTTTTACCAAATAGTATCAACTCGCAAGAATATCATACTTTACAATCCATGTAATCTTTTGAATATAGAAGCTAAGGTGACTGTTGATAACAAATAAAACCTTTTTAGTTTATTAAAAAAACCTAAAAGAAAGACGCACTTTTTTCATAGAAGTCTTAGCAAATAATTTAAATTATTTTTACTTTAATATATGCATTTGCATTCTCAATGTGTTTTGGGTAAAATCCTAATGTATACAATGCGATTCACGCAATTTAAAAAAAAATTGTTGTCAATGACAAAATTACAAGATTTCTAAATGCAAAATGTCTAAAAAGTAATAATCCAACAGAACCTCATGAAATTAACAACAGATCACAGTAAAATCTTAGTTATCAAAATCCTGAATGGACTCCACCTTCAACTTTGAATATTGCAATCTAGCGCGATTTTCGATTTCAAATATTTTATTATATTTACAAAGTAAAGAACAACAAAACTAAAGGTTACAAACTTATTCAATGAAATTTACATACTACAAAGCAAATATAAACTTCTAAAAATCAATACTATTATTCATAATCAGATAATAAAATATAATCACAAGAATTTTTTTAATTTTCTTTTAATTAATCAAAAGAATACTAATACTTTAAAAATACTTGTATGTAACAAAGCCAAACCAGTGTTAACAACTGTGCAATAAATCTAAATCAATAACATAAATAACATACATTTTTATAATTCAGATTTCTAATTAATTGGGCACTAACATTAATCTAAAATTAACACATAATTCTAACATGAACACATAACACCATCTTAAATTAACACATAATTCTAGTTTTAATTCATTGAGTATTACATTTCAACCAGAAACATCTTAAATATTTTTACACTATACTTAATTAATTAAACGCATTTTATTATATAAAATAGAAAATAAAATAGAGTAACAGAAAGTAAAAGTACTTACATAATCAACTTCCTTTGTACTTCAAATTAAAAAAATTACTTTTAAAGCTATAAATTATAAATTAAACAAGTTACAAAATTATAACATTCAAATATAACATATAATTAACTTTTAAATTGTGAGAAAATAAAAAAAACAACTTCACACACACAATTATTTAAAAATAAAATAGGATAAAATAATACTCAGCATAAGCTCAAGGATTATGAAAACTATAATTGAATCACACATATTGTAATACATATAAGAATAGGAGAACAAATTCATTCTAATGCAGTAATCTATAAGTTTGGTCATTTGGCACCCATACCAATTCATAGGATGATGTCCATATCACAAATTTTATTGCCCTTCTAGAAATCCCCAATGTTGCCATATCCACCAAAAAACATAGACTAGGATTAAGCCTCTAATTTTTTCCAAATGAAGTAATTTATTTCATCTGATTTAATATTCATTCAAGAACATGTTTATCATCAAAAAAGTAAGTTAAGCATAATTCGCAATACATTTTCATCCATTTTTCTCAGTGTTTCATAGTGCAAAACAGAAATTAATTCAGTATAAGAAATATATTAATAATATTTAACTAAATTTCAATTGTGTTTGCTATTTAACCATAATTTACATATTTTTTGAAGTTAATTGTTTTTAGGAAACAGTTAAGGTTCAATTATTTTTCTTTTTGATAAATAAAAACTGATAGTCAAAGATATAAAATATATTAAAAATATATTGCTTAAACATATTTTTGTTTCTCTCTCTAAGCATATTTAAAAAGGAAGAACCTAGTAAGACATAGGAAATCTAATAAAAACTTACTTGTAACTTTGTACTTTCTGTTCAATTTGTTTTTCAAAGTCATTTACTGGGATCAAAATCTGAAGTCTCTTGTAAATTTCTTCCTGAAATTCTTGTTTTGCTTTGCTTGTAATATTTTCATTTTGAATTTTTTCTTTTCTTTTCTCTCTTGCAAATATTTCTGACCTACAAAATATTAAGTTTACTCAAAAAACAAATACTGATATTAATTTGAATTTGATTTTTTATTTCATAAGGAAGACTCAAAGCAATGGTACATCTGAAATTTCATACCAATATATAAAATAATGATCACGATGAACATGAAATAATTTTATAAATTAGTATTCTAATTTTTATCTGTATTCAGACTTTTCAATTTTTGAATTTATGTAGAATATCAAGACAAAAATATAAAAAAATTTTATTTTAAATTCAGGAAAGTGTATACATTTAAGATAACTCACACTTAATTACTCATTTACTCATATACACACACATGAAAATGCTGATGAATTACCATATTCAATTCAATATGCAAACTTTTAGTTTTAAGAAAACTCCAAATCCTTTATATCAAAAAATGCATAAAAAACATTGAATTATGGCATAATAAATGTTAAATACATGTAATGATTGCAATAAATGAAGGTAATGTAACTAAAAATTCTTCCTGTCAATACATGAAGGAGTGAATAGAAATATGGATGATATATCTAAAATAATAAAAATTCTTTCCAGATATGCAAAAACAAATGAATATTTATTCAAATTTGAGCACACTGCTTCCAATTTGTGTAATTGCGATAGCAATCAAATACATTTTACTCTTTTCTATTTTTGACGGATTCTCATATTTATATATATACAAGTGGACTTTCATGGCTCCTACACTTCAAAATTTTGGATTCAAGATTCATTTTTTTTTTTTTTTCATTTTATAAAAAATATTTATTATTTGTATTTTGAAATAATGAATATTAAAATTTTTAGTTTTGTTATGTTTTACATGGTTTTCTTAT
Source organism: Latrodectus elegans (assembly GCA_030067965.1). Taxonomy (NCBI): domain Eukaryota; kingdom Metazoa; phylum Arthropoda; class Arachnida; order Araneae; family Theridiidae; genus Latrodectus; species Latrodectus elegans. Next base: position 6,600,651 of record CM057813.1, read on the forward strand.
TTAGCATTAAGTGGAGGAAGATACATCCACAGCGAAATACAAAACAAATATAAAAGACAAGGTTGAAATTCCGGCACTATATCCATACTAAAATTAAAAATGTGAATATAATAAACAATATTGACATTCCATACTACATCCATAGTGAAATAAAATATAAATATGAAAAAGGAAAAAAACAGGATTTAAACTATTGCACTTTACACCCGATAAAAAAATCTAAAATAAATATGGCCCGCATTTCCGGGATATGTACCAGCAAGACATTCTGACGCTGTATTTGGTGACAAATTTGGTGAGTAATAATTCTTGGTGATGTTTTGGCGAGAAAAAAACACAAAATTTTACTAGATTTGGCAACTTTTTGCAACTTAACATTTATTAAAATCACAAACTTTTAAAACTTTATAAAAATAATTTCTCTTTACCTTTGTAAATAAGAACTTTTTAAATAAAGAGCAAAAGAAATGACACAATGGAAAAATATTAAAAGTCAATGTAAGAACATCTTGCTTATGGGTATTTAGTGATAAGGCTAATTTACCTTGACATTTAAAAGTGGATTCACTTTCCATAGCAAATATGGGCTAACTTATCCAGAACATATAATTGGGCTGACACATAGAAAACCATACTTGAAGCATTAGTTGAGCCCTTTAACTACAGGAGGACACTTAGGAAGGCTATAATTTAGTATAGAATAGAAATGGAGAAAAGACTTCAAATTATATATATAGATAGATAGATATTAGTAGATAAAATATAATTTTAATTTTTCCCAATTTTGAAATGAATTTAATAGATATAGTTACATTATTAATAAAAATACATACTTCAAAATTATACAGTTAATATGAGCACAAATTTATAATCATGTATTACAAGACAAATGTTACCTAATTTGTTTTTCTCTCAATAGAGCAGCTGCTGACATCCGAACAGGATAATATAGGAAAGGCAACTTTTGTTCAGGTTGAAATTTTGGCTTTATTACAATATTTGTTTTAGATTCAATGTTTTCTTTATGACAGTGCCTTATTACTTTGTTGTCCCAATTTCCCATTGTCTCCTTACAATTTTTATTATATAACCGATTTGTGAGAGCAGTAAGGTTTGGTTTTGATCCATTAGGCATAGTGCTTCCTTTATTATAATCACTTAAATTTGATACTGAGAAAGACCTACTTATATTTTTTTTAGAAAGTGGAGAGGAAGACTTTTTAAGCATTTCTTCCGCCCGATGAGCAATAAGCAATTTTCGAATTTTTTCCTTATTTCTTAATCTTTGAGTAACTTTATCACTCAGAATGTCTTTAGGAACTGGATTAGCTTTAAAAGAATAGTTTATTTCATTACCTGTGTCATCAGTTTTCTTTGACATACTACACTGAGATAGTTCCATGAATGGTTTGTTACCTTTAACAACAATTTTGGTACAATTTCCTTTTCTTTCTGCCTTTCTTTCTTCTGTTTTCCTCATTATCTCTTTGTACAATGGTAAATGTGTATGTTTTGGCACTGATTTGCTGGTTACTTTAATATTTAATTCTTTCTCCATTTGGCGATTTAATTCATCTTTTAACTTCGATATCCTTAGCTGTTTAGCTTCTAGTCTCTTTGAATCATATTCGGTGAAGGAAAATGGCTGCGGTACGGTGATTTTAATCTTTGATTTTGAATCATTGCAGCTTGTATCTGTATTTTGCTTATTGAAATAATATTCAGATTCAGTACTTATATTCCGTGGCAAAGAATGACTTCTAACATTGACACCATAGTTATTAGGTATTTCATGGAGGGATTGGCAACGACAGCAACGCATTACACAATGAATGCAATTTTGTTGGAAATTATAATACAATCTTGGCTTCATTGAGATATTATTCAGACTTATTGTACACCTTTTAATTTCACTAACCTGAGATGCTTCAGAAGGATCAGATGTATTGATTTCGGATTCAAAATTGTATTCATCGTAGTTCTCAGGATTCATTATATCCTGATAGAGAGATTTAATAGTCTGCAAGGCTTCATTAGCTTCTGCTTCAATATTTTTCAAATCATTCGCTTGATCTTTAAAAATAACCGGAATTTTGTACGTACAATGGTTTCTAAAAATGGTTTCTTCTTCCATTTTTCAAATAAAGTATTTTTAAACTATTTAAGTAAGAAATAACATTTTCTGTTTTCATACATCACTTAAATTCAGTATCTCATTTCAGGAACCTCAAAAAAGGAAATAAAGCAAAGCAGATCTGTGGCGCAAAATGCTTCGCCAAGATGAACTATTGGAATATTCACTACCGATACCTATGTATAGTAAACCTAAGCTTATCCAACACCTCCTTGTTGGATAAGTTCTCAAAGAGGCGTGGTCATATTTAACTGTTAAAAGCAGCCCTTCATCTTAACTTTATTGTAAATGGGAAAGGAAAGTGAAATTTAATGCATAAAATCAAGAACTACTTTACAAAAAAAAAAAAAAAAAAAAATTTACACAAATTAATTTAAATATAATTAATTTTAAATGCTCACATATAAATATAATTTTTATTTTAAATATAATTTCTGTTTGATTGTTTTTTAAGAACCTATTACATTAAGCCCCTAGTACATTAGAATTACCGATATTTCAGTTTGAGCAATTCTCATAGACTTAACATTACATGATGTCACAGATCAAATTTCAGTAATTCCTTCTATTTATCCAATGAATGTTTGAGATTTCTTTCAACTTAAAAAGAAAACACCTGTTTTACTAGATTTAATAATAGATCGCTTTTCTGGATATAAATTTTATGGTTGCCATATATTAACTTGTATAGATTCCAGATTTCGTGATAAATTCTTTTTAGGGAAATTTGTTTTTAGTCATATTTTTAAACTGCTAATTAATACAGGTGAACATATAAAATGAATTTTCTTTGTTTTGTTTGAATCAATTTCACTTAAAAATTTCATATTTTTCTTATGGCATTTTTTTAAAAATATTTCGTTTAAATATATCAACTCTAGTAACAGAGGCTCGGTGGTAATACAGTGGCCATTTACCCGATTCATTGGTAACTCACTTTAGACTGAATTTTTTCACCGGTCCGTGCCCATTAACTTACACATGAAACGGTCACTGTATTTTCTACTGCGAGGAAGACCCTCTCCGCCAACGAGGGTCTTCCTTGCAGTGGAAGACCCTCGTTGGCGGAGAGCCGAATTACTGCGGTGGAAACCACAATGAATGATTTAGCGGCGGAATCGTCCATTGGGAGTAGCAGTGCTCGCGAAGCTGGAAGAATATTGGATGTGCCTCAATCATCGATTCGACGTATCCTCCACGGGATATTGCATCTCTATCCCTACAAACTGCAGTCACTGGAGGAGTTACAACCGGGAGACACATCTATGCGGGAATCATTTCCTAAGTGGGCTATGGCAAGAATCGAAAACGACCCTCAGTGGTTGTTCAACGTTTTCTGAACGGATGAGGCGCACTTCACATTACACGGGGATGTCAACACCCATAACACTCGTATATGGGCAACATCTAATCCTCGTGGATACACGACGAAATCTCTGCATCCAGCCAAGTTGACAGTCTGGTGTGGCTTCAACTCATCTTTCATTGTCGGACCTTTCTTCTTTGAAGAACCGTGTCCCAGATTGGGCTGGAAAACGTGCACAGTAACCGCTAAGCGTTACCTCACTCTTTTGAGTGACAAAGTCGTGCCCGCATTAAATCAAAGAGGTGTGTTATCTGTAATAAACTTTATGCAGGATGGCGCACCACCGCATTATGCCAATCCAGTAAAACGATTCCTTTTGAGTACCTTTGGTGAAAAGAGACTGATCAGTCGAGGTTGCAAGATCGCATGGCCTCCACGATCACCCGACCTCACTCCGGTCGACTTCTGGTTGTGGGGCTATTTGAAATCACGTGTGTACCGTTCATCTCCTTCAACATTGGCCGAACTCAAAGATTCCATCTGTCGTGAGGTTTCTGCAATTCATTCCGACATATTGCATTCAGCTGTAACGGGTGTTGCGAGTCGCCTTAGTTGTGTCGTACAATGTACTGGAGGTCATATTGAACAACTGTTATTATCAGAATAAATGAATGGAGCGTACTGTTGTCCTTTTCATTGTGTTTCGGACAGTCAGAGCCATCTATAGGTGACTTTTTAACTAAAATTTTTTTGCTGCAAAAAAAAATCCGACTACCTTGTGAGCCCTTTCTTGCAAACCGCACTTCTTTATCTTACTTTCTTCTTTTTTTTATGAATTTTTAAAATTGTAACGAATTTTTGGCTCACCCTGTATATATATATATATATATATATATATATATATATATATATTATAAAATAAAATATCTAATAATAATAATGAATGATAACTAGTTTATCAGAATAATATTGAGACAAATATTTTAATTTGATTTTTAATTATTTTCCAAAATTAATGAGTTTTTATCTCTATAAACATTTGGACATTTAATTTTACTTACAACTTTTTTCATGAAAAAACAAAAAATAGTATACACTATAAGGTATGATTAATAAGCATATGATACTATCATACTAAAATATTGCTTCTGATAAGAAATTAAACATATTTTAAATTTGAAAAATTATATATATATCATTGAAAAAAAACTGGGTTTGTAGTAAAAGTTCAGCGAAAAAACATAAAAGCACTTCAATAAGAAAACGAATGATAGCAATACATTGCAACACACTACAATACAGATGAAAGGCTTAAAATGCTCTTAGGGAAATTATTTTATGCTCACAAAATTTATTTGAAGAGAATATTGTCATGTGTAACGCAAATTTTGACATTACTTTTGACAAAAAAGGAATAAAAGAACTAAAATATCAAAAGAATGAGAGTAAATATCACGTAGTACTTAAGGTGATATAAAATATATATTTGAAGTTACAGTATCGATGTTCGAGAGGAAATGCTTGCATTTGAAATTATTATATTGAGCATGATAAACAAGCCCGATAACTTTTTCCCATGGAAACTTAGGCACGGAAACTATTATTATGTGCTATGAAGATAATTTTTGATTTTAATAATTTTTAATTTTATTTCATTCATTTTCATTGTACGTTCCAAAAAATTAAAAACGGTGAATATATAATTACTGTCTTTCTTATAGTAGAGATGTGCTGTATCAAAGTGCATTGGAGAAAATAATTGTGCATTGGAGTGCATTGGAGATGCTTTGGAGAAAATATGAGAATATCAGGAAGGAGAATCAATTAGATATGCTCATTGTAACTTGAGTAAATCGTCTAGAAATAGTATGATTGAACGACTTTCTTTTTGTTATGGCTAAAACATAAAATTAAAGCATAAATCACCTTGTTGCCACTAAGATGCGCTACGTAGTAGGTCTCCAAATAGGTTTCTAATACAGCCATTCTAAACTATTCAACCGCAAGATTCTGTTGAACATATTAATCTTGACGCATTTCTCGATTGATGTTGAATGCTGTTTTCTGAAAATTCAAATTTCTCGTGAATTCATTTCAACATTTTTGCCATTTTAAATGTATTTGGATCTACAAAATGTATTTTATCTACAAAAAGCAAATACATGATATACAAACGAGAAAATAAATAAATTAAAAGCTAGAATGCAATTATTGTTGTTTTTATGTAACTATTTTAGGTATCATAATTCTTATAAAAGGCACTTACTTTTTTCAGTGTGCATATTAATCAAAAATGATTTGCTAATCTAAAGAAATCAACTTAAAAAATAATAAAAGATCAATATGTGACATAAATTTTACAAAAGAAATTATTAAGCGAAATGCATGAGATTTGTGTTTTATATTACCTTAATGGGTTAAATTAAATTGATTCCTCTGAGGTAGAGAAAGAAATTATATTTGTTTATGATTTCACTGCAAAGCATTTAGAAAAAATATAAATTTCCTAAAATAATTAAAATTTGATGTCATTAAAGCTACTGAAAATCCAAACGAAATGCAAAGTTAAAACTTTTTAAAAGCTACCCGTTTCGCCTTTGGAGTTAATATAAAGAGGTGAAAAAAAGTTTTCCGATTAAAAAAAAAAAAAAAAAATTATTAAAAATATATGGATTTATTTTACATTACTTCTGTGTGCAGTCGGTTAAAAATAATTTTACACCTCTTAGTGTTTTTTTAAAAGTTCTTTCTATTTTTTTTTTAATTTTTATTAAAAAGGTTTTTGAGAAACGCCCAACAGAGAATACATTCATTCATTGTTAAAAAACTAAGGTCTTTCTAAAATTGTTTGCGAAATATTTTTACTACTTAATAAATAGAATACAATTTACTTCTTATATTTTAATTTGCATAAATTTGATAAATTTATTTACTTTGTTTAGGGCATAGTGTTTAAAAAATAATTTCTAAAGTCTATGGTTGGCACTTGAGTTTTCCTCAAACTTTGAAGCTCTTATGAAAATTTGATTAAATCTGAAACGCCGGTCATTAATTATAATTACTTTAAACAAGACAACAAAGTGTCGTCTTATAATATTAAAAAAATACTCGAAAATGCCTCGGTTTCGTTTAAATATTTATTTTTAGAATGTCTGAGGGACGTAAGAGATTAGCGTCTGCTCAGTATAAAAGTTGAAAAACAAGTTCAAATTCAAAAACAATCTGAAAGCCTGTTAAGTTATCTACAAGGCATAAAAAGGAGCGATGACGACACACGAATACTAGAAGCTGCTTCAAATCTTATGAAATCAAGATACTGAGATATTGCTCAAGTTGAGGTTATATCAGAAACATACAAAAAATCTACTTCAGAGACATTTACTGAATCTACTCCAGGAATATCTAAAGAGACATTTGGTACAAACATAAATTCAGATCCGGGTTCAGGGTCAACCAGCTTATTAGAACCAGAAATATATTTTTTGTTAACAGAAAGACTATCTCAACCATTAAGGAATACAGTTTTTCGTGTAATGATAATGGTCGAAGATTTAGCGTTCTTCATTATTTGAGAAATGTGAAAAATGGTGAAAAAGTCTTGCGTAACTGGTTAATTTATTCAACTACAAAAGACTCGGTTTATTGCTTTTGCTGCAAACCTTTTGGTTCTAAAATAAATTCCCTTTCTATTGGAGATTATAAAGATTGGAAGCACCTTGCTGAGACTTTGAACCTCTAAATATCAAATTTCTAAAGAAACATCAAACAAAGTCAAAAGTCTTGGATTAAATTCAGTCAAAGAATACACTCTAAAATGACTCACAAACACTCATTACCACAGAAATAAATCATTAGTACGAATTGCTTTTACGAATTGTTGCAACAGTAAAAATACTTGCTCAAAATTGCTTCGTCCTCCGAGGTATAAATGACAAACTTTACGATTTCGGTAACGGTATTTTTTTACAAATTATTCAATAACTTGCTCAGTTTGATCCAGTAATAGAAGATTTGAAGTGATTGCCGGCTGGCAGTTTTCAGAGGTCCCTGGATCTGGCGATCCTATGCCCTCATTAGATAGCTGGTTCTTGGTTGGTGAGCTATAACTTGAATCTGATTGGCTTAAAATGAGTTTGAAATTTCAATGGACGGGACTATGGTTATTTCATAAAATTTATTTCAGAATTTAAAAACTTAATGTTGATTAATTTATCATTTATATATTTAAATTAAATGAAACTAATAGAATAATAAAGGAAATAGTTAAGGAATAAATTGAGAGAAATAAGAATATTTACATAAGAACAGGTAAAGGTATTTACAAGAATTTATACACGCTATAATATTTACAAGGTATAAATTGGTCTGTAATACAATATATTTATCTTTATCTTTTTTTTTTATATTTTATGTATTTACATATACATGTATATTTAGAAAGAAAAAAATCTGTTTTTATATACATTTAGTATGCACACTTATATATGCATTTTTCCTCATCATTTTTATTTTAAACAGTTTTTTTAGGACTAATTTTTATTAAAATTAAATTTATTTCTATTAAGAATCATTTTGGAAGTGCTGTTCATGCAATGGCATGATTTTCTTTCAATAAATTTAAATCACTTAAAGACTTTTATTTTTTTTTACAATGTAGTTTGAGAAATATGTACGATTTTTTTATAAATTTCGTGAACAAATATTTCAAGTTAAAAGATTTTTTTTTTATTTTTTTATATATAAATTGAACTAATTAATTAAGAAATATATTCTGTATATTTAAGGAGTGCTGTAGAGACAGCTAAAACCTGCAATAGGTTGTTATGCTATTAAAGAAAAAGATTCTGTATGTTTAAACATACAAAAAGGAAAAAAAAACAAAAAAACATTTATATAGCCGTATTCACCAAACACAGGATAATCTGCGAGTTGCTTACCCCGGAGTAAACTTACCCCTTGCTTTACCCCACGAGTAAACCAACTCAAGAGTAATCTGTACACGAGATATAAGACGATCTCTGATTGGCCAGCTTCAGATCACATGAGATTATATTTGTTTAACCGCGCTTTACTGATCCTGAGCGTTTCGCCAAAATGGAAAAACGATTAAATTTCACCACACATGAAATTAATATACTTTTGGATATTGTGAATAAATATGGTGATATAATTAATTGTAAAAAGGCTAATTGCATAATCAATGATAATAGAAAATAAAGCGTGGGAGAAAATATTCCTGGAATTTAATGCGGTAGCAGGAGTATATAAAAGGACACTCTCCCAACTGAGAGATAAATATAAAAATTTAAAAAAACTATCCCTGCAACATAAAGCTGCGGATCGAATTAAAATTTTCAAGACAGGTGGTGGAAAAGCCAGATTAATTTCAACTGAAATTGACCAACGAGTGCAAGACATTGGTTTGGTCACAGAACCTTTGGATTGTGCTTTTGATTCGGATTTCAGATATCAAGAAATCACATCGGCAAGTCAAGGTAAGAAAAATCCTTACTTATATTTAATATTACGTATATGTTGAAAAGAAAAACTTTTGATTAAATGTATACTCTTAATTATATGGCGTGTGTGTGTAATTATAAATATGTTCAATGTAATCTATTGTGAATTTATAATAAAATACTTGATTTAATATTTTGTTAATTTAAATGTAAACTATAAAAATATGTATAAAAAATTGGGCAAAAATATTAATATTAGTATTAACAAATAATGTATGTAAAATAAATGTTTAATGTTTGTGTAAAATTTTGTTAAAAAGCTATAATAATTATTTCATATTTCAGAATTATATATATATATATATATTTACAAGTTTAAATATAATAATTAAAGTCTTATAATACATCTGTATTGTAAAATATAAAATACATTTATTTTGTTTCCATAAATGAGTGATATAAATTATAGTAAAACTATTTTCAGTTTAAACTAGAAATCATTTTCTTATAAGAAACAATTTAAAAATATTGTGTATGAAGGGATGGAAATTTAAATTTAGATTTTTCTTTTAGAAACTGTAGTGGAGTGTTCAGAACCTCAGTTGGAGAATTCAGTTGAAAACACAAAGAATATTGAAATTGTAAGTAATTTTACGAATTATTTTATACAAATGTATATTAAATAATAACTTATAAAATATTTATCTCTTTGCTTCTGTAAATATAAGAAACCATAGTAAAATATTTTGAATCCACTTTTTAATACATTTCTCTTAATAGCTATATATAACTTATAACGTTCTTTGTGAGATAGAGACATTGTTCTCTGTATCAAACATAAAGTTGGGTTGAATCATTAAATTAAAATTGCTAGTCAGTAGTTTTTCATTTAGAAGTAGGGCCGAAACATAAGATTCCTAAGTGCTTGACATTTTAGTGCTAGAATGCATTTTATTGAAAGATATTAACACCGCAACCTACTTAATGCTTCCTTGCCCCTTCTGGGTCACAAATCAATCTTCAGCTATGTTGAGACTCGAACTTGATATCTTCTGACAAAGAATAATTAATATGACCGACAGTCTTTAATTAATACCTTTGTTATGGCTATAAGAACTTCAAATAAAAATATAAATTTAATTTCTTACATAATTACTGTGTACTTATTTGTGCTAAAAATATTTTTGATCAAATAATTGACATTACAATTCATTTACAACTCAGAATGCTTACCAAGCAAGCTGTTGCATAGATACTTTTGTCGCATACATTATTTGCGTGTTATTGATTTCATATTTTTTCAGATTGTACCAGAAACTCTGGAATTTTCAATACAGGATAATCAAGATATTAAAACTCTATCTCTGGAACGCCCCTTATAAGAAAAAAAGGTTTAAAGCGAAGGCCAAATGCTGCTGAAGCTGCGGCAAAAGAGATTTCAGAAGGAACATTTTAGATGCTGAGCATGAAGCAAATATGCAGCATAAAAATAAGGCTCTCATGAAAGACATTGAAATGGAAAGAAGAAGAAAAGAAGAAATTCATGAACTAAATCTAAAAAGACATAAAATTGAACATGAATTGAAAGTTGAAGCACTGAAATCAGAGATTAAGGCAAATAATGCGAAAGCTGCATATTATGAACATCTAAATAAACAATAAATATTGTTTACTTAGATGTTTATGTGGTGTTACGTTGTGAATAAAATTTCATTTTATTTTACTTATTAGTATCATTTCATTGTATGAAAAAAATTGTTTGTCTTTTTACAGAGCACAGAATTAGCAAATGTTAAATTCAAAAGGCATTGTTTGTTCTTAAGTAAAATTTACAGGTGTTATAATTATTTAATAAAATAGAAGGTGAAAAAAATTTTTCTATCTGAAAAGTGTAGTTGTAAAAAATTTAAGTACATAGTTAAATATATAAAGTCATTAGATTATTTAAAAATTATGTTAAAGAATGTGCAAACCAGGTTTATAAAATTAGCTTAAATTTAGATATAATAGTAATGTAAATTTATTCACAAGAAATTTGAAACAAAAAATAATGTAGGAAAATTTTTGTATTATCTTTATTGTTTATGTGTTAGACAAAATTATGGCATAAAAGAACAAGATGTCACAGTCTTAAAAGCAACAAATTTTTAAATTTATTTAAAGAAAAAGTACATCATAAAAGACAAACTTTAAGAAATTAGCATTTTATAAAATAAATATGGTTAATGTTAAGGAATGAAGTTATATTATCAAAATCAATATTATTACATAAAATTAATAATATTTACAGTCAACAATGAAATAAAAAAAAGTTATAGGTGGCATTTAACTTTTATTTTGATTCAATCAATATGCAATTAGTAAATGTATATATAAATTATTAAAACAATTTAGGTACAAATTAAAAATATGTGTCCACAATTGCATTTCTTTTTGAGATACCAGCACATTCATGATCCATGCAATTCATACCATCATCATGATAGGTAATTTCAGTTTCAGAAAACTCATCACCCAATGTTAATGAAATGTTGCGGAGTGGCTACAATAATTGTTTGAGCTGTTGATAAACTACAGCGTAAAGGGAGGGAAACACACGGAAATCTTCGTTTCCAAATGCCGTACTGACGCTCGACAACATTTCTTCCCAGAATATGAGCTGCATTATACCTATTAATGAGGAATTAAATATTTACTATTTGACAACAATTCTTTTTTTGTTATATTGACACATTTGAAGATTTATTTGAATTTATTATATTTATTTTTAGTTTGAAAGGAGAGCGTGGAGTACAGTAATTAGAAGAAAAGAATCACAATATTCTAAATAATTGTCTTGACTAGTAAACTAAAATGAAAAATTGATAATTCTAAGTTTTTAAAAATGCTTGTAAATTCATTAATACATACAGATACATCAGTTTAATGATTATTTTTTTCAATAGTTAATTACAATCAATAAATAAATTTTTCTATTGATTAGTTTAAATTATATTCCTTACATTGTTGCCGAATAATTGTGAAGCAGTAAAATGTCTATAATATTTCCCACTTACATAACATTGTTACATTGAGTCATGCTCTGGAGGCCGACCGAAAATTCCCTTACTCTTCATCGAGGAGTTTTCAATTACTTAGATGGGAAAAACCTTTGGTCTTAAAAAGATTTTCACTTCGTTTTAATTAAAAACACAGTGACAGAGGGAGAAATTTTTTATGAATTTACTATACACAAGAACATTAAGAAATTATTTTCAAAATGAGCTTACTGTACTATAATGATGTTATCCTTTTTACATAAAATCATTAATTTAAAGATATTAAATTTATGATTAATATTTACATTTTTCATCCCTGCAAATTTTAGAATTTCACAAGAATTTATATAAAAATTTTTTGACATTTTTTGTGTAGTTAACATTTTAATATTTTTACATAGTTTGAAATTTAAAATTTTGAAAATGGTTTTTTTACATTTTTTTAGAATTTTATAAACTCATTAATTTACTAATAATGAAGAAAATATTAATATGCCCAAAGATTTTTATTCTCTAAATTTCAATTTCATAAAAAAAACATTTTAAATTAAATATTTGTAGCAATTGAAAATAATTTGTACATGGAAATTTCTATTATTTGATAAGATGTTCAATATTTAATGAGCATGTTTAAAATAATGTGAATTTTAATGTAAGAATAGACATTTATAAATAAGTATATATTTTTGTCACAAACAATTTTTGAGAGTTTAAAATTAAGATTTATAATTCATATTCTGGTAAATATTTCTTAAATTTATGTATCACCTTGCATGTCTTAAAAATACTTTGATAATGTAAACAACATGAAATTTTATCTAATATTTTACACAGCAAATAAACAAGCAATCATATATGGGGAAAATATGGGGGAAAATGTTTATTGAAATAAATAAAAATATTTATATATGGGGAAAATTTATTGAAAATAATAAATTATACAATATTTCAAATACATAGCACAAAATCATTTTTTTAAATATTTCTAATTTTCTGTTCTTTTTTGTATTATTACATTTCTTTTTTATCAGATCATCATTAACTTTCTTACAGTAATCTTTTAATAAAGTATTCGTTGAAGCATACACAATAATTTTCTCAATATTATACACAGCATGTTTATTACAATCAAACTGAAAATAAATTTCTAATAATCTAACATTATATAATGTTATGTTGCATGCAAGGGACCTCTGATTTTTATATTGCATGAATTGTTTTTCAAATTCTAGTGACAATAGTTTAACAATTACACAATAGTTAATTTCTATAATTTTTACTGTTTCATTGATAGGAAGCTTCAATCCCCCTTTATTCATACTTTGAATTAAAATATCACAATTATCGCTTAATTCATCATATTCTTTAATGAGGGAAGTGTTACATGTTTCACACTTAATTTCTTTTAAACAAGCATGGGTGCTATATAGGCTAGGATTGCGGACAGATGATTTATGCTTTCTAAATTATTATTATATATAACTATATTTAAATCGTTTATTATTTCATTGCTATCTAAAATCAAAGTGTTATGAATTTCATTATCAAAGTTTTCGACAGTGATAATTCCAGTGTATGAGATTTTAGTGTCAAGGAAATTAAACTTTGAACTCTTAATTTATTTTCTGCTTCATAAATCTGGGTAAGCTATACATTGTATTGAGAACCAGCTAATTGCCTATAAAGTCCAAATCGTTCTTCTAAAGAATCGGTTTGCAACTTTCCAGTCAATAGGAAATTCATATTTAATTCTTTTGCACAATAGTTAACCATTTCAATAATAGCATTTTAGTGTCAAAGCTAGATGAGTCTCGAAGCTTAATTTTCTTGTTTCTGAAGAAAAAAAGTTTCCATTTCTGGAGCCACAAGGAAAAATTTTGCAAAAATATTAACCTAACATCTGATGGTAAATTAGTAAGCAGCGGTTAATATTGAGTTTTTTTTTTTTTAATTTCCTTATATAAAGTTCTCCCATTAACAATATCCCACCGAATTGAGATCAGTTTGATAAATGTTGCCGTTCCTTCATAATTTGATAAATCATAAATGGGACCTGCAACTTTTAGTCCTTCTGAACAATGTCTATTAAAAACTTGCAAAACTAATTTCACATTCTGTCTTTCCAAATTTGAAGGACATAAAGATTTTGTGTGTTATTAGTGTGTGACAATACCTGACTATATTTGTAGATTCAATTTAATGTAATTTTCTTAGAGTATTAAAGGAAACAGTATTTAACTTTTCTTCAGAAACTGAGTTACAAAAATTAGGAAAATAAAAAGCTTTATCTGGATTTTTTTGGTTAAGCCAATTATTTCCTATATTTTTAAGTAAGTGCACAGTATAAATAACAAAAAAAGGCCTGTTATTATCAACGGGATGATTATAATTAATTTTTAGTTTAGGAGTATTTGAAAACCGGGACATTGCCTTTCTATTAATGGCATTATTATTACTACTGACACACATTATTTTAAAGCCTATATTTTCTAGTCCAACTATTATTTTTAGTATGAATGCATGAGACAAATCTCCAGAAATAGTCTTTACATGATATATATGTACCAAATCTTTGTACACTGATTGAATGCTTTGAAGCAGAAAGACATAAAAAAGTTGTAGCAACATCATTTGAATTTGCAGCAAAACCAATGACATTACCACCTTTATACTCTACAGCAGCTTTTAGGTAAATTTAATCCATCATTAAAACTACTTATCATTTTCATTTAAATGCATATATTTATCCTTAATGTAAGATAAAAAAAATTATCAGAACTTTGTTTTTTTAAGGGATTTGCAGCATAGTTAATAAATAAACGTTTTAATGTAGCAGGATGAGGCAATATAATAAAAGAACTCTTACGTAAAAATTTATAAGAATGAGGTGATATGGAATATAGCAAAGCACAAAGGATTAAAAAAATCAGGGGAATATCTCCGATGATGCTTCGAACTTTGTAATAATAAAATTTGTTCTTTGATAAAATCCAGTAAATTATTGTTATCAATATAGACATTTTTTAATTCATCAATGATATGTACTTGTAAATTATCTTTTCCTTTAGAGAGAATATGTCTAATGGTTGGTAGGTGTCTAGCCGTTAAACCATTTACCCCATTATTTTAACAAAATTAAGTTCACCCCTAATAGAATATTCAAAATACACATAATTCTTAATTTTAAATAAGTCTCAACTTTTTGATAACCTGAGGAAAGTGCTCCCAAGTTGGTAGTACTTTGCATGGTATCACAATATTTATAGTAACAATGAGTAATGATATGATTCAACATTCTGATCCATTGAATTAGAACAGAAATTTTTAATTCAATATTAATCCTTACATGTAACTTTTTTACCTTCATTTGTTCATATTATATCTGTACGTACATACATATACACACACATATACACATACATAGATATATATACATACACACACATATATATATACATATATACATACATATATATATATTCTTTTTTTATTTTAAATATTTATTTTCACAAAATACAATTAACAAAATAACAATTAATTTTCCAAGTTCCGATAATGGAACTAGACAACCAATTACATACACTAGAATAAATTTTTAAAGTAATCATTTCATTAGAGTATAGTTCTTTTATTATACAATAAAGCCAACAGATCGCGCCACCCATATGACACAGTTTCAGGTTGTCCTTATATACTGTTCCCTTCTATACAAACAAACTCGATGCTCCCAATTGCTTTTCATTAAGTCATCCTATTGTTTTTTTGTTTTTGTTTTTTTTTCTTCCTTTTTCCTTAGCGTCGATTAGTGATTGGATAGTTAGAATGCAGTCTAATTCTGAGAACTGAAAGTGTTCTATGGAAGTTAATTAAATGGTAGGGGTTATAATTTTCAATTTTTTGTATTTCATTGTTGTTTGTATGATAGAGTTTATCATAGAACCTAACAGCCAGGTATTTGATATCACTCGAAAGCGTTAACGCTCCCAGGTTTTTTCTGATAAGATTATTTCTGAAATTATATTCCCCGATTTTGATATTAACCTAAGTAATTTATTTTGCTGTCTTTCCAGCATCTTCATGTTCGTGTCCGCTGTTCCACCCCAAACTGGAGCAGCATACGTGATAATAGGGTGCAAATAGGCCTTATAAATGAGCAGCTTATTCATCAATGAGAGTTTTGATTTATGTGCGACAAATGGGTACAATGTTGTTTTTGCTGCTATAAATTTGTTCTTAATTTTAGATATATGGGACTTCCAAGTAAGCCCTTTATCGATAGTTAGTCCCAAGTAATCCACCTTGGGTGACCATGGAATTTCAATGCCTACCATCTTTATTCTAGGACATTGTGATAATTTTCTCGTGAAGAGTACTGCCTGGGATTTCGTAGCATTAATTTTGATTTTCCAGATTTTCAACTACTTTTCTATGACCACTAAGTGTTGAGCTAAGTTGTCTTGAATTTTTTGGTATTCTGAACTAGTAGATAGAACTGTAGTGTCATCTGCAAACAGGCATAACATAGTTTTTGCATGTTGTGGGATATCATTTACGTAAATATTAAATAAGAAGGGGCCCTCGGCCTTGCCTTCGGTTCAACAGTTCGTGTGTTCGAATCCCACCTTGGTCATGGATGTTTGTAGTGGTTTGGAATCCACTTTAAGCCATAGGTCCCGGTCTAATTAGCCCTTGTGTGCAAAAATGAACGTTGAACGACTATCTTTTATTTTATCATCAACATTAAATTTTTCAATAGATTTTAAAATATCAAATATAACATAAATGTTGTTTATAGTCATTGGTAAAATGCCATTATCTAATTTGTCAAGTTTAGCACTTTTAATTGTTCTTACCACAGATAAAGATTTGTCAATGATAACAGCAGCTTCTAATACTGGACATGAACAGATGTTACAAATAAAAATATAACAAAATTATCATTTTTTTATGATAGTAACTATAACACTTTTTTTTATTATTTTTCCCTGGGCATGACACAATAATTATAAATTGCAAAGTTTATTTCTCCGAATAAAATTGATATTATAATAAAACTAAGATTGAAATTTTCTGAAAAATTTTGTTTAGTTTTGAAATGATTTAGCGCCCCTCTGTTAGCTGCGCCCGAGGCATGATAGCCTCTTTCCCCCCTCACTACACCACTGTCGGTTATTTATTCCTATGAACGCGAACGCACATACTTAGCAAAAAAGCCAACGTTTGCCTCCCTCTGCCGCTGAGTTATTTATTCAAGAATCAAACGAAATATGTGTATAAAAGTTCATGCATCTTGCTTTTGTAAAAAGGCGTTTCTCATCACATTGGAAGAAAAGATCGCAATAATAAAAAAGAAAGGATTGTGCCAGGCCAGCTTGGTTACAGAATTCCAAAGAACAGTGGCAAAGCCATCTGTAAATGTTAACGAGAAAGAAGTAGAGATAGAGAAACGAAAGTTAGTCATTTCTGCTAATAACACAGAACTAGAATCAATTTCCTTACAGTTAGCCAGAGGATTTTCTAGATTTTCAACGATGGTTAGGGTTTTTTCTCGTGAACTGCGTTTTCAATCAAAGGCCAAAGTCTTAAGAAATTTTAAGGAACTTAAAACTGAAGAATTGTTAAATGCGCAAAAGATTATTTTCCGTTTAGTACAGAAGGAATGTTTCTCTAATGAAGAAACAAGGAAAAATTTGAAAGGTCTTCAAGTATTTGAAGTTGAAGAAGGAATTTTATGATTGAAGTCCAGACTGATAAATGAGGAAGAATCGAAAGATTTTATTTCTCCAGTGAGTCTACCATCGAAACACCTGGCAGTGAGAAGATTTATTGCTCAAGAACATCTCGCTAACAAACACGCTGGAATGTTAACTCTTTTGACAACTTTGCGTGAAAGATTTTGGGATAAAAAAGGGCTGCATTGGCTTCTAGGAAGAGTACTGGAAGTTTTTCCAGAAAAAGATGGAATCATCAGACCTGTAAAACTGTGTACTGAAAAAGGAAACATACTAAGACCAATCCAAAGATTGTACCCTTTGGAATTGACAACAAATCACGAACGAGTGGTATCGGAAACTCAGAAGGTATCGGAAGTTTTAAGCAAGCAACCTGAGCTAAATATTGACTCTGATGAAACAGTACCAGTGACTCGCTCAGGAAGAGAAATAAAACCTGTTAAAAAAAACTAAAGTTATAAACTTTTAAGCAAACTTTTAAACTTTCTATATTTGAACTCTACGATATTCCTTTAAATCTGCATTCAAAAATTTTGAAATAATTCTATTGTGATTTGTACTTTATTATATCAAGTTCTGTATATATTATCCTTATGTTTACTGTTTTTTAGTTTGTATCCCCAAACTCAATGTTGGGAGAATGTTGCGTCACGAGCAAACCACGAGAGGTAAGTTTCTCTGTTTGGGAGTGGCAACAGTTGAAAAAAGGAGAGAACGTCTGTAACGGTTGTGTTTTGTAAATGTAGGAATGTTGATAGATATAAATGCTTTAATGTTTATGCTGTGCTGTTTGATATAAATAAATGTCGTTTCCTTCAACGTTGTCATGTATAAACAAAACATGTTCATTTTTATAAATCCTAATAGAAATTACACTACTGGCCATTAAAATTGCTACACCAGGAAGAAATGCAGATAACAAAATAATATTTATTGGACACATATATTATACTAGAAATAACAAGTGATTACATTTTCAAAAAATTTGGCTGGATAGATCCTGAGAAATCAGTACCCAGAACAACCACCTCTGGCAGTAATAACAGCAGTTATACGCCTGTGCATTGAGTCAAACAGAGATTGGATTGCATGTACAGGTACAGATGCCCATGCAGCTTCAACACGATGCCACAGTTTATCAACCGTAGTGACTGGCGTTTGGTGACGAGTAAGTCGCTCGGCAACCATTGACCAGACGTTTTTTATTGGTGAAAGATCTGGAGAACGTGCTGGCCAGGGCAACAGCCGAACATGTTCCGTATCAAGGAAGGTCCATACAATACCGGCAACATGAGGTCGGGCATTATCCTGCTGAAACGTAGGGTTTCGCAGGGCTCGAATAAAGGGTAGAGCCACGAGTCGTAACACACCAGAAATGTAACGTACACTGTTCAAAGCACCGTCAATGCAAACAAGAGGTGACCGAGACGTGTATCCAATGGACCCCATACCATCACGCCAGGTGATGGGCCAGTATGACGATGACGAATGCACGCTGCCAGTGTGCATTCACCACGATGATGCCACACACGGATGCGACCATCATGATGCTGTACACAGAACCTGGATTCATCTGAAAATATGACGTCTCGCCATTCGTGCGCCCAGGTTCGTCGTTGATCACACAATTGAAGGCGCTCTTGTCTATGACGCAGCGTCAAGGGAAGCCGCAGCCATGGTCTCCGAGCTGAGAGTCCATGCTGCTGCAAACGTCGTCGAACTGTTCGTGCAGAAAATTGTTGTCTTCCAAACGACCCCGTTTCTTGACTCACGGCTCGTGACGTGGTTGCACGATCCATTACGGCCATGTGGATAATATGCCTGTCTTCTCGGCTGCTAGTGATAGGTGGTCGTTGAGATCCCGCATGGCGTTCCGTATTACCGTCCTGAACCCATCGATTCCATATTCTGCTAACAGTCATTGGATCTCGACCGACGCGAGCATCAATTCTGCGATAAGATAAACCGCAATCCCGGTACGCCAGAATTCGACCTTTATCAAAATCAGAAACGTGCTGGTACGCATTTCTCCTTCTTACACGAGGGATCACAACAACTTTTCACCAGGCAACAACGTTCAAATGCAATTTGTGTATGAGGAACCGGCTGAACAATTTCCTCATTTAAACACAATGTAGGTATCGCTACTGGCGCCTGCTTTGTTTGAATGCGCTGAAAAGCTTATCATTTGCATATCAGAGAACCTTCTTCCTTTCGTATAAATTTCACGTCTGTAGCATGCCGCCTTCTTGGTGTAGCAATTTTAATGGCCAGTAGTGTACAACGAATATATTGAAACTAACTGAATTATGTAAGATTTTAATCTCTAAAACTGAATCTATGCACACATGTTAAAATATATATCTTATAAAAGCAATAAAATTTTAGGTATTTGCTATTAAATTACCAGTGTAAAGAAAACATTAGGGAAATCATAACAATTAACAACATGCTAATTTATTTCTTCTAAAATTGTGTGGAAATCATTTTTAAAAAAATCTTAATAAATATTTTCTGAGAAACCATTTATTGGATTTTTCCTATTAGTAAAAAAATAAAAGCAAATCTATAAAACTGAAATTATTGAATGTTAATTTTGTGTCCTGTAATGAAAACTTGAAAATACTGAAATGTCCTACAGTGAAAAAATATTAGATATTAGGTAAACACATTTCATATTAATTTCACTTATATAATTGTACTATATAAATTATTTATTAAATTTTGAACTTATTGATAAGTATTAAAAAATCCTTCAACACAAATATTTTTATCTATTAAAACACTTATGAATATGTGAATATTTAAAATAAGTTTTCCTTAAAGTTATATTTTCCTTAAAATAAGTTATTTAAAATAAGTCTGGCTTATTATAAAAAAATACAGTATCATTAAATTATTTTTAACGATAGTGTATATATATAGTATACATATATTTTTGATATTTAAGCCAGAAAACAGCATAGGTACACGAGTAGAATACAAAATTGAATGGCATAGTATCATCGATGCACTCACTCTCTTTTCATCGAATCTTAACCTTTTGAGTCCGGCGTCATCGTTTCAAAAAACTGCTCCTAGGACGGTGCGAGAAGATGACATTTCCTACCCCCTTGACCGAAAGGAGAGGGTCATTTTCCTCCCATTTAAGTGCCCCAGGTTTCACCGTAGCAAATCTTTAACTTTTGAGGGAGATACGCCGCGCTAGGTCTGCCGTAATTCTAATGAAAATGTAAATGCGTTTACCATAAATACTGTACTTATCGTAATTACCATAATACTGTGCATATTTCTAGCACTAAATCAAAACTATTTCTTTGTAAAAAATTTATTTCATTAGTCCATCTAAAAATCTAGAATGTGAAAATAGCTCTTATATTACATGAATACCGTTTCTTAATGAAAATGTTTCGAAGACTATTAAATCTTTGAATTAGGAATTTCCTAACACATACTTTCTCAAATGTAAATTATTATGAGAAACTCTTTTAACATTACCTTATAATATTTTCTTATTTTAACTTTTAAAATATCAATTTCAAAACCAGTAATTTTGGTCGGGTTAGACAAAAAATAGTCCTATTTACAGGGATTATAATTGTCAAAAATGTAAGGACACTAATGCTAATTTTCCAGGTTTTATTATGTACTTCAGAAATAGTTAACCAATGCAGAAGCCAGCATACCAATTTACTGATAGTTGAAAATCATAAAATACAATATATAGAATCTCAGACTCTCATAAATATGAAATTGGTAATTAAAAAAAACCATTAATACAATTAAATATAAAAGTATTCTTTATATGTGTAGTTCTGTATAGTGTGTATGTGTAGTAGGAATATATTGCTTGAATATCACTCTTCCTTTGAATTTTATAATGACTTCATCAATTGCAAGTTTTTCAGACAGATGATAGTGTTCCTTAAAAGATTTATTTAAAAAAAATTATTTAAAAAAATCTTTCGTAATTTCTATAATTTGTCGTATTCTTCATCTAGTTTTGGTTTTTTCTTATTGTCTGTAAAATGTAAAAATATCAATACATTAAAAAATCTATCGTGGGACATATTTTTTCTAAAAACAGGAGTTTCAATCAATTCATCTGTCGACCAATAATCTTTGATGTTATCTTTATCCATATGGCCCATTAAAAGAATAAGTCCTAAGATTTTTTTTAAATTCTTCTACATCAATATCAGTCCACTTTGTCCCATGTTTTCTTTTATTACTTTCTGGATGTAACTCTAATATTTGGGAAGCATATCTATTTGTTTCATCTGCAATCAAGTTTAAAATTTCTTCTGAAAAAAATAAATAAAAAAATTCGTGCTCCTCAACTAAATCCTTTATTCGCTCAGAAATACCGTAATTCCCATAAATTTAAAAATGATAGGATTATCATCTGCTTTTGCCTTACGTCAATCAAAATCAAATGATACAGAGGAATTTGCATCATTATTGCCATCAAAAAAACTAATATCCTTGCATTCAGATTCATCACAGAAATCTGAATCACTGTCTGTAAAATTTTCTTCTAATTCTTCTAATAAATTTTTAATTTCTTCATCAGTCAATCCTTTACGACGTGAAGCCATCAAAATATTTTTTCTAGTGACGAAAAAAGTAACTGATTGTAATGAAAAATTTTTTTAAAGTGAGGATGAAAATGCTTCCCTTTTAAAAAGAGGAGCCTATAATATCGTTTTTCGCCAAAATTCTCCACTCAAACAAGCTCCCAAATTTTACGACTTTCACACACAAAAGAGCATCAATTAAATCGCACTCAGCTGCCCCGTGAAACTTGAGCGGGAAAAAGTCAGGCGCTTGAAAGGGGGAAAAAATCCATGGTACACCTGTTGTACCACAGCTGCCTTCTGAGACACTCGTTTTTGTGGTACAACAGTTGTACCGCCGGGACGAAAAGGTTAAAAAACTCATCGGGCCATACGCCATAAACTCATTACACCGTGCACTTCAACTGAACGGGTGGGAACACCGCAGCCACTCTCCAGCCGAGGTGACAAATAGTCTACTGTTCCATGCACGAATGCCGCACAGGGGCCGCTGAGTTTCCATGGGTTAATGTTGTTAACCCAATCACCACACCAGTGTTGAATTGCTACTAGGATTTACTTATTTAAGTGATTTACACTTTTAAAACATGACAAGTTGATTACTTTATTTGTTGCTTGTTTTGTTCTAAATTAAAATTTAAAAGCAGAAGTAGCTAAGATCCTTCTGAGCGTTTAAATTCGCTAAATTAAATATTAAAATAGAAATATCTTTTTTCTTCTTGTAAATAGTGTATTTTAATGTTAGTTCAGTGTTTATATAAATAAAGAATTTTCAAGATAAGGAGCGTCTTTGTTCTCGAGTCTTAACATTATTAAACCATCACAAATTGGTTAGGGGTAGAGTGCATTAGTAAATAATGCAATAAGGATTTATAAAGGCAATTGAACCACAGTAAAGAGAATAATCTACTTTATTTCCATGCCTCTGCAATAAAAATAATGCCATTAAATGTAGCAAAAATAAAACTACTTGTTTACGGCTTATAGTTTCCATAGATTATCTCCTGTTTTTAATTTGATTTCAAAAATATAGTCTTTGTATCTTCACCACATGTGTTCTGTAAGATACAATTCTAATGAAAGAGACCATCCCTAGTAGCAATTCAACCCTGGGGTGGTGATTGGGTTAACGACATTAACCGATGGAAACTCAGCGGCCCCTGTGCGGCAATATTGCATGGAACAGAGTACCTTTTGTCACCCTGGCCGGAGAGCGGCTGTGGTGTCTCCGTCCGTTCATGTGAAGTGCACGGTGTGATGAGCTTATGGCCCGGTGAGTTTTTTAAGATTCAATGAAAAAGGAGTGAGTACAACGATGATACTATGCCATTTAATTTTGTATTCTACTCGTGTACGTATTCTGTTTTCCGGCTTAAATACCAAAAATACATTATCGTTAAAAATAATTTAATGATAGTGTATTTTTGATAATAAGCCAGACAATATATTAAGGAAAACTTAACTTAACTATTCATATATTTATAAGTGTTTTAATAGATAAAAATACTTGTGTTGAAGGATTTTTTAATACTTATAAATAAATTCAAAATGTAATAAATAATTTATATAGTACAGTTACATAAGTGAAATTAAAATGAACTGTATTTTACCCAATATCTAATTTTTTTTCTTCCCTATAGAACATTTCAGTATTTTCAAGTTTTCATTGCAAAACACAAAATTAACATTGAATAATTTCAGTTTTATAGATTTGCTTTTATTTTTTCACTAATATGAAAAACCCAGTAAATGACAATATTTATTAAGATTTTTTAAAAAATAATTTCCAGTTTCAGAAAAATTAATTAGCAGGTTGTTAGTTGTTAGGATTTTCCTAATGTTTTCTTAAAAAATTTTACACTGGAAATTTAATTGCAAAAATCTAAATTTTATTGCTTTTATAAGGTATGTATTTTAACATGTGTGCATGGATTCAGATTTAGAAATTAAAATCATACATAATTTAATTAGTTCCAATATATTTGTAACAATAGGTGTAAATTATTATAGTACCTTTTTAAACTAGATACATTTGATAGATTTAAAATAAAACATTGATTCTATTTCAATATAGAACACAGACAACTCTGATTCTATGGTCTTAGTTTAATTAATGTTTGATATTTTCTATTAACATCTGAAAAATTGACTTAAATTTGAATAGTCTAGAAAATTTTCAAACGCAGTATTTGCAGAGTTAAAGGTGATAAAAGAAATGAGTTACAAATTTTTGGTGACAAATGTTCTAAATATATTATTATAATAAGATTAAAAATTCAGTTACATTTTCATATAGTGTTCCTATTTTACAGCATTTTTGATTTTAATATTTGTTAAACCCTGTACTTCAATATTTATGAATTTATTCACAAAAATAAAATGTTTACAGAAGATTAAAAATTCAGTTACATTTTCATATAGTGTTCCTATTTTACAGCATTTTTGATTTTAATATTTGTTAAACCCTCTACTTCAATATTTATGAATTTATTCACAAAAATAAAATGTTTACAGAAGTTAAAATGTTACAGTTATTTATTCACAAAAATAAAATGTTTACAGAAGATTAAAAATTCAGTTACATTTTCATATAGTGTTTCTATTTTACAGCATTTTTGATTTTAATATTTGTTAAACCCTCTACTTCAATATTTATGAATTTATTCACAAAAATAAAATGTTTACAGAAGATTAAAAATTCAGTTACATTTTCATATAGTGTTCCTATTTTACAGCATTTTTGATTTTAATATTTGTTAAACCCTCTACTTCAATATTTATGAATTTATTCACAAAAATAAAATGTTTACAGAAGTTAAAATGTTACAGTTATTTATTCACAAAAATAAAATGTTTACAGAAGATTAAAAATTCAGTTACATTTTCATATAGTGTTCCTATTTTACAGCATTTTTGATTTTAATATTTGTTAAACCCTCTACTTCAATATTTATGAATTTATTCACAAAAATAAAATGTTTACAGAAGTTAAATCTTTATTATTTTTATTACATATTATTAACATTAGACTGGCTTTTTTTCAAAGCTCGTTTTAAACGGCTCCCATCTCTGTCAGGAGCACAAGTCAACCAGTTCCTTATGTTCTGCTGTACATCCATATCTGTGATACGGCTGTCATGGTGGCGAGTAGAAGCTACAAACAAACAAATTTTACTCATATAAATAAAGTAACATCAGAAACAAAGTACGGTCAACATTTTTGTGATTGGTATTATTACATGGAAATGTCACAAAAATTAAATTTTAAGTTATTAAAATATTAAAATTAAGATTTAAATTTAGAGAAAAAATAAATTAATTAAATTTAATTCATGTACTATAATCAAAATTTTGATCCAATGGTAAACTTGGCATTTAAAAATACAGAAGTAATCCGTAAAGGAAAAATAGAAAATAACAGTTTTTTCTAATTTTAAGTTACAAACACAATATAAATTGAAATTACATACATTAAACATAGGATAATAAAAATATGCAATTAAAATTATGTCAGAAACATGAAATATTACATTCTTGTGATTCGTTACAGTGATTATGATTCAGAAATATTTTGATTTAATTCAATTCGTAAACTTTTACATTTGAATTCAATGTTTTCATATTGCACTATATTACTTTTAAAATTTATTATTATAAGCAGTTAGCTTTAGAAAGTTTAAAAAACAAAATGATAACCTGTTATCAAATTTATAACATTCTGAAGGGTGGAAAAGGGATGATTTAAACATCTAATAGCCTTCCAGTTGTACTGTTTTGACAAATCACATTTGTCATTAGTCCCATCAGAATTCTTCTGATAACATCACTGGAACTTGTGCCACCTTTATTAGTCAAAATAGTCAACTGAAAATAATAACAAGATATTGGAAATATAAAATTCAATTGAAGCTTTAGTTCTCCCACCCTATTAACCATGTTAATGGTTATTTACAAGTCAACTAAATATTTTTATACAGAAACTTAACGTTTTTAAACTTTTTTCATAATTTAACTGGTTTAAGTTAATTTGAAATTTAAATTAATTCGGAAAATTTCCAAAAGTGATTAAAACCAAATCAGGTTGCGTGAAGTGTTTCTTTAGAAAACATATATTACAATAAAAATTTATTTTAAACATGTTTTCTCTGCAAAAATTAGGTCAGCACATACTTTTTTAACATCTATATACTCCAATTAACATTTTGATCCAGTGGCAAACATCACATTTAATAAGCATATAAATACGTAAAAGAAAATTAAAACCTATACATTAATTTTTCATAAGTTACCAACACTATATAAAAAGAAATCACATGCATGAAACAAAGGATAACAAAAACATAAGAAATATAGTATTCTTATGATTTTTTTACAACGGTTATGATTCTGAAATATTTAGAGTAAACTGAATTAGTAAAAATAAATTTATACATTTGAAATTAATGATGTTTTCATATATCATTATATATTTTTTAAAATTTATTTCCACTATTTATTCTTTGTCATCAACCATTTCTTTATATATATCTGTACATCAATATCTGTGATACAGCTTTCACATTGGTAAAGAGAAATAAATTTTGCTCCTATAACTATAATGTTAAATAAAATAACAGAAACAAAGTAAGATCAACATTACAAACATTTTCATAATTGATACAATTATCATTAAAGTGATTCTGTTATAAAACAATTTTAAGCATTACATGGAAATGTCACAAAAATTAAAGTTGTTAAAATATTACAATTAATGATTTAATTTATAGAAAAAAGTTATAAATTTAGTCCATATCTTGTAATCAACATTTTGATCCTATGGTAAACTTTGTATTAAAAAATACATAAGCCCACACACACAGCATAAATGAAAAATAGAAAAAACGAAGTGTGTATCACAGTATTTGATTTTTAAGTTAAAATCTTTATTCTTTTAACATTAAAGGTGCAAAATTAAAAGAAAAGCTCATGTATGAAATTTTGTATTTCGCTAAATAGTAGAGAATTGTACAGAGGGTAAAATCGCCAAGAATGCGATAAAGTGCGCCAGACTGCTTTACCGATTCGGATTACTTAGGCATGACGTGCTTTTCGTTTTACATGCACGTTTTGTATGTAACCCTTGAAACTATTACAAAATAATCTTGAAGCATTGAGTTTCGATATTCGATTTTTGGAGTTTCTGTGTTGCTTGCTAAAATTAATAAGTATGGATGACTATATATTGACCTAACGTTTTCGCGGAGTAAGTATGGAGAAAGAATCATCAAGAAAACATAATAAAAGATTATTTAGATGCGATAAAAACGGTATATTCGCCGTAAATTAACGATTCGGAGAGCGATGAAGATTAGGTGTGTAATTTTGTTTTTCATTACAATGTTAGTCATATATTTAGAAACTAAAGTTTTTATAAAAATGAATGTTTCCATAAGTAAATGAATGTTTAAGTTGTGTGTATTGCGTTTTTCCTGTTAGTGTTAAAATATGCCGCGTACTTAAATTCCTTTAATTTAGGCGTAACTGCTCGTTATATTAAAATTCACGTTTAAACAAAAAATGAAATTTGTTAACGTTCGAAATTTAGCTTTATTGCCATGTTGCCACTGTAGTAGGTTGCCCTACAGTGATGTTTTTTTAAGGTGGGCGCCATTGCTCAGTATATTAAAAATTTTGTTTCTATTTATTAGAATTTTAAAACTTCTACCGTATTTAATTATAATGAAATATTCAAATTTTTAATATTTGGGATTCGGAAAAGTGCGCGATTTCAGAGCTGAAGTTCGAACGCGATTGTTATTGGTTGTCGGCTATCACGCGTAGTGATGTTATTTTGGTTGACGACAGAGCTGTTGAGTGCTTGGCGTGAAAATTTGAAATCGCGCCAATCCCGTACGGGTCTGCCGTCATTTACCAAACATGTAATTAAAAATTATAACGGCAATATATGAAATATTGTTTTTTTCTTATGATTTGTTACAATACTTATTATTCTGAAATATTTTGATTAAATTGTATTAGTTAAACTTTTACATTTGAATTTAATGATGTTTTCATATTGCACTATATATTACTTTAAAAATTTATTTGTACAAGTAGTTCAAATTAGAAAATAAAATGCAAACCTGTAATCAAGTTTATAACATTCTGAAGGGTGGAAACCAGCCAATTTTCCGGAATTATTTCTTTTAAAAATGTATAATACAGAAAACATTTACATATCAAATATAATTTTTGCAGCAATATATAAATATACACTTCAATATCTGCCAGTATGAAATACATTGTATACATTGGCACTAATGTATAGTTTAACTATTTTCCATATAATAATATTTGTAACATTATTTTGCTATTATATTATACAGTATATTGCTCTATAAAATTTGTTGTTTATTATACAAAAATAAAGATAATAAAATAAATAATTATTATTAAAATTGAATTATAAAATCAGATTTTACAAAAAAGTAATAAATAAATAAAACAAAAATTTGGTTTTATACATATACATGCATATATATATATATATAACAGAATTTTCCCATTCTACACCATTATTACCAATAATGGGAAAGAAAAAGACATAATTTAGTCCTAAATATTCCATTTTCAGTTTAAAGTAGATTCCGAACCACTATCCAAGCCCAAGCTTGAGTTCAAACCCATTAACTGTTGAACCGAAGGTATTTCGTCAGGTTTATAAACAGGGGTATAGTAGAAAAGCACCTTTTTTACTTTCTGTTCAAAAGAAGAATTTATTTGTAAATGTAAACATATTATAATACATACATAACATACAAATATATTATAATACATATTTTTGGAATAAATCTTTAGATCACTAAATTTATTTTAAAATACTAAACTATGGCCAAATTTCAAATTTTAATACTAATAAAAAAAAAAAAAATCTTATTAAAAAAATAGCATACATTGAAAATTATCAACATTGCCCTTTAGGGTGCCTACTTGTTTTTAATTATCATAATAATCTTAGATTATTAATATTATGGATTCAACATCACATACCAAAACAATGAACCACCTAAAGGAAATTTAATATTAAAATGATAATACGGCCAAGATAATGTGAAATTATATATATAATTCATATTATTTAAAATAGATTATTACTTGCAATGCTTATTTTGACTTAATTTTACGAACACAAAATAAAAATTAACTTCGTAAAAATAATGTAATAGAATTAAATAAATAGACATCTTAAAGATATATACTTTATATTTATTCAAATGAATTGGTAGTACTTACTAAATTATTCTGTTAAAAATAATGTTATTATTCAAAATATTAAATAAACATTAAGAAAAGGTAAATAATACTATGCTTTTTAAATACTGACGCCACGCATGCGTAGATATATTATTAAGTCAGCGCATTATTTTACTTTCCTTCAATCTCAATGAAAAATGCTGCAGATGCCGTCCAGCGACCACTCTATCAGCAGCCGACGACAGTGTCGTTCAGAATATGCGGTAGGAAAAACAGTGACCATTCATGTGTAAGTTACTGGGCAAAGACGGGTAAAAAAATTCGGTGTAAAGTGAGTAACCAATGAAACCGGTAAATGGCCATTGTAATACCTCTAAGCCTCTTCTGCTAAGGCATGCTTTGAGTATTTTTGTTTACAACTTTTCCCATTTCATCTATTCCAAAGTGCAGTAAAACTCAGTAAATTGAAAACAAATAAGTTTACTCTTTGATGATGGAAATTAATATCCGAATAAGTTAATGCATGTTTAATATTGAATTTACGAATAACTTAACTGCTATTGTAAACACGTGCAACATTTTATAGCACATAATTCTAAATAAATAAAATATAAAAATTAAAAAAAGCATGGTATATAATGTAAAAAATATATAATGATCTCTTACTTATTAATGACCCAAATGTTATTCAATTTTTTTTGCAGGATAGAAAATAAAAAATACTAAATTTAAAGTGCATCTCTTGAATGCAACGAATTTAAATCACACATATAGTAGTTCTTTTTGAATAATATTTCGTAAATGCATTTATAAGAAATTTATATGTGAAATTAAATTAATGTAGGAAAATACCTGTACATCCTAATTATAGCCGTTTTATTTATGTAAAACAATAACATTGGATTCTGAAGTAGTTTCATGGTTAATAATATGCAGAACAATTGCAAGTGAAAAATAAAATATATCTAAACATTATTTTAATTTTGATTATAATTTAAGTTCAAAGGGAAAACACATTTTCTTGGTAACAAAACTTTGTTATGACAAATAAATGAAAAATCAAATTTACAAACACAGTGACTTTTTTTTGAAAACATCCTTGATAAAGAAAGACGTTAAAGGTTTATTGATAAGCAAAAAATAAAACGGTAACAATTAAACGTCAAGAATCAAAGGACTTAATGAAATTTAATTTCAATTAGTAAGTAAATTCTTAATAAACATAAACGCAATCTAACAGCTTAGAAAAATACCTCGCAATATTAAATTTAATATTCTGACAAAATCTTGGCTATCTTTATAGAGCCAATCGTGGCTTATCATGGCCTACTGGGAAACACTTGGCAACTCCTATCGGTCCAATATCGGTTTATCTTGGCATTTCCTACATTGGGGGGAACCTTGGTCCCCATGGTAAGACCAATCTTGGGTCATTTTGGCACACCTAATATTGGGGAAAACATGGCTGTCGTTATCGGTTCATTATTGGACTTATCTTGGCATGCTGTATATCGGAAAAAACTTGACGCCCATCAGTGGTCTATTATTGGGATTATCTTGGTAAGTTTGCCAATTTTGGGCCAACTATTTTGCTACTTGAGAATAAACGGTAAGGAAAAAGTATAATAATAAATTTGTAATAAATCCTATTTACACATTGCTCTCATTGTTATAGAGAATTTTAATATTTTGTTAACTTGAAATAAGATGAAGGTTGCACATTCTTGATTTCTATAAATTATTTTTTATTATGTTTGCCCAGTTTAATCGAGATATCCACAAATCTCTATGTTTAGGAGTAATTTGTTCGATTTGAGGACTTTCTTTAGTTATTATTTTTGGAATCATGTAAAAAGATTCTCCAGAATCTATATCAGTGATTTCCACATCCATAAACCGCGCATAAAACCATTTTTTATAACTTACAGTTCCGTCGCAAGTGTTAACTTACACGGCGTGGTCTACTTGTTTGTGTGTACAAAAAGATTTCACTCTCTCTGTAACCATGAGTAACAAGTGAGATATGGAAGTGTGACGTCAATTGGATACTTCTAATACTGTCTAAATACGTAAAGAATTTTATTTTAGAATAAAATTTATATCTCTAATGGCAGCATATGTGTAACAATGTCTTGGTAATATAATATTTTTCGAAATGGCGGATTGTTCTAAATTGCGAAATACGTAAATTTTGATTTCTGATTATTTATTCATAATTTAATGTTTTTCTTTGACACTTTTTCTCCTTTTTTATGTTGAAATGGACTTTGGCTGACTTTGGCTTAGTGTTTGATTGACTAAGATTGAGTATTTTTGTTCTTTAATTTTTTTTTTTTTTTACTATTTAAATTTTTATTAATTTTTTTCTTCCTTCCTCATTATTATGAATTTAAAATGACTGAAGGAGAGACTGAAATGATTTACACGGATTGCGATTTGCGCATTCCAAAAATAAACACTTCAAGATTATTGACTTTCGAAGATTCTATTCCACAACTAATCCAGTTAGCTGCGGGAAATGGTATTACTAAGTTTTTCATTTTCCTGTCTCCCACTGATGGTACTGCATCTATTCCAACGAAACCTTACAATTTAAAGCAAGAAATACTTCAACTTGTAAAGAAAATAATACAAATTCAACACACCCGTCAAGGTAAGTTTCTATTCGAAACTAATTGCCCAGATACTGCTGTAGAAATAAGCAAGATAAACATTATTCTTGGTGTACCTGTTAACTCCAGTTTTCAACCTGAATACATTTCTTCAAGATTTCTTATAAAAGAAATAAATGTAGATTTACCTTTATACCTTGTTGCTGAAGAAATTGCGCAAAATGGCTTAACGATATTAAGCTTACAAAGATTTACAAAAAAGAATTCAGAAGAACTGAGTGAAAATATTTTAGTGAGCGTCATTGGTCATCATCTACCTCAAACTATTAACTTATTCTATTCCATCATTCCAATTTCTCCTTTTATTGATAACGTTTGCCAATGCGGAAAATGCTATAAATACACTCACCCTACGAAAAAATGTAAACAAGAAGTCTCCCTATGTAAAAAATGTGGAACATTCCATAAAGACTCTCCCTGTGGCAATGAAACATCTAAATGTATAAACTGTCAGGGAAATCATGCAGCTAATGACATTTCCTGCCCTACGAGGCTTGAAGAAAAAAAATTCTTACATTTTAAAAGCATGAACCACCTTCCATTTATTAAGGCGAGAAGACGTTATAATAAATCTTTAAAAACCAGTTATGCCAGTGTAACCAAAAGTCATCTTCCTTTCGTGACGAACCAAAATGAAATAACTGATATTGTTAAAAAAGCAGTGACAGAGATGGCTTCTACTTTTGAAGCAAAATTACTTGCGATACAGGCTAGACAAGATCAAATGGTCCAACAAATGTTCTCATTCATGAAAGAATGTATGCGAACATGTTCGAATCCAGCTAGATCAGTTTCTATATCTCCTCCAAGAAAGAGTCGTGCAAGATCTATCCAGTCTAGAAAGATAAGTCCAAAAAATTCAGTGAATCAGTGAATATCTCCCGAGCAACCTATTATGAAGTCTCCTCAACCAAATATTAAATATGCAGAACCTAACATTGAAGAAAGAATTGAGCCAGGAAGAAGGCGTAAAAAACATTCATAATTTTTTTTAATAATATTCTTTTACTACGAGCGCACCTTTTGTTTGATTTTTAGTGACTGTTCAGGTTTTTCGTTTTATTTTATGTTCAATTTAATTTCTTGGAATGCAAGAAGTGTTCTATCTAAGCGTCCGTATATAAAACTTCCATACTTTCAATCTTCCGATGTCCTAGCAATTCAAGAAACGTTTCTTAAAAATTCCGACTTATTTCAAATTTATAATAAAACAAT
The DNA here is from genome assembly GCA_030067965.1 of Latrodectus elegans. Taxonomy (NCBI): domain Eukaryota; kingdom Metazoa; phylum Arthropoda; class Arachnida; order Araneae; family Theridiidae; genus Latrodectus; species Latrodectus elegans. Next base: position 6,634,017 of record CM057813.1, read on the forward strand.
AATTAGATTAGATAGGCAAGATGGCCGTGGTAGAGGACTTCTTTTTGCTGTTGATAAATCTCTACCTGTGCAAGTTTTAAATATATCCCGCTCAGAAGATAACGATACAGAAATATTAGCTATAAAAATTACTATATCCAAATCATCTCTTACTTTAATAAATGTGTATGTCCCACACGGTAAATTTTCAAATTCTTTGTTCCATAGCATCTTATCAAATATTCCTCCTCCTTTCATAATAATTGGAGACTTTAATATACGAAGTTCGGCGCTTGGCAGTTATTCAAACTCTCCCGAATCTTCAGAATTCCTCAATTGGATACTGTCTTTTAAATACCTCTCAGCCTACTCATTTCGGACTCCACCATAGACCATCCCTTATCGATTATAACTTTGTATCTCCTGATATTTTTCCTTTTTGTACTTTCTCTGTCAGTTCAGATAGTTATGGTAGTGACCATGTCCCTGTTCAAACAAGTGTCAAAATCTACAACAACGATTATTCAAAAGGTATTTCCCGCAATAGAATTTTATGGACTGGCTTCTTCAATTCAATGAACACTCAAATTGTTAATAACGGACTAGTTTCTGTAGATCATTTTCAAATTTTATGCAAAAACTATCTTAATAAATTTAAGAAAAAGCAAATCTTTCCGTCAAAATCATATCCTTCGTGGTGGACATCGGAATGTTGTTATCTTTTGGGTCAAAAAAGAAAACTTTATAGGAAAGCGAAAAGTTCTCTTAATCAGACTCTGTGGATACAGTACAAACGAATTTCTGCAAAACTTCATCAGCTTCTTCTAACCCTTTCCAGAAATTTCTGGGATAAAACTATAACAAACGCTGGTATACCTAAAGACATTTATTCTATTCTCAAAAGACTTAAAAATAGATCTACTGACTCACCAACACATCAGCTATTAATTTCTAGCGAAACTTCAATTATTTCGGATCCTGTTGTTCAGGCTAACTTATTTGCCAAATTTTATTCTCGTCAATCTGAAACTGAAGTACTACCTCTCGATTTAAGTTCAAATTTTGATTTAGAATATAACTCTGCATTCTCCCTTTCTGAGCTGCAAATGGCGATTTCTAAATGCAAAAATACTTCAGCTGGTCCTGATTTAATATCAGCTAAAATTTTGAAGGGTCTATCAAACATAGCTTTACGATCCCTTTTGTCACTCATAAATACCTCTTGGTTAAGCGGTATTGTTCCCCCGTCTTGGAAAAAATTCATCATAATTCCTATAATAAAATCTGGAAAAGATACTACTTCAGTAAATTCTTATCGCTTATTTATCTTATCCCAATTTCTCTTACAAGTGTTCTATGTAAGGTCATGAAACGCATGATTTTAAATCGTCTAATAAATCATATTTCCCTTTCTAAATATTTTCATCCAAATCATCATGGATATATGCCTTATAGAGGTTGCGACAGTGTTCTTTCTATGCTTCATCATCATATTATTGCTTTACGTTCACAGAGAAAATATGTCATATACGCAACTGTAGACATATCTCAAGCTTACGATTCAGTGTGGCCAGACGGTCTTATTTACCAGCTCCTCCAATTTGATATCAGAGGAAATGCTGCTCATTGGATATTGGATTCTTTATCGGATAGAAGTTATAAAGTGAAATGGCGTGGAACTTTTTCTCAACCCACTTTCTCTAATAGAGGTGTCCCTCAAGGTAATGTTCTTTCTCCCTTTCTTTTCATGATTTATATGTCAGATATTTACGAAATTCTCTCTCGAGACATTAAGTGTTTTATTTATGCTGATGACATAATCCTTTTGACTGCTCATTCATCACAAGAAAGACTACAGCAAAAAATGCAGACTGCAATCATAAAACTTGAACAATGGTGTGAAGAATGAAAACTAAAAATTGATTCCTCAAAATGTTCAGTCATTGATTTCTCTTCCAAAAAATCTCATGTAAATTTTGTACTAACTATAAACCAATTACCTATCTCTTGGTCTAAGCACATAAAAATTCTGTGCCTCTATTTTACTAATAATTTAACTTTCAAGTATAACTTTCAAATGAAAAAAAAAATCCCTCCAGAAGAAAATTAATGTTTTAAAAGCTATTTCAGGAAATAGATGGGGAGCAAAAACTAATCATTTACTTCAAATTGTTCACTTCTTCATTACAAGTAGCCTCGATTATGGATGTCATGTATTTACATCAGCGAGCTTATCAGACCGAAAAATCTTGGATCCGATGTATCACTCAGCTCTTAGAATTGCTACAGGTCTTCCTCGCTGGACACCTATTCCACTTCTTCTGAAAGAAGCAGGGGTCGTACCTCTTTCTGTAAGACAAAACTTTCTCTCTACAAGGATGTACATTAGAAACCTTGCACTTTCTACTAGATCTCCATGTGGTAAATTATGGGAATCAATGCCTTACTGCCATATCTCTGGCGCTCTTCCTCTATCTTTGCGAATGAAAAAATGGCTTGAAGAAAATGGAATTCAAGAATCACATATTTTAAGAATTCCTGCAAAATCTACATCTGTTAATATTAATTTAAAAATAGTTCTTAGAAAATATACTTTTCAGACTAAAAATCTTCCTACAAATACTATCAATGACCTCTTTGAACTGCATAGTACTTCTGAATGGTCCGATCACATATTATTATTTACTGATGCATCTAAAATAGAAAATAAACTTGGAATCGCTGTTTATAACAGCAGAAATAACTCCTTTGTTTCCGGGCAAATCAATAACTCTAATTCCATTTTTACAGCAGAGGCTTTGGCTTTATATCTGGCGGTGACTAAATTCTGTATTTCTTCCTCTAACTATGTCATATTATCAGACTCCTTATCCTGTCTAAGTAGTTTGAATACTCTCTCAACCTCTTCCCCAACCATCATTCAACACATCGGATCAGCTTTAGGAAATGCAACTGAGATTTGCGAATCTATTCAATTAGTTTGGATTCCAGGTCATTCTGGAATTGCTGGGAACGAAAAAGTAGATGCTCTTGCAAAATCGGCCATTAATAAAAGTTATATTCTGCACTCGATTTCACCTGAAGACCTTATCCATAATATAAGAAACATTTTTACCAAGTATAATAACAACGAATGGAATAATAGTAAATACGCGTCTAACTTTTCGCACATGTCTTCTATCACGAAAGTTCACCGCAATTATACCAATTCTCGCCTTGAAGAAGTGTGGCTAGCTAGAGTTAGAACTAGATCTTTTCCGACAAATGCTAAATTACATAAATTCAGACTTTCTTCAACGGATAAATGTTCTTGTGGAGAAAGAGAAACCATGGATCACATAATGCTATCGTGTCCTCGTTATGATCAAGCAAGAAATTCTTTAAGAGAAAAACTTGGTATCGAAGCTTTTTCTTTCTCTTGGATCTTAGATTTGTCAACGAATCCAAAAGAGAAAATTGACGCAACTATTTCATTTTTGAAACAAATGAATAGATTTTAATTTTTTTCTCGTCTTTGTATTTTCCAAGCGGCCTATTTTCAGTTTCATTTGTCAAACAAACGCCGTGCTTAACTTTTTGTTTTGATTGTCTTTTTTTTTTTTTTTTTTCAAAATCATCAATCCATCAATATTTGCTTAGGTTTCAAATAAAAACTCAATCTTACTCAATGTGAGCTATAAGCCTACGAGCATAAAGCTCCAAAACAGTTTTTGTCGTAACCTAACCTAACCTATAATATTTTTCTCCAATGTATTCGAGTTCTTCATTATTCATTAACGTTTGCTTTTGTTAATGTCTAATGGTGTTACGGATTTAATTTATTCTCTAATTTAAACGTAGAATTCATTTTTGTTAAAAGATAACCATTGAATTGGTATTCAAATAATTAGTTACTTTATAAAGAATTAAAATGTTCCGTAAAGTGACGAATTTCCCTGCAAAATTATATATTTCAGCAAAACGTTTTTACAGCACCAGTATTGAAAACAAGACTAATGCTTCAGATGCAATTTGGGATGTTATAATATCTGGAGGAGGAATGGTTGGATCCGCTTTAGCAGCTTCACTGGGTACTGAATATTGTTTGATTTCAACTTTATTTCCAAGTTAACGTTTACAACAACGAAATAAAAATTGCAAAATAAAATGACATTCATAGCAGAATAGGGATGATATCAGAATTATTGTTTTTCCGCTTTTTCATTTTCAAAAATTTACAATCGAGTTATTTAACGGAATTTTTACTTGAATTTTAATTGAATTAACATCAAAAGATAATTGAACTTAAATTTAGGATTATAATAAATATTGCTATTATATTTTAACTTCATTATTATATTTCTGGGAAAAATACCGAAGAAAAAAGAATAATAAAAAAATTTTTATGAAATTTTCGAATTTTTGGGAGAGGGAGGGATTTTTTTATTGTTATTGAAGTCAAAATAAGATTAAACTTCCACGATTTTATTTATAATTGAAATTATAAAATATTAAGCATATAGGAACTACTAGGGTATCCCCATCTATTGGCAAACATGATGAAGTAACCTACAAAAATGTTTGCTTTGAATGAAATGCATGAATATATTTAAAATATTTCACATTAGATCTCCTGATAAACTGCTTCTATAATTGCTATTATTGTAATAGATGTATAAGTTATATCATATCAATTTTACCCTCAGTTAAATAAAAATATCAATTTTCATGTCATAATTTCCTACGATTCATTCAAATGAAATATAGATCATCAGAAATATAGATTCACTTTCAATATAAAGAAACACAAAATTAAAACTGCAATACTATTGAGACATAAAAATTTTTTGGTAAAAAACAATGGAGCTCTATACAGGTTTGGCACAATGTTAAATTTTTGTGCCAAGCGTTCTACAGCTATGTCGCAAACCTAAATTATGTTACTACGCACAATATCCAGCTACCAACACTGATCGCGTTTGAACTTCAAATGCGTGTTTTTTCGAATTTCAAATTTTGAATATTTCATTAAGTGCTATAGAAGTTTTAAAATTCTAATAACTAGAAACAAAAATTTTAATATACTGTGCAATTGCGCGCACCTAAAAAAACTTCAGTGTACTTACTACAGCGACAACCGGATAATATAGCGAAATTTTCTAACATTAACAAATTTCAATTTTTATTTAAACTCAATTTTTAATATAATGAGGAATGGCGCCTACCCTATAAAAACATCATTGTACCGCTACTTAGTACAGTGACAAGCAGGCATTAAATCTAAATTTCTAATGTTAAAAAATTTATTTTTTATTTAAATTCGATTTTTAATATACCTAGCAGTGGCGCTCACCTTAAAAACACAGTATATTGCTGCCTACTACAGTGACAACAGGGCAATAAAGCTTAACTTCTAACTTTAACAAATTGTGTTTTTTATGCTAACTCAGATTTTAAGTAATTTAGTCACCGGACGATTGACGCCTAACTTCAAAAAATTATAGTATGGAACAATCTAACATTAACCTGAAACACGCAATAAAGCTTATTTAAAGATATATTTACTTATGTAGATTCACATTTTTATTAAAACTAGAGTTACTAATTATCCCTTTGAATGAAATTTTATTAAAATTTAAAATAACTCACCCATCTGAGAAAGAACGGTTGCTTTGAAGAAATCTTCTACAATATTTTCTTTGTAGTTTCTCCACTGTACATACACTGTGATGTAGAATTGAACTGACCTGGTGCATGATTAGTACCCCTTACAGACCTTTTATTGTCTGACCAAATAAAATTTGGAAATAATACAACTTTAAAAAAATTCAAACAATATAGTTTTTAAAAATTTGAAACAATATTAAAAAAATTATAAGCAATATATGTTTAAAAAACCTGAGATAATATAAGTTTAAACAAATTCGAAGCCTAATAATGGGAACATTAACTTAGCAAATTCTTAAACTGCAAACAAATAAAATTACTCATTAAATGCAGAGTTTGCACATGAAACAAATTTTGCACATGTCATACCTTATGTCATAGAATGAAAATCTTGTCATGCAAACACATTCTGGATCATTAAGCAAGTTTCGAGCACTTTATTGCATGCTTGGCGCATTTTACCCTCTGCACAATTCTCTACTCTTTAGAAAAAAATTTTTTGCATCAAATTACTTTAATTCACTTCAAAATAAAGAAAGGTTATTTTTATTTCATTCATTTCCTTCAATATTAAAACTTAAATCTCATAAATTTTCTTAACAAACAGCATTATTTTGTTAAAAAAGATAGCTTTGTCAAAAACAAAACTTGATTTTCCACACTTAAAAGAATTATCGAAGTTTTATTTTCTGCCTACCATGTATTCTTTATATTTGATTACTTAATGCAATTTTTCGTACTTTAAATACTTATTAACAGGCTTGTATAATTTTGAAAATTGAAAATCAAATTGCTTATTATTTAAAATTATTTATTTAAAATCCATTTGAAAAAATAATACCATTATATGAACAGTATCTTCTGAGTTATTCATGATAAAATTAAGTTTTTATTTTAATATTAAAAATCTTTTATTTTTTAATAAACATTTTTCAGTATCTTAAGAAAATAATTTTTTTAAACACATGAAAAATATATAGAAAATTTTCACATCTAAGATAACTGATATAGAAAACTTTTCTATGTAAAATGTAAATGTAAAGATAAATATGTAACTTCAAAATTTCTTTTTTTATGTGAGTACCCATTATTTATGATAATAATTTGAAACAATAAAAACTTGTAAAAAAAATTTTGGAAAAAAAAATTAGATGTAATAATATAATATGTTTACACTTTTGGCTAAGAATATTTCTCATTTTATTAAATATTATGTCATTAGATAATTTTTATTTAAATTTGTGTTTCAGAATTAGTTTATTTCAATCTCTGATTTAAAATTATTCAAAATGTGTTTGTTGTCTGTAGAGTGTATGCATTGATAATGCTATGAAATCATTTAATTTTTAAAATTGATGGTAGATAAATATTTAGTATTCTAGATTTTGATTTATTTTCTTGGTTTAAAAATGAAAGCCATATATTTACAACATTACATTTTTTTTATTTAAGTTTTTTATAAAAAATTATTTTTGGTTTATTTTAATGATCTGAATGATAAAAATTAAGAAAACATTTTTTAATTGCAAAATATGATCAACATATAATAATCACTATATATAGTTACATTAATAAAATGTTTTACTATTATTTCAATTAGTTAAGATCTTAAACTGTCTGAGGTTCTATATAAAATCTTGTTTAAAATTTGTTTGTGGGGCCAAACATAATTTGTGATTTTACTTCCAAGCTAATTCGTTCCTCATAGCATTTTTCAATGGAGTAAAAGCACAATGAAATGTATATTCAATTTTTCCCTGATCACCTCTGAATATTGTTATCTTGATGATTGATTTTGGTTGTCCCTCAGCTTATGTCACCTGAAAAAACCAACACATTTTTATAGTTTACTTTGTGAATGTTCTGCTTAGAACATTTTGTTTTTATTACAATTTTTTTTTTCACCACACTCAATATGAAAATATTTTTCAAATATTAAGAAAAATATTGTTCATATATATTCTTTAACAAAACTTCATGTACAATTAAAAATAATTCTATTTGAAAGATTTCATACTAAATCTTATATAGATTCAGAGTATTCTAAAGAAAAATTACAACTATACTTCTCAAGAAGATGAGCACAATTTCCTGATTAATGAAATTAGCCTTCTTTAAATTATGAAAACTAATGAATACATACTTTAGTAGAATATGTAAAAATGTTTTCACTTATATGTGATGAGGCAAAATTAAAGGAAAAATTTTTTATATTGTTTTTATATAATTTTAGAAATTTACTTTATAATATAAGAAATATTTTGCTAATTTAAAAAAAAAAATGTTTGCAATAATTCAAATAAATTGAGTAATTTATTAACTGATTAATATTACTGTTTAAAATTATAATATTATTTATATTAAATATATTCTATTTAGCTGACAAAAAATTACATTTTTATATATTTTAATATAAATTTTGAAATTCCCAAAAACCAATTTGCTTTAAAATTAAATTGAATTAATTTACTTTAAAGTTAAATTAATTTTTTTTAAAATAAATATTTGTATACTTATTATGTTCTTTTATATCATTATAAATGTACAAAAGTTCTGATTTTTTTTATGTGTTTTAATTAATTTAATACCAGGATAAATATCTTTTAATTTCATAGAATTCTAGGTAATGAAAATTATAAAATCCTCATTATAACTAAATGCAAAAGACTAAAGAATAATGTATATTTTTTCATAATTTGGTAATAATAGATTTGTGTGCTAGAAGACTTGAAAATTTAGATTATTGAAGAATACCTTTAACGTGTATGCATATTTTATATCCACCAAAAATATTTTAAGTATTGAGTGAGCAAAGGTCTTTCAAATAATTTAAATTAATGTCTAATAAAAACCCATATTCATAAAACAAAACATATCATGAATTTTATTAGTAAATATAAAATCAATTATTGCTTTCTTATTATTAATTATCTATGTATTCTTTGATTTATAAGTATTTAAATAAAATGAAAAGAAATGACCAAATTTCTCCATATAAGTGCTATATTCATGCTATATTCAATGTACTGGAATTTTATTAGATTCTTTATGAAATTTAGGATTTATTTTAATATAAGGAACCAATATTAAAGTTAATATTTTTACTATTAAGATTTTTAGTACAAACTTGAAATTTTTTTAAACAGTTATTTTTGCAGAATTTCTTATTTTGGAGGAGCTTTTTGAAGTTTTCATATTTCTTTGCTTAAAAGTTATAAGTAGAATTTTTTTTTGTAAAAAATATACAATTGTTTGAAGCTTTGCCAAAGGAATAATTATGAATTCTTTTTAAAGCTCTTTTATCGAATTAAAAATTTTTTTATTCCCTTAAATTTGAAAATTTTTGTTATATCTTTCAATTTATTATAAAAGTACCACTTTTATTGTGAAAAACATTCCATTGAAATCAAGTATGAATTAGAATTTTTGAGCATAAATTTATTTATATCAAAGGAGAAATATATATTTGATACGTCAACTGCTTTTGTACTGAGTAGATTGCTAAACCTATATTTTATTCATATTTGTGTGTTTAATCTTTCAATTCATATTATATTTCTATTTAGCTCTATACATTATGATATGTATAATTATATTAAAGTATGCTCTAAGTTATTATATAATATTTGTTATCTTGGCATATATTTATATAATATTTCAAAGTTTAAAGAATTTTTTACAATTTGAACATAATCGAAATTTTGTGAAATAGAGTGTAGATAATCTATTTATACTTCAGTTTGTTTTATTTACTAATGCAATTATATGTTAGTCTAATAAAGAATTAAGTATAGAACAGAAAACAAAAAATATTAGAACACAATGAAAATATCGCCATAAAAAGTTATATTCAATCATGTTTTCTGATGACATCATTGACCCTGTCTGAATCTTAACATCATCCACCGAAAGTATGTCCTCAGTAGATAAACCAAATTGATATAGAAATTTTTTTAAACAGTTATTTTTGAAATCAGTTGTCTATGCTATCATTTCTCTATGCTATCAGTTGGTGAAAGGAGATCAAGATTTGGTGAAATTTCAAAATGTAAACAAAACAGGTTATCAAAAGGAAATTTCATTGTGTGAATGGTGATAAATTAAATTTGAATTTTTTTTAAATTTGAATTTTTAATTTTTCTACAAGTGTTGATTTGGTGAGTACTTTTTATTTAGTGTTATTTGAATAAATTTGGTGTTTATAATAGTTTATGTAATCTAATTACTATAGTGTAGAAATTTGAAGTTTATTTTGAATTGTAATTATTGCTAATTAAAAACTGAACTTTTACAAAAATGTACGTTATTGATTATTACTTTATACTATATATTTATGACTTTATTGTCCAGTTCTTCTGTTCTAGAATCTGTTGCAACAGATGTTTTATTTAGGAGGGCATCACTGGCCAGTTAATAAGAAACCAGAATTTTATAAAGATGTGTGTTATTTATGTTATTGATTTAGATTTGTTGCACAGTTGTTAAAACCTTAGAATTGTTATATATAGTGTATTGTTAAAGTGTTCATATTATTTTCATCAATTAAAAGATAACAATTAAAAAATTGATTAAAGGTTTATTTTATTGACTGAGTATGAATAGAATAGTAGTTTTGAGTTTTAGAGTTAGATTAGACATTAAAATTCATTTATCTCTCCCTCTCTTTGTGAGATACATGAAATTATGTTTCTATAGCTTTGTAATAATTCTATAGTAAGTAAATGTATTGAAATATTGATATTTAAAATTGAAAATAATATGCGATTGAAACATTAAAATTGTTCGTGATTGGGATTTTTAAAATGGATTATTGCACAAATTGAGATAATTAAGCTTGGTGTGGGCTTAATTATCTCACCATCGCGCCAAGGAAATTCTTGTAACGCTAGTAAGAGGGATCAGGAGTGAAAAGTGTGCTATATCAGTAGTACACGATTGGAAATTTTAGAATGTTTGTACTTATGAAACGGGATGTATCCGATCCATATAAACAGATTAAACCGGAATTAATAAACTGTTCAGGAGAATCATCGCAACATGAAATTCCAAACCTATTATTAGGGGAAGAATTAGGATCACGCAAGCTAACAGAACTGTCACGAAATATGAAGCGTCACGCAGAATCACATAATGTTCCTGATAAATTAATGTTAGAACTATTTTTAAAGCAATTGCCATCTAATATTCAAACTATTTTAGCTACAGTTTCTGACATAACAGTAGAAAAAGCTGCTGAAATTCCGATTGCATCATTGATGTTACGCCATCTCCTGTTAAAATATTTTCAGTTTCCAAAACAGATGAATCTTTTGAAACTAAAATATTTTGTGAAATTGGAAAATTAAATAAACAAATTGATCAACTTTCTTTTTCTCGTTGTCACTCACCATATCATTGTAGCCAAAACAGAGAAAGAGTGAAAGAGGTAATTGCCATAAGCAAAAGTTTTCCATTTGCTGGTATCACAGACGTTTTGGAAAGAAATGTAGAGATGATAAATGTGTTAAACCTTGTGCATGGCAGGAAAATAAATGCAGCAAAGAATAGAGGCGACATATTCTTTGCCTCGCGAATCACGTCGCCTGTTCATTCGTGACCGGACATCAAATGTTTCATTCCTGGTCAATACTGGCTCTGACGTGTCCTTAATCTCTGCTAAAAATTACCAAAAACAAAATTCTTCACAACAAATGCTTTTAGCTTCAAATTCTTCAGCAATTAATGTTTATGGACAAAAGACACTCTCTTTAAATTTTAATTTGAGAAGAAATTTTACTTAAACATTTCTAGTAGCCAATGTTAGTACACCAATTTTAGGATCAGATTTTCTCCATTATTTTGAATTGGTTCCAGATCTCAGGCATAAATGGTCTTAGAGACACAAAAATGAAATTACAATCCACTGGCCATTTAAAATATACAGATCTTCATTCAGTTCAAGAGTTCAAGTTTCTATGCTTAAAGATGCTGCTTATCATAAACTTTTGAAAGAATTTCTTTCTATTACTAAATTACCTAATCCAAATCAACCAGTTAAACATAATACTCTACATTATGAAAGGTCCTCCTGTAGTTGCAAAACTTCAAAGGCTTGCTCCTGATCGTCTTAGAATTGCAAAAACTGAATTTCAAAATATGATGCAGTTATGCTATATAAGACCTTCGAGAAGTAACTGTGCTTCACCTCTACATATGGTCAATAATAAAGGAACTTTAGTTTGGAGACCAGTGGGTGATTATAGAGCTTTAAATGCTCAAAAATTTAAGACAAATACCTGATACTTTGTATTACAAATTTTAGTGCAGAATTACATCGATCAAAAATATTTAGTCGAATAAGCCTAATAAAAGCTTATCATCAAATCTCAATAAACCCTGATGACAAAACTGCTATATGTACCCCATTTGGTTTATTCCAAAGTACAAGGATGCAATTTGGCCTTTGCAACACATCTGCTACTTTTCAACGCTTTATAGATGTACATTTGATTTATCAGGTGTTTATGCTTTTGTCGATGACATTAATTGTTTCTAAAAATTCCCAGGAGTACTATCAACATTTAAAGGCATTATTTTCAAAATTGGCAGAATATGGGTTATGTATTAGCGCTTCTAAATGTACTTTTGGTGTTTCTGTAATAGATATTCTTGATTTTAATCTTTCTGAAAAAGGAATTCAACCTCTACAAGATAAAGTTAAATGCATATTAGATTTTCCTAAACCAGAAACCTTAATGTAGTTGCGAAGATTTTTAGGAATGATTAACTTTTATCGATGCTTTATTCCTAAAGCTGCTCATATACTTGCTCCCATTGTTCAATTTTTGGAAGGATAAAGAAATAAAAAGAAATCTCATTCTAATGCTTGTAAATTATCTGAACAACTTACATTAAATGAAAATGCAGAAAAAGCCTTTATTGATGCCAAAAATGCGATTGCCAAAGCCACTCTTTTAAGACATTCTATTCCTGGATCTCAGTTGAGCTTATCAGTTGATTCCTCAGATTTTGCTGTAGGAGGCACTATAAGTCAGTTATTGGAAAGGACATGGGAGCCAATAGCTTTCTTCTCAATAAAACTTAATAAGAATCAACAAAAATGGTCCACTTATGATAGAGAATTGTTTGCAGTTTATTCTGCTATAAAAAATTCAAACACTTATTAGAAAGCAGAAATTTTATAATATGCACAAACCAACAACCGTTGACTCATGCTTTTAAGCAAAACCCTAATGAATGTTATCCATGGCAATTACACCATTTAGACTTTATTTCTCAGTATTCAACTGGCATTAGGCATGTGCAAGGTTGTAAGAATGTGGTTGCTGATGCACTCAGTAGAATTGAAATCGATTCTATTACAAAATCTCCAAATTTAAGTTTTGATGAATCTGTTAAAGCACAGAAAACTGATTCAGAAATATAAAGTTTTCTGCAATCTAATACCACCTCTCTTAAACATGATTTGGATGTCTATCCGTTATTACCTCTGACCAAGGACCCCAACTACGTTCAGCTCATGCAAGGTGAATTTACTCGCATATTAGCTTCAGAAAGAATTAAAACAACACCCTACCATTCAATTTCAAATGGAATTGTAGGGAGATTTCATTACCATCTAAAATCAGTAATTAAAGCATATGAAAATGATAATTGAACAGAGATAATCCCTGTCATTCTTTTGGGCATCTGAACAGCAGTTAAACAAGACTTGTGCAGAGCTTGTGTGTGGTACTTCTTTGCATCTTCCTAGTGACATGGTGGACATGGTAGTTATTCTATCTCTTGACAATGATTTTATCACTAATTTTTGCAACGTGATGCAGCAACTAAAACCTATTGCAACATCTGCCCAATGTACTGATCATCAATATTATGTGCATCTATCGCTGAAATCATGCACACATTTTCTTGAGAATTCATTGTGTGTGTCCTCCATTGTGCCAACCCTACTCTGGTCCCCATGAAGTCTTATGACGAACTTACAAGACTATTATCATTGACATTAATGGAAAGAAATGTACTAATTCTAATGACCATGTAAAACTGGCTCATCTTCGTACAGAAACATCCACTGAACCAGTGTAATACCAACAAACCAATACCTGATGATAAAAATTCATCAGTTAGTAAAATGCACAGAACTGTAACCAGATCAGGGAGACGTGTACATTTTCCAAAGAAACTTTCAACTTACATTACTTATTAATTATTTTATTTTAATATTTTAATTTATTCTGTCATTTGTATCTTTTAATTTTATATATGATTGTTTCTATGTTTATATAAATTGTTCAATTGTGTTTTTGTTCTTTTAAAAATTTGTTATTTTTTTAAAGTAATATGTATGTGTGTGTGTATATATATATATATATATATTGTTCCATTGGGCCAAATGCCCTCTGTCACTGGAGGGATACTCTGTGGTGAATCCCAGAGTTTGGCACCGTCGCGCCAAGGAATTCTTGTAATCCTAGTAAGAGGTTTCAGGAGTGAAGAGTGTGCTATACCAGTAGTACACGATTGGAAATTTTAGAATGTCTGCAATAGTAAAGCAAAAGGAAATTGAATAAAATTGTTTAAAGGAGATTATATCCTGTTGGTGATGTTTATTTTAACATAACATACCAATTTCCTTATTGGCAAGATGCAGTGCTTGGCATAAAAATCGAAAATAGTGCTAAACTCATACCAGCTTGTAGGATTATACCACTTGTATTTATTAATGTTAAAATGAAAGTTTTTTACAAAGAAAAATTTTACTGTGGATGGATATCCTGTGCATTTTCGTATAAAAGGTGGAAAAAACTGATTAGATACAGTTTTAAAAGTTTAAATATTGGAAAATATGTTAAAGGTTTCCTACCTATCTTACAATCTTTATAATTTTTTTAAATCACATCAACCTCCTCTTTTTAGAAATAAGGCATCTTATAATCTAATACAACAAAGACGAGGCTCTGGGAAAGCGGAGAACCTAAAATTCACCACAAGAATATGCATCAAGCAAAGACAATTAAAAAAATATTTTCTCTCATATATGCAGAGTTGCAGAATGGATAGATTGAAGAATTGGCAAGTCAAATTTTAAATAACTAGCTTTGTTATTAATTAATTCTAGTAATGATTCTAAAGCATATCACTGTCACTTCCGAGAATAAGGAGAAAATGAGCATGCATTTGGCTGTAAAAAGGACTAGCCCATGTTTTCCATTACCTGTTTCACAAACAGAAATTTGATTTTTTTTCTCCAAAGTTGCTTCTTATAAGTTGTTTGACTTTTCATGAGGGAATCAAGTGGAAGGAAAATTGAAGTATTTCTTTCCAATCAGCCTGTTCTATAATATAATTAATCACAAATATTTTGTAATTTTTATTTATATGATCTTTGATTTTCCTTCTTTCCATATAATCAATTGTAATATAAATGTATTTTCTTGATTAATATGAAATCTACGTAATTAATTTGTCAACAAAATATAAATAAATAAATTATCATAAAATTTTTCATATATATTTTTAATATTATGTTTCTCTGTTGCAGGGAATTCTTCTTTGCTGTCTAATAGAAAAATATTACTCCTTGAATCCAACGCCAAATCAGAATATGGGATTGATCCCGAAAAATACTCCAATCGTGTGTGTGCTTTAAATAAAAACACAAAAGAATTATTTAATAGTAAGTCTAAATTTGCTTTACTGAATTTCATTCTTCAAAAACTTTTTGTCTGTAAATAATTTATTTAAAAAAAGTGTAGAGCTATATAATTTTTTGATTATCTATGTTGGGAAAATTTTGATGCACTCTTTTTTAAGTACATTTAAATTATATTTGTAATCTAATATTATATTTTAAAGGTTTTAATGCGTGGGAGAAAATTTGTAGTTTACGAATGAAAGAAGTGAAGAAAATGGTAGTACGTATGCTTTATCAATTTGTTGAAATCTATTGATACACTTTTTATTGTAAAAAATTACATTTTCATAAACTTTAATAATTTTTTTTTATCATTTTTTCATTATTTAAATATTGTATTTAAAAGTTTTGTAGTTATGCTTTGAGCTTTTGAAAAGTGATAAATTATTTTAATTGAAAACAATTTCACTGTGTTCATATATCTTTAATACCCCTATCTTTATTATAGGAATTGTAATTTAACAGTACTTTAAATAAATACAAATCTTTCATACTTGACTTCAAAAAATTTTTAAGCTACTTCGCTAAATTCATATTGAACCTTTTTTTTTTAATAACGAAAAGGTTTAAGTTATCAAAACATTTAATTTTTATCAAATGCTACAAGAATAGAAATTTATCACACAGCATTATGCAATACAAATTATAATATTAACAAGAATGCAGTTAAAAATTTCTTGCCACATATAAATGTCCAAAATTAGTGAGAAAATCAGAAAATTATTATTTTAATTTTTAAATGCAGTAAAATTTTTAAATCAGGATTTAGACATTAACTTAATTTAACAACATCATTACGTTACAATTTTGATATTTTTTTGTTCTTGTTTATTCTTATAAATTTTTTTTATTTATGTGCATCTGTTATATATGAAAAAGTAATTTTTTTATAGGTTTGGGAATCTTGTTCAGATGCTCAAATCTCTTTTCAACATGACTTTTTAGAAAACGATATAGCATATATTGTTGAAAATGATGTGATACTTAATTCTTTAGCATCAACATTAAATGAATTATCAGGTAAAGTCCATGTTCTGAAAGGAGTAAAGGCTACAGATTATGAATTCCCTACTCAAGAAAATGATTTAGTTTCTGTTCATTTGCAAGAAGGAGCTCCTCTTAAAACCAAGTTACTGGTAAAATAATTTCCACAAAAATATTATGTTTCTTATTATTTCTAATATTACAATGATACATTTGTATTAGTCACAGTTTTCTTGAATCTTTTCCATAATAACTAAATAATATTTATTAAGTAAATATTTAGTAATTTTAAAACTTATTTTTGGTACTGGGAAAAAAGTTATGCATATAATTGAAATAATGAATTTATTAAATTTATTTATAATGTATATTTAATATATTCATAATGTATCGTTTTCAATAAATGAAGATTGATTCAATTCATTTGGTTAACAACATTTAATAAATTAGTCATTGGAAAAAGTAAAGTATGTATCTGAATAAAAATTGATACAAAATTTCTATTTTAATTTAAAATTCTAATGAATATTTCTTCAGATCAATTTTCATTATTTAATTGTAAAAATCTTAATATATTTTCTGCTAAGTATGTATTGATATTGAACATTTAAGAAAAAAAAATTTCATTATCCTTCAGTGAAAAATTTTGCCATTCTTGAAATAACAAATATATTTAATAAAGCAATAATCATGTGAAAATCTAAATTTCTTTTGTTTTTAAAGTAATCAAAGTCAATTTTAATTTTGTGTCATGATTTGATCTCTGATATATTCAATAGTTTATGTAATGTTTTGATTTTGAGAGTAATTTTTTAATACTTCTCTGTAATAAAAATGATTTAACATAGAGCTAAAATGAAACACATTTTACAGATTGGAGCTGATGGTGTGAATTCATTAGTTCGGAAAAAAATGAATGTAAAGTACATGAGTTGGGATTATAAACAAAAAGGAATTGTTGCTACTTTAAGATTATCAGAGGTACGATGTTAATTGAAAGTGTTTTCTTTAATATAGTACTAGATTTAAAATAAAGAGTGGTATTAAAATGTATTTTTGATATGATTTACATTAAAATTTTATAAAATTATGCTCACACTTTATTGAAACCTTTGAATTTGAATGTCTCTGCAATCTTTCTAACTTTTATATAATATCTAAATTGCATTTTCCATTTTTCATGATTTAATAATCACATACAAATGATTGAACAATTTATGTTATACATTTAAAATTCTCTACTTAAATTCTGTGCAAAATCTGGTTACTCTTCATATTTGAAAATTAAGTAATTTGGACAGGGTGCTGTTAAAATATCTTTAAATGAAATGAATCATCAAATTATTTGTAACTTGGTTGCTTTTAATTTTTAAAATTTTCCAATAAATAAATAGCATTCCTTTATACATTTCCTTTTATTTATTTTATCAAATTTTATATTCTCGCTAAGAGAAAGTAGACTTTATGTGTATCTATTAACTCACACCAGGTGAGCTAAAAATTCCTTCATTAAACTCCATGGAAAAAAAAAATTTTTAAAAGAAATAAAAAAAAGAAAGAAAGAAACAGAACTATAAAAATGTGCAGTTTGCTAGAAAAGGGTCACAAAAAAATCTGGTTTTGCTTAGAAACATATAAAAAAGTCTTTCTTGTTTGAAAAACCATGTTTAAAACTTTGATTAAAAAATGTGTCCACTGTGTATTATCACACTCTTTTGCTTGATTAATTTATTCCTGTGTTAATTCAACTAGCTATATGATCTGTAATCTGCCTTTGCAAAATGACACTCAATGAAGCAATTAATTTTGCAAATCTTTGTTCAAGATAGAATCATCAGTTAAAAGTGCAAGATCATGTGGCTTCCATGATTATCTTATCTCAGGATGCTTGATTTTTAGTGTGTGGTGTTATTTGAAAGCACATATATACTATTTATTTCCATCTACAATAGTTGAATTCAAACATTCTGTCTATTGAGAAGCTCTTCTATTTTCTTACATGCTATTGTAATGGATGCTGTGTGTCACCTTAGTAATGTAGAGTGTACTTGTGGTCATGTTTGTTTTATTACTGAATGTATAAATGAATGGAATGTTCTTTTATTTTGTTTTTGGTTATGAGAGCTCACCACTTAGGAATTTTTTTTAACTATGTTTTCTTTTTTGATTTTAATTAAAATCTGAATTTTTTGTGGCTTTTTTCTTTCAAACTATATATCTTTATCATTACTCCTTTTCTTTTTATACATGTTTTATCAAACTTATAGCTCACACAGTATATAATATTGATTTAATTTAATAAATTATGAATATCTATCTGAAACTTTTATATAAATTTGGCTTTTTTTAATTTTTATTTATAATAATTAAGCCAGAAATAAATTTCAGATATTATAATCAGTCTAAATTGGATTTATGAAAATTTAATTCAATCATTTCCATCTTATTGTTACTATTAATGTATAACATAAGTGCAAAAAATTCCAAATAAAATTAAAATTTTCATATGCCTTATGAAGAAGGTTTCTCAAAGAATTAAAATTTATTCTGGGCAAAAGTAATTCTGTTGATATTGCCACATCAATGTGACTGATATTATATTGTGATTGTTCAGTATAGTAATTATATAGTATAGGATATTGAATCTGCAGATTGTGTGTGTACATATATATATATATATATATATATATATATATATATATATATATATATATATATATATATATATATATATATATATATATATAGCTCTAAATTTTTATATAACTTAAAACTTTTTTTATTATTTCTATAGTTACACAGTAACATCATTACAAGTTTTGAACCTAAAAATATAAGAAAAAAAATTTTTATAATCACTTTATTGAAGTTATTACTTACCATTAAATTAATCTGTAATAGTCAAACGAAGATGTATTGTGATTACTTAAAATATATGTTGAAAATAGATGAAAAAAAGTTATTCACAAAGCCTGAGCAGTTATTTCAGTAGGATCTGTGAATTATATGCATGTGCATAGCTGTCACTTCTACTAATTTTTAGCAATATATATATATATATATTATTTTTTAAATATGTTTCTCTGAGTTACGAGTCAGCTGTGAGTGGATGATGATCTACCCACTAGACTGTCAAGACTTTTATGTGTTGGCTGTCATATGATTACCATTTAGAGTAAGACATTAGGTATACTTGTATACATAAGCAGTTAAATTAGGAAGAATATTTTTAGTTATTAACAATTTAATTAAGAAAATATTTCTATCAAACAAAGTATTAGTCACTGAATTGAATTTATTATGTTATTATTTTTTTATCTTTTTATAGGTTTAATGCTTATAAATTGCACTAATGTAGTAAAAATTGCCCTATAAAATATTGGGATATGAACGTTAATGTTTATATTTTTACATGTAGTATATTCTTTTATCTTTCATAGTTCCTTTAAAAGTTGATGAATATTTTATTAAAAAATTAACACAAAATATTTTTAACATAAAGCATTTGCAGAATGTGTAATCTAAAAAGTAAAATTTTCTTTTTGTGGTGTTACAGTTTTAAGCATTCAGTTTCAAGCCAAAATGTTACTAGTTGTGTCTCCTGATTTTTTCGCTCAAAATCAGTAGAATCTGCTGATTTTTTCCCCTTCAAGGTTGGCAGGTATGCATGTGCATATATATAAACAAAATTCACATAACTTTAGAAAACTCCTTAAATTTAAAAAAAAAAAAAAAAAAAAAAAAATTAGGTCCCTTGAAACTTTTGTAATTTTTACTTACTTTAATGAATTTATTCATATTTTTTAATAAAATATTATAATTTTTTGAGTTTTTTTTGTTTTAATATAAAATTTTCAATATATTCAATTAGGGGGTTATGTTGGATAACCCTAATTGAGTATTAACTCTTAATGTTACCACTAGATGGCGTCATGATCAATATTAGATTGTTGTGTTCTTATTTGTTTACTGTTATATTCTTAATTGGTAAAGATTTAGTTCAGCCACAATAATTTCATTATAATCCAGTTTAGTAGTATTTAGATTTGTGTGTGTGAAGTGAAGTAATCACCGAACAAAATCATCATGTGTGCAATCAAACAGGCTATTTTAATTGATTCTTTTACTATTTGTTTTTTTGTTTTCTTTATATTGTATAAAATTCACTTGATATTTAAATATACTTTTTATGTTTCTTGGTGTATACTTTTTATGTGTTGGTGGATATTGATATAATTTCTGTGAATTAGGATAAATTTGTTTATCATTAAAATTAAGGTTGAAATAAATTATTTAGTATTTATTTATCCTGGTAGAGAAAATGTCTTTTCACTGACCAGTAGGTTCTGGGAAAGTCATAGAAAGATTGGCTTTTGCGTGGTTCAGGAAAAACACATTACCATCATCTACTTAAAAAAAAAAAGTGTGTATTTATTAGAGCAGATTGTATCTGTCAAAAAAATCTACTCATTTAAAAGATTTTTCACTATTGCCGTTATGTTAAAGAATGTTTACCCAAAGTATGTTATGAAATTTTAGCTTCATTTGTTTCTTCAAAAGAAATTTTATTGTCCTTTAAAGTTTGAAGCAGTTGTTTCAGTTACAGTTCTTATAGAAATATAAGTAAAGTTGTGCTGTAAAAAAATATGCTTATTTAACAGTTTTTTGGAATTGCACCTTATTTTTTTAATTTATTGAAAAAAAAGTTAATGCTAGTAATTATGTACTTCTCTTTTATGAAAGCTTAAATAACCATCAGAAAAATTTTGTATATGTGAATAATTAAGAAATAAAAAAAATCTATTTAATGATTAAAGAAATAGAAAAGCTTAGAATATGGATAGATAATTGTATAGTTTTAAAAGATTTTAAAAGGAAACAGAAGAAAAAAATTAGAATTACTTTTATTAAACAATAGTTTAGAAAAAAATCATCCTTTAAACTTTATCTAATAGTTGTATTTGTTGTGTATAAGTATATTTATATTTGAAAAAACTTTATTATACATGTTTTGAAATACTAAATATCATAATTTCCTTATATAATCAGCAGCATTGTTTAATTTGCAATTATTTGTTGAATATTTGAACACTGCTGATAATGTGGTGCCAAATAAAATAAAAAAAAATACACAGTTAGCTTAAAAATATAATAAATTGTAAAAAAAAATGCATTCATTCTGAAAAAGATATATTTGGATCCACACCTCAAGCAAAGTACTATAAACTGAGATGTGAAAGTATAACATTGATCAAGATTTGAGAAGATTTTAGTAAAACTTATCGATTTTTATTTCATAATAACTTTTAAAACAAGGTTAGGCATGTTTTAAAAATAAAATATATTTGTTTTATTAATAATTAAATCAAAGGTATGGATTATTTTGTAACTGCACATTGGGTACACATTTTTCTTTTTGTACTGTGCATGTTTTTTTTTTGTCACCTAACATGAACATATTTGCCATTATTTTTTTCTTTATTTACCTTCCCTATAGCTTTTAGTTTAAAATTTGTTGTGTAACTAAAACATTTTTGTTTCTACCTGGTGATATACAAATTTGAATGTTTCCAGAACGAAACTTATTAGGTCAAAACAGAATGCCATTATCCCATTGCAACTGTTGTATCATTCTAATTAACCAAATTTGTTGTTAAACATAATTGGACAATTCTGATTACAGTTAAAATAAGTCACATGAGTCGTGGTGCAATCTTTTATTTATTTTATGAAATATAAAAAGCATTTCTTTCAAAACTTTATTGTAAGCTCTTCTAATGAAGAAGGTTTTTTTCAGATTATCCATATTATGAGAACAAAATATGAAATGATTTTAACTCATTATCTGCAGATTATATATAGGAAAATACAGTAAATTAATAGATAGGTATCTACTGAGAATGTTTAAAATCTCTAAATTTACCCTTTATTTTATGCAGTTTATAAACCAGTAATGTATAAAAATATTTATTATTTAAATTATTTTTTCTGTTATAGCCATGATTTCATTGAAGACTTTTAAAAATAATCATTAAATATAATTCTAACTTGAATAAAAGATTGTTTCATTAATTTTTGCAATTATTTATTTCTATTATTTTTCTAATATAATTGAAAAAAATATGTTGCATGTACATAATTATATGCATATTTGTTTAAGAACTATTTTTAAAACTAAATAAAAAGTAACATAAGTGTTGATATTTCCTGGAAATTTTTTATTTGATTCTTGGAAATCTGTACAAACTCTTATATAAATTATATCTGTCAATAATATTATTTTATTAATACAAATGCATATTAGATATTTTGTTATTTTTAAAATCTCTTGAAGTGGAAAGTGCTTGATGAAAATAAAATTTGAAGCTTGCTATAAATGACATGTTATTTCTTATAGCCTACTGAAAATATTGTTGCTTGGCAACGTTTCTTATCTAACGGACCTATTGCTCTATTACCAGTAAGTTTTTTTTTCTGACTGTGTTTGCATGATTTTCCAAATGCTTTTATTGATTGTTATTTAAACATGTTAATTATGTACTTGGGAATACTTTATATTTCTTACTTGGAAATACTTTATATTATAAATAATTTTATACTTTATATACTGTATGTAAATTTATTTTCTGAAATGATATACTTCAATCCTTTCTCCTTATATTTTTTCACCTCCTTTAAAGATTAAGAAATAATATGGTAATCATAATAACTTTATATTTTGTAGTTTAAGATTTCAAAATCCAATATGGCAGCATACAAAATATAAATCGTTTCAGTTTTTTTTTTTTAATTTTATATATTAATCATATTGATAATATCACAATATTTTACGATGAAATTCAAGATGTACTATGTATTTTCTTTTTCAATAAAGAATCATACTTTGACAAATTTTTAGTGCATTGCAATTCAAAACATTTTTTAGATTTAGTTTTATAAGTTAAAGTTGTTAATATTATTTTCTTTGCTAGCTGACTGATGAATTATGTTCATTAGTATGGACAGTCTCTTTGGAACTGTGTGAGAGTCTACTTAGTATGCCCGAAGATCAATTTGTTGATGCTTTAAATGCAGCTTTAGTAAGCATTTAAGTCTTAAATAGCCTTAGTCATCTATCCCTGCTATTTTTAAATAATTATTTTTAACTTATGAAACTAATTATATGTTTTTTGCTTTTAGTTTAAATTCAAATTCAATTTATTTATACTTATTACTTTTAATGGCATGTTATTGAAATATTTTCAATTGCAAGTTATTTTAAATATAACTCAAATTCAAAGCTATTTTGTGCTGTATTAAATTTTTTGCTTCTGATATAAATATTGAAAGTATAGTTTTTTGTTATAAAATATTACAGAGTCCATACAACTCCTGGAATTTGAAACTTTTTAAAGGGTCTTTGTAACTCCTGAAATTTTGACTTAATCCCTTGAAAATCGTGAATTACATCTGAAATTTTTACTTACATTGATGTATTTATTTTTTGTTAGAAAATATTCTGTATTTTCTTATACTATGTATCCGTGAATTATGTGTTAAAAAAGTTTATCATTTCATTGTGCGTAATATACGCCATCGTGGGTAATCTAACAAAAAATATTTTTCATCAGAAAAGCTTACAATAAAGTTTTGAAAGAAATGTCGTGTTTGTGTTTCATAAAATAAATAACAGATGCAACTACGACTCTGATGACTTATTTTAACTATAATCAGTAGTGTCTGACATTCAAGAATGAATTCAGTTTGTGTGGACAATATTAAAGTTGCAATTCACTAACGTCATTTTTTCATTCTATCTTAACCTGAACTGTTTCGCTTTAAAAACATTCAAATTTGTACATTATCATAGGGAAGTGAAAATTATTAAGTTACTGAGCAAATTTTAAAAACTGAAAGCTGGAAGTTTTAAAAACTGGAAGACAAATGAAAAAAATTTCAACAAACGTGCGCGGCACAAAAGAAAAAATGCATTCCATGAGCAGTTATAAAAAATAAATATCTTTCATTTAACTATTCATGAAACAAATATAGTTTATTTATAAAATATGCCTAATCTTGTTTTTTAAGTTATTAAAATCTAAAAATCGACAAGTTTTATAAGAATCTTCTCGGATAGTGATCAATGTTGTGCTTTCATCTCTGTTAATGGCACTTTGTGTTAAAGTGGTTTCTAACAGATCTTTATCATTAAAAATATTTTTTCTGTAGAAAGTATTATATTTTTTAACCATAATGTGTATTTTTTATTTTATTTTTTAAACCAAATTATCACCAATATAAATTTTTGACTATTCATTGGAAAAATTGCCATAAACTATATGCCACTTTCTTTTCTTACACTCAAAAAAAATGGGATTTCAGATAATATATTGCTGCAAAATGTATACAGGAAATAACGGTAATTTTTTTCAGTTTTTTATTTTAATATTTTTGAATTTTCAATGAACTTGTTTGAAAACCAAATTGAGTAGTGTTGGTGCTATTGATACTAGATGACGACATGATAAATATTAGATTGATATTGTATGCGTAAATGTTGATTAAAATAAAGATCTAATTTATCTACAATAGTTTCAAGATGAACCAGTTCAGTCAGGATCACCTGTAGTATTTAGATATATGTGTGTGAAGTAATCACAAATAAGATCGTCATGTGGTGCAATCAGGCACCACATGACGAGTGATTTTTAATGATATTTTAATTGATTCTTTTTATTTCTGTTTTCTATATCATATAAAATTCAGTGAATATTAATATTTGAATAGGCAATTTTTGAGTTAAAATATATTTTCAATACCTCTTTTAGTGACTACTCATCTAATGTGTCAAAAATAAATGTTAGAATATGATTCTGTTTTAAAAGAATTTTTTAATTTTGTAGAGTTTAATTTATTACAAATGACTATAAAGTTTGTACAATGACTGTATTGAATTGATCAAGCTGTCTCATATTATCACTACTATAATTTATTTTAAAAATATAAATTGAGGATAGTTTATAACATGAATTGATAAGTTTGTTTCAGGAGTATAAATCTTTAACTTGCGCATGTATCACTAGTATTCTTATTGACATATTTAACTGTAGAAATTTTAATGCAATGTGATTATTTGAATTTTTATAGTGGAGTGAAGAAAACAAAAATTCTGTTGCAGAATCTGCTGTGTCAGCTTTGAAAAATTTGATTACTTCTGTAGTACCAAGTAA
Source organism: Latrodectus elegans (assembly GCA_030067965.1). Classification (NCBI taxonomy): domain Eukaryota; kingdom Metazoa; phylum Arthropoda; class Arachnida; order Araneae; family Theridiidae; genus Latrodectus; species Latrodectus elegans. The sequence goes on from CM057813.1 coordinate 6,659,532, forward strand.
TTATGATAATTCGTTAAGTAATAGTTAAGTATTTGCATTTAATTAAAAAAAAATTAATGTTAAAATTAACTCTTTTTTAAAATAACATTGTTTTAATTTTCTACCTATATTTTAAAGACATTTATTTGTAGAAATGTATTTTTCCTTTAATGCATTTAATTGAAAAATTTGTTTAATTCTGAACTGTTTTCACTGACATGCAGATTACTTTTAGAGATTTTAAATATTATAAAAATAATTATGCTATATTTTAATGGATTTAGTTTGCAATAATAATAAAACTTATTCAAATATAAAGCTTTTTAAGTTGTAAATTATATCTTTGTTTTCAAATTGATATAGTTAACTACATTAAATCAATTTATATGATTCAAATATCTTTAAAATGTCTTTTCTGAATATCATTTTAATATCCAAATATAAGAAATAAATGTAACATGTAATATTTTGTCCTAATATTATTTTGATAATTTGTTTTGTGTTGCTTTATCAAACTATTTATGAAGACACATTTCTCCTTGTTAATACTTAAGTGAAACAAAGTCAAATAATTTATTTTGTCAGTGTATTTTGAACTATGTGAGATTGAAAGTATTAAAATTATATTTTGACATAAACTTTAAGAATAAATTTTCTTTATCATCAGAAGTTTGTAATTTCTTAAAAATATATGTAGAAAGAAAATTTTAAAATCAGTAATATTTCAATAATGAAAATATTTGAGATATAATTATAAATATAATAAAAATATGAAAGTTAGATCTGCCTCTTAAGTATGTGCTATATAAATCTTTAATAATCATTAGTTACATTGTGTAAAAGTCATTTATTAAAATGTTTAATTATGAAAATCATTTGCTTCATATTGAAAATCATATTCACTTTTTTTATTTTAAATATATAAAAATTATTTATCAATTGTTAATATACTGATTACATTATGGTGAAAATAAATAAAAAAAATAAATAAATCATTTAGCAGGAGATACAAATTAGTACAACATGTAATGTTGATAGTAATTTGACTATTTTTATTTAAGTTTTTTTTTTTTAAATCTAAGTTTATTATATATTAATTTTAAGTTGTAAATATTAATTTTACAACTTAAAATTAATATATAATAAACTTAGAATTTTATATATTAATTTTAAGTTGTAAAGTTTATAATTTAAAGTAATAATTGAATTGCTGTATGCATTTTGCTTATTAAAATTATTCAGTATCAACTTATGTTGCAATTTACTTTTATGAAATAAAACTTATTTCATACTCTTGTTTAAATTGTTTTTATTTATTGTTCTAAGTTGCATTAAACAGATATGTCTTACATATATATTAAGTTACTAATTAAGATGTTTCATATTAAGGTGTATTTTATGAAGTTGTCACATATTCAAGTATTCAATATAACGGTATGCTTTGATTTAAAAATACTTTCCTTCTAAATAATATTAAAACAGTGAAAACCAAAAATGATTATGTAGGGTTTTGGATTGAAATTATGAATTTTAAAATTGCAGGTTCCAATCAATCCATCCGCCAACTTCCTCCTAGTATATTATCAGTGGAGCCGAACTCTAGGGCTGCTTTTCCTCTAGGCTTAGGACATTCAACAGAATATGTTGCCCCAAGAGTTGCATTGATTGGGTTAGTAAACTTTTCTTAATAAATGTACTTTGAAAATCTGTTTTTAGCTTGAGATTATTACTCATATTTTAACTATATTATTATAAGGTGACTGTTGAATACCCAACTGCAATATTCAGTTATATTTTTGTAAAATATAAAAAAAAAGCTTAAATATATGCAAAATGTAAATATTCTAATGATTTCTGAATTAAAATAGGATATATAATCTGACATTCTATGGTTTTTGTAATCCAACCAATTTGGCATTCTTTTTGGAAGTCTGATTAACTGCTGAATGTTTTGTACTACGGCATTTAGCTCAGCAGGCCTTAATGCTTGCAATAACTTGGAATCCTTTTTAAATTATAATTTTCAGTTTGATTAACTTTCAAAGGCAAAAATGACTAATCAAACTAAACCTTTGTCAATTAAAAATGTTTTACTTGGATTGAGTTGTTCTTTAATCTGAATTATATTTTCATTATGACTATCACTGGTACCTAATTGTTGGTTTGCACTTTTCATAATGAAAGCCCTCAACTTTGGTCAGAGTTACTGTTGAAAAACAGAAAATGGGTTCCAAATTTATAATTGTTGTGATGGATGCTCAGAAGTTTCCTGGAATTATTTTCATTGATTCAGGACAAATCATGTGTACATCTATATAAAATCCACCTAGAAGGGACAGTACATGTTCAAATACCTTACTATACTCTTAGTTAGGACCTTAGTTTATCTGCTATATTACATCAAATTCAAAATCTTTATTATCAGACTATGGAAAGCAACTTTTTTTCATGGCCAAGGATATTTTCAAAAGCTTGTTTAAGACTATTGAATGATACTAGGCAAACATTAATATTTGTCCAACTCTATTTTTGGGGGCAGAGGGATTCTTGTCTCATCTGATTCAAGACAATTCAAGGCTATTTCCAAATTTTAAATGAAAGTTGTCTATTATTTGAACCATTTATTATGTTCAATAGAGCTTCTGCTACAGAATAAAATTTTTGAGACGCTTAGATTTCTGTAACTGCTTTGTCCATTAATGATTCTGGTGCGTTCCTAACAGGAGTCAGAATAATTATTTCCATGTTTTCAAATATTATTTTTAAGAGCATCACTCTGTCCTTTATTTCTCATTGACATTTATGAGAAGCACTTTTATAACATAATTGAGATGACAGCCTTTAAGAATTACCCTCTCTCATCCTCTCTTTATTTTTAAGCACATTGTGAATCGTTGATGTTGATATGTAATCAATAAATCAATCATACTCACAATTCTTTCTTGCTTATCAATTATCTGATAGAATTTGTGAATTTTGTGGTAGTTTTACCGTTTCCCAATCTTCAAATCAATAAAAGCTGCTACATAAAATGGATTTTTTTATTGAATCTATTCTTGGAGGTGTCATAATTTTTCTAGGTAATTATTTGAAATATAAATGAATTAGTCTTTCTTGTAAAATGTATTGGTTGAAAAATTAATAATTAAACCAAAAAATTATTTTATAAAATTTTAATTTCAGCTTTTTACTTTTTGTAATATTGAAATCCATATTAATATTCTTTGCATTATATAAATCTATTAAATAAAATAATTAAAAATTGTAAATATATATTGTTATATCATAAGATTTGAGTGAAAAAAATGGTAATCAAGTAGTACTTAGAAATATTAAATTTCCCTATTTATTATTAATAGTTAAACGTTGTTGACTCATATTTATCCTTATTCAGGGATTCTGCACACCGTGTACATCCTTTAGCTGGTCAAGGGGTTAATCTTGGTTTTGGCGATGTGAAATGTTTAACAGAATGCTTAGAAACGGCTGTCTACAGTGGAGAGCCATTTGGTGTGTATGAAATTTATCTTACAGTAAAAATAAGTTTTTTTAATTGAATCAATTTTGAAATAATGTGTCTGAGATTTATCAATTTTTAAGAAATTGTCATGTGCCATTATCTGAGACTAAATCCAATAAGCCTAGGTACAAATTTTAAAACATGGTAAATTTTTGAATTTTCCTCTAGTTTTCATCTAACCATAAACATGTTGATGTTTTGATTGTGTGTAATTTAAATTTTTTTCAAACAATTCTGTTCATTAAAAAGATTACTTGCTTTAGAGTTATTATCTTTCATTAAATCCTATCACACATTGGCATTGAGGGAAACAAAAGAGCAGATAACCTGGGCTAAGAGGTTTGCAACCATTCCAATTTTATCACTTCTTACTGTGTCTTTTTAGAACATCAATGCAACACTAATGCTAAATTTTCCAAGGAGTGGCCATTTTTGGTGGTGAGCAAAGAGCTTGCTCTTTGCTCACCTTTCTTTATTTGCACTGAGTTGTGATGGATCCTAATTGGTAATGGTAATTTCAAGTGGTCATACTAAGAATTTTTAATTTTTTGAGGGAAAAAAGATCTTTGTAGTCAGTCTTCTCAAAATGTCAAGGTCAGCAAGCTTTTGTTGAGCACATTCTGTTCTGTTTGAGACTTTCTAGAGAAGACATATATCTATCCCTATCTTGTCTTTGATTTCTTTAAGCTCATCAGCCTTATAGATTTTGTGTGACTTCATCAGACAGCTGGAGGATAAGCCACAACAACAATAGAGCTATAGATAGAAAAACGATTTTTCATTTTCTGTTATTGTTTCAGATATCAAAAAAGAAATTAACTGTCCAAGTTGTGACAAGTTATTTTTTCTATGAATTGTAATGAATCACACCTAATTCATGGCAGTATCACAAATTTTGAAACAATAGTATAGAAATTTTCTAACTTCATTATGTAAAAAAATGTCAAAAATGGATGTTCCGAAATTTTGTTTTTTACATGTTTTAAGCATGTCTCACTAAATATTTATTATTAAATTATTTTACAATAAATTATAATATATATTGTTAAATTATATTTTTATTATTAAAATATTATGCATTTGCATTAAACTTGTAATTTCGAAGAAACATGTTATTACTTCAATTTTAAGCGTAAAAATTACCATTTTGAACCAAAATTATGCTTAAAAGAAATCAAAATTGCAAAATATGAAGAGATTATTAATTTTTTTAAAAAAATTATGTCCAAGCTATATTGTAGTTGATAAAAGTAAAACATTTCTTTATGAACAGTTTTTTAACATGAATTTGTAATTTTTTATATCTAGACAAGTTTCAGTAAGGACACGGATCCATTACTGTATATTTATTCTTAGTGAAGTATAATAGTTGGATTCTTAGAATTAATTTTTATTGCATTATTGCAAAAAATAAATTACACTTGAATAAAATATGATTCAAAGTATGAAAGTAAATGATTTTTTGTTTGTTAATTTGAACAATGTGAACATAATTTTTTATGTAACCTTCATGTGAACTTTTAAGCATTAATGGCTCTTTTCTTTAAGATCTTAAGGTTTCTTCCTCATTTCTGAAGATTAATTAAAATAAAAATCTCCTGCATTTTTTACTCTTTTGTTTGAAAATTTTAATTTATGGTAACCTATGATTTGTCCGTGACAAGTGTAAGATACATTTAGTATATCATGACTTAATCTCTCTTGAGTGGAATGCCAAGACTTGTTTGGATTTCTATTACAAAATATTTACAAACATAAGGTTCATCATTATTATGCAAAATACACATTGGTTGTCAAAAACCTCTAACTTCAAAAGGCCTTATAACTTATTTTCAATCAAGTGGTTATAGTGTTGGCAGTTGTAAACAACAAACTATGAACATTAGGCGGTGTGTAGAAATAGTGGAAGTATTTCTATAAGGAAGTAATATTGGAAGTATCACTCAAGGGCTAGGCTGATAACTAGACACTTGGCATTGTCCTATTCTTATGAAAAAAGGATTTACCCAGCCTGTTTGAATTGTGCTTGGATATCAGGCCATTCCTGATCTTTTGCTATATTGTCTGAAGCTTTTTAGAATTGATCTTTTTCAACCCCAATCTTAGCATTCGATTTTCTTAGAATGACAAATTTCATAGTATTTTAATCTCATTTAGTGTTGTTAAGCACTAGAGATATACAACAACAGGATAACAACAAAAGTCAAATAAAAATCTTCATGAATGAATTATAAAGCATTTTTGAACAAATTGTTTAGAAATTCTTTTATGCTGAAATTTTTAATAAGAACAGTTATTTCTTCACGATAATTGGAATTCAGGCTATACAGGCTATTGGTAATATAAAATACCATTGTTCTTTGGAAATATTTGAAATTTTATACTAGAAAAATATTTTTTATTCACCAGATTCATAAGCTGATGTTATTTCATTTATGAATTGAAAAAAAAAGTGATTTCTGATGTTAGTTGTAATCTGGATTAAATGGAATTTAAAACTATTTAAAAAATGTGTTCATTGCTATTAGTTGTTTCTGACTTTATTACAAGTATCTGATAGTTAATAAAAACTCCCATGTAGACTATTAGAATGAAAATATCTTTTTTTTATTTTTTATTAATTTTTCTCTTGTTTACTTGTAATTGTATTACTATTTTTAAAGTTGCCTGTTTATTATAAATAAGGCAAAATAAAATGATAGTTTAATAAGAATAAGCTTATAATTATCATGATTATAATTTTATTTTTATACAAAATTAAATTAAATGTTGAATTTTGACTTAGAAAACAGATCAAATTTACCATTGAAATACTTGCTCATCTTTCCATACATTTTCAATGATATTCTATGTAAATATGAATATATTCATTTATAATATCAAACTTTTTATAATAAGATTATTGGATAAGTCAAAAATAGTAAAATGTTATGAATAATTTTAAGTTGTAGCATATCTTATTTTTAAGGAAGAATGATGAAAATTTCTTTTCAAATACGAACTAACTTTTCATAAAATCTAAAATCCTTTTGATTTTCTTTTAGTTGTGAATTTTTATATTTTTTAAGAACAAAGTAATTTGTTCTTAAATGACTGAACTAAAGTTACAAAAATTTTTTACTTCTCCAAAATTATGCAATTTTATTTTTTTTCATAAAGTTTGGTAAAGTTTGTTGAGTGGAAATTATCTCAAAAGAATTTCTAATTATTGTTCATAGACATAGTTTATTGGATAGTAAATCTGTTTAATGATACAAAAAATGACTTGTGTTTTGTGGTAAAAATAAATTATCATTGTTTTAAGTTTTGCACTTGCTTGTTGAATTTTTTCAGTAATTCTTGTATGTTTTATATAAATTGGCTAAAAAAATTCTTCCTATTATTAGAAGCTCTCATAATATATGTAATATAAATATATGTTTTGTACCTCTATTTTTTAAAAAAAAATTGTAAACTAGTTTATGCTAATGATGTTATTATCAATCATTTTCAGAAATAAACTGCCCACATCTCATACTGACCAAGCTTGTAATAGAATGGCCAATGAATGACTATATTTAATAGTCGAGTTATTTTTAGTTGATTTTCAATTGGATATATGGATATTTATAATAATTTAGAGTTTCTTTTATCATGTACAAAATGTACCTATAAAGTGTCATATTTAACAATGCAATTAATTTGCTTTCTCTGTTCATGTTGTTTTTATAAGTTCTAAAAAATTGACTTTTCAAAACATAAGTTTTTGAAGATAATGATTTATTTGAAGTCTTTTATATTTAACATGTGAATAATGAAAACATTTCCTTAATTGTTAATTTATAGGTTTATCAGGGTTCTCACAACTGCTGGAAACTCCTGGAATTTTGACTAAATTAATTGAAAATCATGAATTACTCCTGGAATTTTTTCTTAACTTGATTTATTTATTTTTTCTACAAAATTTTATAATTTTTTAAATTTTAATATTATAAAATTTTCAGTAAAGTTGTCAAAAATTTAATTTAGTATTAGTTTTTAATATTGCCACTAGATGGTGGCATGATTGATATTAAATTTTTTGTATTCTTAACTGTTGACTTGCATAAACGTTTTGAGAATACGGTTCAGCTACAATAATTCCATGATAACTCTTTTTAGTAGTATTTAGATTTAGGTGAAGTGAAGTAATTACTAAATAAAAATAAATGTGTTGCGCAATTTAGACGGGTGAGTTTAATTGATTCTTTTTCTGTTTGCTGCTGTTTTCCTTGTATTGTAAAAATTCTTTGAATATTAATATTTAAATATAAAATTTTTGAGTTAAAACATATTTTCTATTTGTTTCTCTTGATGAAAATTACATATAATTCAATTGAATTGGGATAAATTTGATTATTAATGAAATAAAGACTGAAATATATATATAAAAATCATTTAATATGCCTGGTGGAAAATGTCTTTCCAATGACCAATGGACTCTTCGAACTATATCTAATAGTTGTATTTGTTTTGAGAAATTGTAATTTTATTTGAAAAGAAATTGTCATACACATCTTGAAATACTCAATAATTTAATAGACAGGAATGTCTAAAAACTCTCTAAAATAACTCATTATTTTATACAATGTATAATCCAGTATTATATAGAATGTCGATTATTTAAAAAAAATTTCCTATTATAGCTGTAAATTCATTGAAGGCTTTTGAAATAATCATTAATAATTTTAACTTAAATAAAAAATAGTCTCATTAATGTTTGCAATTATTTATTTTTATTACTTACAGAAATGAATGAAAAATATTGCATGCACATAATTATATGAATATTCGGTGAAGAATAATTTTTAAAATAAAATAAATAATTATTTAATGTGAATGTTGATACTTCCTGGAAATTTTTGATTTGACTCCTGAAATTTGATTCTTGGAAATCTGTATAAACCCTGTTTCATTCAGTTTATATTTGATTAAGAGCTAAATCCAACATTTTATTTTGTTATTTATATAAATGTGTATTTATTTTCCAATTTATAGAATAAACAAAAAATAATATTATTAAACATCTATATTCTCAGGAAGTTTGCAACCACTGCTAGACTATGAAGCAAAGAGACAAAGACATGTCGTACCCACCATGTTTGTGATTGATGCTTTGAATCGCTTGTACAGAACTGAATTCACTCCACTAGTGGTATTGAGAAGTTTAGGTGTTACGGCCTTGGATGCCTGTCCACCGCAAAAGGTAAATAAATATTTCCATACTTTAATTCTCTGATGAATGAATTTGTCAGTCATGTACTCTAATGTATATATTTCTATGACCATATTTTTCTTCACAATTCATTGCAATTCACATTTTTCTAGGCTAGATTGATGTCGGAAGCTTCTTCATGAAGATGATATTCATAGTGAATATGATATTTTTTAGCCTTAACTTTTATTTATTTCACTTTTATTGCGATTGTAGCTTTTTCAGTCATGCAATAAAAATTAATATGGACTTGAAGCAAATTAATCAAATGACTATATAATATTAATATATTTACATCATTAGGATTGTGATGTTTGTGGAGATGAAATTTAAAAGACAATTTGTGCTAGTATTGAGGAAAAATTATCATAATAATTTTTTAGAAAGCAATCAATGTGAAAAATGGTTTTATTTAAAACTAATAAATGCATTTTGTAGTTGAAATATTTTAAATAAAATATTTAATTACACGTTCCTTGTGTTTTTAACAATAATAATTAATGGGAAGTAAAACTATTGAAACTAAAGTTTTACAGAATAAATTTTTTAAAATTTCTTATTGTATTTTTCACTTATTTTCAATGTAGACTGCAATAATATGCAATTAATGCTTTGATTGTTATTTAGATGTTTTCAGTCATTGTCATTTATTTTATTGCAAATTTTCTAATGTAGGTTAGTGATGTCTAAAATTAAGCATTTGTATTATAAGTTTTTCCCCATTCATTGCAAGATCATTATTATTTGTATATCAGAATTTTATTGGAAGAAAATTTTCATTAAATTATTATTAATGATGTTCTTTAAATTTACATTTATCAAAATATTGCATCAACTGTTTGCTTTACAATGACAAACTTAATTTCATTTTCCAAATTCATTGAATGTCAATGACAATCATTGTGAAAGGCTTTATTCATTCATCTTTCTGAAGAATTTGTAGTTGAAATTTCAACCTCAATCTTATATGTTTGCAATAATATAAATTTCACAAATCTTTTTCTCAAATTTAATATTTTTCATGATTTAAGATATTGTTTTCAGTAAATAAAAATCAACGCTAATTTAATAAGACTAATATTGTGTATTAGTAAAAACTATAATAAAAATGTATTATTTAAAATAAATGTTTTTTTTACCAAAGAAAAATTACCATTATTCTTATACACAATCATAAGTCTTAATACTAGCTTGAAATCTCAATTTGGAAATATTTATTATGGTTGGTGTTATGCACAGTAATTTAAAATTTTGCAAATCGAAAAATTTTTTGTGACTTAGGATATGTCTTCTTAAAGAAATTTTAATCTATTGGTTTCTCATATGGTCCAAAGATTTAAATCCAATAATTTAATCAGATATTTTATTTGATCCATTCAATTGTTCATTGAACAATGTGGAGTTTTGCTCTCCCATGTTGAAAGTTCCATTATCTCTATTCGAAAATTTTTTTAGTTCTATACTCAATACTGCTTCAAAATGTCACTGTGACATATATAGAGTAATTATTTGTATATACATAGTAATTCTTATCCTACATTTAATTAAGAACGTAAAGGATTTATTTTTTCTAAAATGGGCCTCTTTTTCTAAGCTAAAATTTTATTAGTAAGAATCTATTCTTATTATTGATTATGGAAATTTTCATAATAATAATTGACTGATGTAATATTTATAAATATTAAACCAGTCAATTATAAATATTAAACCAGTCAATTATGCATAATTCTGCTTAAATCTTCAGTACATCATTATATGATAACTTGCAAAATTTAATATTTTTTTCATTTCTGTACATAATTATTGATTTTATTTTATGCATAGATTAATAGATATGCCACTTTCCTGCCAAATTTTGTGTCAATCAAAGCAATATTTGTTGATTTTTTTGGATTTTACATCTTTGTGCTTAATTTTTGACAGTGAGTGCATATATATATATATATATATATATATATATATATATATATATATATATATATATATATATAGTATGTAATATAACTAAAACTTGCATCTTTGTTTTATTTCTAAAATCCAGTTCACACATGCATTTTTCTATACTAGAAATTTATTGTGTTGTTTTCACCTTTGGTTCATGAAAGTGAAGGATACATGGGATAGTGAAGGTTGTTGGTGAATTATCCATCAGAGTATCTCTTAAAGTCATATAAAACTCACAAGCAAAACAATATCTTCATTGACATTCTGTTGAGGAAGAACAAAAAACATACTTCTCAAGTAATTAGAGAAATATTTCTGCTACTAGATTCACACTGCTTTCCCATAATGATTTTTATGTTTAGTCTCCTTGACAACAAAGGTTATTTCTACTATAAATTTTATGGCTGTTTAAGATTTTAGTTCTGTTTGTTAATATCCATGAATTTTTTCTCCTTAGTATGAAATCCTTCATGCTGTCTCACATAAGGGATTGTTATTTTGGTCTACGACTGATATTTTTTTTATTCCAAATGCATGGTAAATAAGGAAGTTTTTGCCATTTCCATGTTGCTGCCATTGAATGTACACTAGTTAGTATATGATGTGATTCAGACATTAGTCAGTTGAAAGTAGGAATATCAGTTGTTACAAAAGCATGTCCACGGCGCACATTCATCATACATTAGTGAAGAAAGGTAGACATGCCGAAGGAGCTCATTCAGTATTGTTTGCTTTACGACTTCAAAGTGGGCTTATCAGCTGCTGCATCAAGTCGCTGAACATGTTAGCATTTTGGGATACTGCTGTGAAGGAATGAACAACAAAGCCTTGATTTCACTGATCCAAGTCAGGAGATTTGTACCTTTGTGAGAAAGCTCAAAGTGGGCGATCACAGTCCTTGGGTGATAAAACTCTGCAGATGGCCATTGAGAAAAACAGTCATCAAACGTGATTGTCAGATAATTAACATTTCTGGTGAAATGGCTAGACTTCTGGTGGACTGGTGAATGGTTCTGCGCCGTTTAGGTAAGATGCAGAGGCTGAGCAAGTGGATCCCTCACATGTTGTTGAAAGTCCATGAACAACAATAAAAGTCAGCTTGTTTATAATTTCATTCTCGCATCCGTATTCAATCGAGTGCTGAATGATGACAAAAAATGTATCCTGTATGACATTCTCAATGATTCCAAACATTGGTTGTCATTCCAAAATACTGTCCCGTTGCCCAACTTTGGGCTAGCATGCTGGTGTGAGAACAACAGCGCAAGATCATCTATGCATTCATGCAAGATTATGATTTGTGTTTGGTGGACTAGTCGATAAATGATTCATTATAAGCTGCTACTAACGGACCAGATAATGGTCACTGTGGACCTTTATATTGACTGCAGTTGGAACATGTGTAACAGGCATTGCAATCGAAGGAATCAGCACTAGTTAATTGTAAGGATACACTATTCTAGACCGGTAACATGAAACCGCATGTCACATAAGTGTTCAGGAATACCATAGAGCAACTTGTTTGGGAGACATTGTGTCATTCTTTGTACTCAACTGACTTTGTAGCAGCGGATTACATCTTCGATTCTCTGGATTATCTTCATAGAAAATCCTTCAATAATTAAGTCGACTTGTGCCAAGCACTCTCGCACTTCTTTGTGTTCAAAACCCCTGAGTGAAACAAGGAAGGATTACACAGCAGGAGGCATGTTGGCAAAAAGTGCTGAATACCAATGGGATTACTTTGAGGATTAACACTTAACTATGCTTTCTGTAGATCATGTTCTTTTGAGTCATTAAAAATGGCAATAACTTTCTTGTTTACCTTGTACATAATGGATATTGCAGGGACTCTTAATCATTAATTATAAATATACATGCATTCACATATATTAATTTTATACCCTTCATAAAAACTTTTAATAATTCAAATATTTCATAATGATTAATCATATATGCTATGAAGCAATATTTAAATTCAATTTATAAAATTGTGTTGCATTATTTTTTTAGTCTCCTGTATGAAGCATACAAGTGATTAAAATTATACTAATTTAATTGATCCTTGATAAATTGTACTCTTATTTTATCTACATTGTTTGTAGGTGAAACTTATTTTACAAATTCTCATGTAAAGTATGTTTTTAAATATTTTAACACAAGTTACGTTTTTTTAGATTAAGATAAGAGACTCTAGTAGATATTTATAGCCATAGTGATACTAAAATATAAAATAACAGAGAAAATACTCATTAGAAAAATGTGTTCTCCAATGACTGCAATTTGTAAATGCATACAGAAAGGAAATAAATGTTGTTTTTAATATGATTATATTTTATACTTTGTGTATTTAGGATATTTGAAAACATACATACATTATATATATTTAGAGCAATATAAATTTCTATACTTATGAATTGTTTTGCTAAAGAGAACATTTGTAAACAAACCTATGAACAGAAGTAAAGTATTTCAGAAGTCAATTATGATTGCTTAGGTCTTACTGATAAAAGGCTTCTTCACTAAATTTTTCTTTAATTTAAATTAAATATTTGCAAAAATTTTTTAAATTGGAGACTGGAAACTAATTTCAACTACCCATATGCTAAATAACTTCGGAGTCATCGGTTTCCTAATAGATAAATATGATAATAGATGTTAAATAATAATTATGGAAATTTACCCTCAAATCTGGAAAGATGTAAATCTGTAACAAAGAGACTTTTTTCAATACTATTATTGTTAAGGAATTAGTAATAAATATTAAACATATTAATAATTGAAGTAAATTTATTGCAATACATGATGTTCTGAAATGAGATTAGTTGCATTAAATTTTGAGGTATGTTACCAAAAATAAGTTTCATTTAGAAATCAAATCTGATAATGGAGCGCTTTAATTAATTTGCATGTGAAATAAGTGTATGTCTAATAAAACTGAAGACTCATTTTATATCCTTAATCTTTTATTTCACATTTTAATTTCAATAGTAAATACACTTTTTTCATTGCTTATATGATAATTTATTTAAATCTAATGATTAATTTTACAAACAAAACCTTATAATTTAAAATTATCCTAAGTTGTATTACTAAGTTTATTTCCATCTTCCACTTAAATAATTCTCCAGTTATATATAAAGGGCAATATTAACTGAAGAAAAAAAAGTTTTAATAGATGACGCTGTCACCAATTATTTGTATGATTTCCTCACACTTCAGATTTGATTTAATTGAAAGACGAAATTTTTTGATATAAGTTCAGTATCCCCATCTGGCGCCCTTTGTTTTGAATTTATGTAAATTGTTCAGTGTGTACCATTTGTGTTAAAATTGTTTTTGTTTGTAATACATGATCTCTTATTTATTTTCCCAACATGTGTTTTGAATGCACTTTTTCGGTTTTAGATATTATTTAGAATCCTTTATTTTTTTATGGTGCATCAGCCAGAAAATTATCAATATCATTTTTGGTACGCATGACAATACTTTGATTTGTGCTTTGGGATCACTTAAAAAATGAATTATTGCATTCTACACCCATCTGTGCAATTTGTGAAGACAGATCGATACGTTTTATTCCTTGCAATATTTATAGAAATTGAAAAAGTTAAGAAAAACAGATCCTTTTTGAGGAGTGTTGTTACTAAACTGGCAAATCAGATAAAAACAGAAGAATTTGATATGTGTGAAGAATGTGTAAATCAATATTTTCTTGTAAGTGAAACATTAAGACAAATTGAAACCATATCCTAAAAGAAGAGTGCGAAGCTGATTTTTTCACTATTTCTGAGTATTGGGATCGATTTTCCGGGCTCAAAAGAGATTTAAAAGCAAAATAACATGGTAACTGTCAATTCCGCAGAACATTAATTCAAATCAAAACTCTTATAATAAAAATAAACACTTAAATTGATTCAGTTGTGAACATTTGAAAAAACGATTGGGTCATAAGGACCTAATAATAAATGGTCATATCAATAAATTGATAAATGTTTACTTTGTCTATAAATCGAATAGTATTTTGAGATTAAAAAGAATGTATGATGAAGTCGAAATTAACTATCGCTAGGAAACCTAAATCCTTTAGTTCAGTGATTACTGCTGTTATTTTAAATGATTAACATACCGATTTTACAGTTAGAATATAACATTCAAAATACAAAAGATTCGGTCGTTTCTAATTTCTTAAATTATTAAATGTTATCGAACTTGAAATAAAAAAAGCAGAGAAACGCTTTCACTTGAAAAACTCATGGGCCGACCCCTCTCTTCAAGGAGAAAGACTAAATCATGAACTTGTGGCTTTTCGGTTATTATTTTCAAAACTAATAAATCTTGCATATTTTGTAGAAAGAACCACTCGCGGCGGAGAACTGTAAACTTCAGCATTGAAGAAAAAAGAAATAAAGGTCTTTTATAGAATTGAAGATAGTAAATCGGGACAGATTTGTAACACGTGTGAAGTTTATTACAGATACCAGACTATTTGTTTTAAATCGTCAAAGGAAAACAATAATGAGATTCGTAATAGGTTAAATAAATTCCCATAGTGAAAGGAATAAAATATTATTGCAAGCTTGCGTAAAAGTGAAATGGAAGGGTAGAAGTAAATTAATTACACGTTTATTGTTGGACGGTGGCTCAATGCATTTGTTTATTCGTCCGAAATTAGTTGACAAACTAAATCCCGTGAAAATAAGATAAAATTGGTGTTTACTTCCGGAAACAGAAAGGTTATAAACAAAATTTATGCTGTAGTTCGGGTGAACAGACTTCTCGAATTCAAAAATAGAAGTAAGAACTTCAGTTGTATAGATGAAATATCAGGTTAAGACATACTAACTCCTTATACAAAAGAAGGAAATGAAAACATGGAATTAAAAAATTGTACTTTTACCCCTAATTGTACTGAACCCATAACTTTTTTGATAGGGGCAGAATTATTACAATATTGTGACAGAGAAAATCAAACATTTGAGTAAAAAGTTGCAAAATTCTCGTAGCTGTTGAAAATATTTGTACCTGAAAGGCCAAAAAACTGATAATTAAACTGCTCTCATATTTAATGTAGTGGTAGCAAGAATTTAATTTGGAAACATAGATAAAACTTAGGATTTGAAAAACTTTGACATAGTTGACAAAAATAAGGAAGATAATTCTTTCGAAAATGGAGTATTCACCGATTTTGTGTCGAAAATCAAATATAAAAATCAGAGATAGACTGTTCGATTGCCCTGAAACAAGATAAGCAAAATTTAGATAACAATATAAAAATGGCTGAAACAAAATTCGACTGGTTAAGCAGAAAATTGCTTAGAAATCCCAAATTATTTGGAGAATACAGAGAAATGTTAGAAACGGAATTATTGTGTTGTCTCCGATCTGAATGAAACAAAAAATTACTCTTCACTTACCACATAGAAAAATCATTCGGGATGATGTGTAAAATTACTTCTGCTTTACTTTGATGTGTTTTAGTCTTCTCTTTCCTTGAATGACTGTTAGTCCAAATCTGTATCCATAAATTTTTAAGATTTAGGCTCATAGCTTTTACGGCTTGCACGCGACAAGCTTTTTGAATATTTTAGTCCTCGAGAAAGATATAGACGTTACACGATTTTTCTTTATATAGGACTTAACGGACAATTTTAAACCAACGACAGATTCATTAAAGTTTTATTAGCGATAAATAATAGTCATTTGCTTATAGGTAGCGACATCACTTACGAATCAAGTGTCTGATGTTTGGTCATCAGGTATAAACTGGGATGATGATCTGCCTATTGATTAAGAACAATGAAATCCCTTAACTGACAAATTTTTCTGTGCCTCGTTATTATTTTGCTGAAATGCCAATTGATAATTTCAGACTTCAACTATACCTTTTTCGGACTCTATTGGAAGCCTCTGTATCAATTGGTGTATTTTCGTGCAACAGATCAAAACAATTTTCATAGCTTCTAAAAACAGTAGCACCGTTGAAAACCTTGACTTTGCCATGATGAGAACTTATGTCATCTTTGTTGTCAGATAAACTAAGTAGTAACATTTTTAAGGCTTTGAAGTTGGATATACCTCGTTATTATTAAACTGATTTCGAAAATTTCATACTTTTGGATTAAAGGAGCATTTGAAAAATTCAAACCATCTATTAGAAATCGAGCTCGAGTCGGTATCACTGCCCTGGAACAACGAATCCTGCTGACACTGTTTCTTTAGGGCTAAAATTCGCAACTGCTGAAAATCCTTCTTGGCTCCATGGATCAGAGTGGCTATAGCAACACGAGAAGTACTGCCACAACATGAAAACATTGAAATGGAAGAAACTAATGATCTCGAATACAAGAAGAAAGATAATCAGGTTCTCCAATACTAATTCCTAGTTGAAGAAATTAAAAATCCATTAGATATCAGCAAATTTAGTAATTTTGAAAAACTTATGGGAACTACTGCCAAGGTAGACAGATTTATCATAAAGCTAAAGAAAGGAGTAATGTTTATGGTCCATCAACAATAGAAAAACCGGTAGATGTTGAAAACTATTTGATTAAAACAGAGCGAGAGAAATGGTTCAGAAGAGAGTGCAAATCCGTGGGAGAAAGAAATCCAGTTTTCAGAAAAATTCTCCTTTCGTTAAATATGTGCTTTATATATATATATATATATATATATATATATATATATATATATATATATATATATATATATATATATATATATATATATATATCCTGCATACAACATTCCTCAACTTGTGTCTTTTGACCTATAGTGGCGGCAAAAAGTATTGGCACATTTAATTTTTTGCAAATTATGAATTTATTTAATAAAACAATTCACTCAATTTATAATAAACAAAATGCTTATGATTAACTGAAACAATGTGTACTTCACAAAATTTTTAAATTTTAAATACTGTATATAAATATAAAAAATACATAAATCTACTTGGAAAAAAGTATTGGCATATCTTCATCATTTGACATTAAACAACGTTTAATTTAAATTTAATACTTAGTAAAAAGTCCATTTGCATCAATAATGGCTTGGAGACGCCTGGGCATTGAGTGAACCAAGCTTTGGATCAAGTCTAAGCATATTTTGCCCCATTCTTCAGCCAAAAGTTGTTTCAAATGATTCCTTTCTGTAATGTGGTGTTTTCTCTCCATCACATCTAGAGAATGCCATAAATTTTTCATTTATATTTATATCTGGTGATTGGGGAGAAGTGTGAAGCTGTTTTGGTACATTGTACGGTAACCATTTTTTGGCTCTGAGTGCAGTACGTTTTAGGTCGTTGTCCTGCTGAAACATATAGTCACTTTGAAACCCCACTTTTGTAACACTCGCTTTCAGTTTATCACGCAAAATGTTCACATACTCTTCTGCATTCAAATTGCCTTCAATAAAAACAAGGGGACCAACACCATTATATATAAAAACACATATCCACACTATAACATGCCCACCTCCGTGCTTTACATTAACAATCATATTTTTTTTCTTTAACTCTTCGTTTTTTTCTTCGCTAAATTGTCCCTTTACCGTCTGAACTGAACTTGCTTTCGTCCATGAAAACAACAGTTTTCCAAAAATTAAGAGGTTTGTTTAAGTATTCTTTGGAAAAGCGAGGCGTTTCTGACGATTTCTTTCACTGATTAAAGGTTTTTTTCTTGGTTGTTCTGCCATGTAGACCAACAGAGTGCAGTACATTTCTTATTGTTCTTTCACAGACCTGTACTCCAGAAACTGATTCGACCATATTAGCCAAATTTCTCGCGCTGGCATAATTATTTTTTTCAATTTCTTTCTTAACTTTTCTCACCATTCTAGCATTTAGCTTCTTTGGTCGTCCTGTGCGCTTTTGATTTTCAACCGTACCACGTTCTTCATACCTTTTACAGACATTTCTCACTGAGGAAAAACTTAAATTTAAATAAGCAGCAATTTCACGATATGTTTTGTCTTGATTTCGCAGCAAAATTATCTTTTCACGTGTGCCTTTACTAAGTTCTTTTGTTTTAGGCATAACTAGTTAATTTAAATATTTATATAAATTTATGCACTTAGAAACTTTGTTCACAATTTATACTATGTATTGTAGTTAAACAATGAAACAAAACTAGCTACGAAATTTGGAGATCGCTAATTGCGCCAATACTTATTTCCACTTGACTTACTTAAGCAATTTACTTTTTAAAATAAAATTGGTAGTTAAACAAATTTTTTAAAACAAATTCATATCAATGTAAATTTCTTTTTGGCTGTGAAAAAATTATCAAAATTGTAAGATTTTCTTAAGAATTAACATTAAAAAACATTGTGCCAATACTTTTTGCCGCCAGTGTATCTTTATAAGGAAAACGATGAACCACAACCAC
Organism: Latrodectus elegans; assembly: GCA_030067965.1. Taxonomy (NCBI): domain Eukaryota; kingdom Metazoa; phylum Arthropoda; class Arachnida; order Araneae; family Theridiidae; genus Latrodectus; species Latrodectus elegans. The sequence goes on from CM057813.1 coordinate 6,678,592, forward strand.
TGACCTCTATATATTTTTTGAATTTCGGTCATGAAATCCAGTAACGTTTGCAGAACTTATTGAAAATGGATCAAACAGATCACCGTTGCTTAAAAGAAAGAGCTATCAAACTTTGCTTATGAAACAGTTGTGGCATAAGTGGAAGTCGCAGTACCTCTTGGACCTGCTTGTTTTCTGAAAATCCCCAAAGTGAATTGAATGTTGTACTAATTGAAGATAACATCAAGTATAATTTACTTTAGTTTTAGGCAGAATAGATTAAGCTGCCTAACATTGGGCGAGACAATAAAGTTCGATTATAAGAATTGGAAACATCTAACGGATTATTAAAAACGGATTCTGCTAATAGAACAGCACAACACTCCTACTCACTGGAAATATGAAAACTATAACTTTTCGTTGATTTGTGGAACCTTAAATTAATTTTATTAATTCTGATTTTTTTCCCTTCAAATTTCACTTTTAAAATAAGTACAAAATATTGAACTATAAAAATTTTTTTATAGTTTTAGGGACTCTCATTCAAAATTTTACTTTTTAATACTATCAAAATGTATCGTAATAAACTAGTCTATTGAATTATATATTATAAGTTAATTAAGAATTCTATGATATTATAATCTGAAAAAAATTATAAATAAATTCTTTCTAAACTGTGTTAGACATATTTCTGTATTACAAAAAATATCAATTTCTAATAATAGCTCAATTTTTTTAATTAAAGTTTTAAAATAATCATAAAATTTACCTTAAAAAATCTTAATAGAAAATGTCTTTCCTCAAATAAGGGTTATTTAAATATAGTTCACCAAACATTCGTCTCTGGTCACTTCATCTTTTAGAACAGTTGTGAAAAGGGGATTTTCAGAAATAATAGACTGATCAAGTTTTGCTTTTCTACAATTCGTTCTTGGTTAATGCTTTCGCATAACACTCCAGTTAATAAAGGTAATATCTCATCTTGTTTTAAAACTTCATTTTCATTTTCCTTTGTGAGAATACAAACTTTTAAATGTTAGCGATTTTTTTCCAATCGGAATATTTCAATAAGGATGTATTTTTTCTTCGTAATTGCAGATTTGTATAACAATTAATTTTCCCTTTGTCCACGTTTTTTCTTTTTATAATCTAATTTCTCACCTGTTAGAGAACACTACTGAAACATCAGTGGAGATAAATTATGGCGTAGTATCGATACCAGAATGCATTTTGAAGAAATAAATTACCTTTCATCTAAATGTTACATATTTATATTAAAAATTATTTTCCAGAATAATTCCGTTTATGAAATAAATATACAGTTGGAAGTGTGTGTGTTTCATAAGACATTTCACCTTTGCACTCGTGAGTTTTTCCATCCCCCCATGATTGCTGCAATCAATGGAAGTATATTAGTATCAAAAATAAGAGAGAATACTAAAAAAATGTGACTAACTATCTCAATAAAACTTTTTATAATTCGCTCCCCATTACATAATCTAAAAAAGGAAGAAATAGTAATTTCATTAATTTATACTTTCGTCCATCGAAATCACGTACGTACATCATTTGTAATAAATCAAGATATATCATGCTCTTGTGTTAATTTAAAAACAGTGGCACAATATAACTTTTTACATTATTTATTAATATGATTTACCTTAACTAATTCTAATATTTAACATATTTACAAATGTTAATTATTAGTTGTTTCTGTTATTTACATTTCCATACACACTATGCTGCAATTTTATGACAGCAATATATAGTTGCTTATAAAGTCCTGAATTAATTAGTTGTAGATTTAAGTTAAATATTAAAAAAACAGCGTAAGAGTTAAACATTTTAATTTAATTTCTGAAAAGATTTAACGTAATTTATTTAGATAATGTTTTATAATACATTATCTAAATAAATTACGTTATAAATAAATACATTTATTTTTCGTAATTACACTGCTGGCCCCCAAATTGCAGCACCAAGAAAGTCAAGAGATATCACAGCAAAATTTATTTTGTGGATAACGTGTTGAGACCAAGTATCAAATGTTTAAATTTATAGATTTCTGTGAAGTGTGTTCCTGTCAAAATCAGTATTTAGAGCAGCTGCCATTCTTGGAGATCACTGCTGTCATACGACTCGGCATCGATTCAAAGAGACTTTGGATGTGCTCTTGGGGTACGGCAGCTTCCACACATTACCAAAGTTGATCTGGTGTGGCAGCTGGGGATGTAATTTGGGACAATTGTTGAGCAACCATGAACCACATGTTTTCTATCGAAGAAGGACCCGGAGAGCGAGCCGGCTAGGGTAGTAATTTAATCTGGCGATTGACGAAGAACCTTCGGACAATGCATGCCACGTGTAGTCGCGCATTATTCTGTTAAAGTATCGCTGTGGGCAAGCCCTGAAGGTAAGGTTGGACAACTGACTCCAACATCTTTGAGATGAAGCGCTGGCTGTTTAAAATACCGGCAATGCGTACTAGAGATGGGCGATAGTGATACCCAATACTGCCCTAAACATAATACCCGGTGCATAACGCAGCTGTTTACCATCATCTCAACCGTGTCTTCAGACTCAAATGCGACCACCGTGGTGTTGCAGACAGAAGCATGACTCATCAGTAAAGAGAATTTCATTCCATTCAGCAGTCCATATCCTTTTTTCATCGACTTATTGGCGGCGGAGAGATCTGTGGTTCTGCGTCAAGGGTAGACCATTCTGCTGTAAACGGCATCGAATGGTACTGGATGATGCGTTACAGAGTAAATGTGCTGTGCTATGTTCGTTATATTGAGCGACCCATCACTGCCGTGCGCAAATTTGCCTGTCATTACGTGAAGTGGTGCACTGAGGTGGATGCGCTCGAACACGTTGGTCCGTTGTACCCTACTGCATCCAACGATCGCATATCCGTATTACAAATGCAGGGCTCAGAGTTGTCCTGATATTCCGGATTTAAAAAAAAAAAAACGTCCTGAAATGTCCTTATTTTTCAAAATAAATCCTGGAATTCCTTATTCTTTTATTACATTCTTTTGAAAGTTTCATTTTAATTAATAATTTTATATTTTGCAGTAGTAAATTTTTCTTTCAGTGGAATATATTTTTTCTTTCAACTGCTTTCTATGCAAAGAAGAAAGAGAAAGTTTTCCCCCTTTTTTATTCTCTTTCAAACCGGAAATAGGGTTGCCATACCTTCGGCTCGGCCTCGTCTTCAGCCATTGCTCACGAATGTCTGACGTCAAAAAAATTTTAGGTTTGGGTTTACCATTAAATTCTATTTTCTGCCTTTACAGACAAAGATTCTGGTTTTAGTAGTGCACAACTACCCACAATGATGGCGAAATTGTGAGAATTCTTCGCCTACGTTTATGCGCATGCGTGAAATGCTTATCGCATCATTTTGAAAGATTTTGATGGGTGTTTTGAAGAATGTTTATTTGCAAGCTCAGAATTTTACTTTTTAAAAACAATTAATTTTCTTTTAAAAATGCCAAGAAAAACGAAATTTTCCGAAAAATGGTTGGAACTGCAAGATGGGAATAAATGCCTAATCAAGACCTGGTGCCGAAGTGTTGACGATGTTCATTCTACGGAGTGTTTCGTATGCAAAAGCAAATTCATTGTTTCAAATATGGATTTTAGACAAGTGCTTGCTCATGCAGATGGATTAAAATACAAAAAAGCTGTGAACTGGTACAAGAATCAAACACTATTTATTATCAAGTCATCAACTTCATCTGAATCGTCGACATCAAATGTAGTAGTGAATAACAAATCATGGCTTCCAAAAACGACATCAGAGAAAACCATTAAAACTGAAACCATTTTAATTTTGGTTGCAATAAAAAATAATTATTCTTTTTCATCTTTGAATGATTTAGCTAACATTTACGGAGAAATGTTTGATGATTCTTTCATAGCAAAAAGTCTCAAATTATCTGACAAAAAAGTCAGGTTAAGTTTTATTCAAAATTATGGTTTAAATTTAGAAAAATTAATGCGGTTGTCAATGGATGGACCCAGAGTTAATTTAGCTGTTTCAGATATCCATCAGTTTTTCAAATTATCTCCAGCAAGAAGGGAAGATTATCATTCCTTACAGAAATACAGCAAGAAACTTTAGCTAGACATAGTTTCCTTCGTCATGTTGAGAGCCGTTGGTTAACTTTGGGCTCAGTTTCTGATAGAATTGTTGAGCAATATGATGTTCTAAAGTAACTAAATAGTCTAAATCTCCTCTTTCTGATAGACATATTCGGATTATAAAACATTTGAAAGACCCTAAGACTCTGGCATAACTGCATTTTGTTTAATATTTTTGTAAAACTTTTGAACCATATTTACTTTTAATACAAAAAGTCAAACCTTTAGTACATGTGATGTACAGTAAGTTAAATGAACTTGTTCGTAGTATTATGTTTAAATTTTTAAACCCAGAAGAAATCTGTGAAAAAAAATGGAGTAAAGTTGCTACAAATTAATGTTGATTCAAGAAAAAATTGGTTAAATTTAAACAAGATTGAAATAGGTCATGGTGCAACAGCGATACTGGAAGAGCTTACTGATAAAACATTTCTACAAAGTGTCAGAAGCTGCTACATAGCAAATTCAAAGCATTTGCTTCAGAAACTTCCTATAACAAATCCTTTACTCAAAGATCTCCAGTGTTTGTCTCCTTATAATAGAAAAAAGTAAGAGTCTAGGAGTTCATTTAGCAGATTAATTCAACATATTCCTCATGTGAATAAAACTTCAGATTTTGATAAGATGAATGAAGAATGGATTCTTTACATGTGTGAAGATGCGACTTTGATTGTGAATGATTATGATAATGATCAAAATATCTGTAAATATTGGAATGCGGTTTTCAATATAAAAGATGCTGGTGGTTATATAAAATATCCTACTCTTTCTAGAGTGGTTAAAAGCATGTCTGTGTCGTTATTGAATGTAAATTCCCAACCAGAAAGAGGTTTTTCAACTAACAATTCTGTTGTGACAAAGAAGAGAGCTTCTTTATCAGAATTAACAGTTCAAACTATTACGGATTTGTCATGATGTTATTCGAATGCATGGTAATTCTGTTTCCTTCATTCCATATACCAAAGAAATGATGCATTATATTCAGAAATCTCATGCAGAATAGGCATCATATACGGAAAAATCAAAAGATGTAACACAATCAGAGAAGAAAAGAAAGGATGAGGAAGATGTAGAAGCTACTAGTGAATAAAAGTTTAAACAATCGCACCTATTAGAAAAAATTAATGAACTTGAGAAAGAAAAGAAAAAATTGCTTGATAATCAATGTGTAGCTCAAAAACTTTTGGATGATGAAACTAAAAAAATATCATGTGCTATTAGTTATGATAATATGAGTGATGTGAAAGTTGGACAAATGATGGTGTCGGCTGCTAATGCAGAGATTGCATCTGTGAATGATAAGTTAAAAAAGTGCAGTATTAAATTATCGGAATTAAATACTAATGGATCCAGTTCAAAATGAACATTATTCAATTATACATAAATTAACTGTTAATTTAAAGCATTTATCATGTAACTTATTAATTTTCAAAAAATGTTCAGTATAGAAAGTTTAAATTTCTGTATCATTTTTCATATTGTTATATTGAAAAACTCAGAATTTATTAAATAGTTTATTCCTTTCTAAAATGTGTTTTATGCATAAAACAGAAATTAATATGTAAAAGTAACATTGGTTTGTTTAATTATTGAAATATGTCTAGTGCCATGAAAAAAAATTTTCTGTGTGTACTCCTACCCATGCAAATGTTTGGTTTCGTCCAACATGTGTGACTACCGATTTCCCTGCGTGATGTGCATCTGCGCTGAAATTCTAATCATTTGCAGACCTTCCCTTCCCTAATGAATATTGTTTGCACGCTTCCTTCAGGGTGCTGCATTTGCGGTGGCCAGCAGTACATTTAGAAAATATATTTTTTAAGTGATCAATCAAACTTTTTGTCACATTGGTATCTTTTCTCCACATTTATGAAATGAATCTCCGTGGTAAAAAAAAAATTCTTTCTGGTGTAAATTGAAAGGGAGGACAAAATTTAAAGTCTTATAATTCGATAATAGATAAAAATAAAATGTAGTTTGCATTAAATGTAAAACGAATTTCGAATGGGGGAAAAAAAAAAAAAGATTGCTCAAAGAATTTTGCTGGCGACTTTAGTTTTTTATTCTACGAACGATTTTATCAACGTTTAGCCATTATTCAGATGTTAAGTTGATATCTGAACAGTTAGTGCACTGGTCTTTAGTTTAGCAGTTTGTAAGTTCGATCTCCATCTTGGGTTTAGATTGTCGCTCTCATTAATAACAAATCCAGTTCAGTTAGCTCTCATGTGAAAAGTGAGACAAAGTACTAGTGTGTGTGATATTAAACACAGATCTTGGTCGTCATAAGCATGAAACCATCATGTTATTTTCTCTAAATGCGTTGAATTTAATTCGCATTACATAGCAAGGCGTCGTGGAGGTAGTATTCTATATTCCATTCTGTGTTCAATTCTATAAAAAATACATTTTAGAATGGCAAGTTATTATGCTTCTGGTTCTTTGGAATTATACTATTTTCTAATAGCGATATATACACTACGTGAAAAAAAAGTAAAAGGACACTCATATTTTATAAATTGAACCTTATATTTCAGAGCAATTAATGTAAGTTTACTTTTTTATTTTACTAAACCATTTTTTCTTTTATTTTCAGTAAAAGAAGTTTACGTATCACTAATGAAATATTATAACATTAAGGATTTTTGGTCAGTGGAAAAAGTAGGACACCCGCAAAAATATTCACATTTTGAAATCTGTAGCAGTTTAATACGTTGAAAATATTGTTCTTTTGAACAGTCTTTCTTTCAAAAGATATCTTTTATTGAGAAAAAATCTTGAATTTTTGTACAGTTAAACTTTTTAGTGAATTTCAAAAAGGCCAAATGGTAAGCGAAGTTGCAACACATAAGTCCAAACACTGTGTTTCTAAGTTCTTGAAAAATCTAAAGAATCATAGGAAAAGGAAGACTAGCAAACCCGCAAAAGTGACGTGATCAAAGCAAATTCCTAGGAAAAGCAGATAACGAAGCTGGAATCAACCATGTAACCAGAAGAATACTTTACAACTGCATGCAAGGATCAGAAACGTTCATATTCAAGAAAAGGAAGCACCACTCTAAATGGAACGAAAGGAGCAACACATGTTTTGGAGGTCTGAATGGACTTTAGTAGTTATTTATTTTTTATGAAAAAAAATTTAGATAGCCCAGACATCTATCAATAATATTGGCATTGTCTGGGTACACAAGAAGAAACTTATTCTACCAGACAGATAAGAGTAGGCAGTTTGATGGTTTGGATAGATGTTGGGTACGGTGGAAAGACTAATCTTGTGTTTCTAGATGGAAAAAAGAAATATACAGATTACATTCAAATTTTACATTCAGAGATTCTTCTCTATAGTACTAATCTAGGCAGAGAAAGTTGGATATTTCAGCAAGATGGAACATCAATTCAAATGGAAAACGACATTAAAAGCTGGTTTGAAACAAATAATGTTTTCGGATTTTGCCATGACCAGCTGATAATGAAGATTTCAATATTGTGGAAAATATGTGGTCAGTAATTGTTCGGCGTGCTTATGTTGAGATCAAGCAATAAGAATCTGTGATGGAATTTGTAGAAGCTTTGAATTGCGTTCGGGACAATTTTTGTTAAAGCGAAAATCAAGACACATGATTCTGAGTCTTTGAAGTAATTAAAGCAATTGTCAGAAGAATTTCCTATAAACAAGACTTTTATTTTCATTAGTTAGAACTGCACTTCTACTTTTTTCGTACAGAATGTTTTGGTTTTAATCGTAATAAGCAAGTTTTTTTTTTAAATTTCATGTTACAGATATAGTTATCTGACTGTAAATAAGTTTTTATAAGTGATGTAATAAAATGATTTTGTAAAAATTCAAAGGTTTTCTCTTATTTGACTCACTGTATTGCTTAACATTGATAGGAAATTTTTTAAAACCATCTCACATTTCCTTGAAAGAAGGAAATTAAAATTTAAATGTGACGCTTTTCCAGGCCAATTTAGGTTGATGGACCTTCTCAACTAATGTATACAGATCTCTACACATGAGTTCTATGCTTTAATTATAAATTGACAGAAAAAGTATTTTACAGTTTACAGCTTGTCGTCTTGATCTAAGTAGATAAATAATGAATGAATTTGAAAAATCCCAGACGGTGAAGAAATTCTTGGCTTCATTTGTGGGAGTATCGTCTCAGCGCTCTCCTAACAAGTCTGGGAGGTCACCGGGACTTTATTTAAGAGGACTGCTTCCGCGCCATATTGAAGACGAGCTCTAATGTTAAGTCAATGGAAACATTTAAAAACATATTTCTCAATTTCTATTATAACTAGACCTACACTTTTTGTAGTTTTTTATAATGCACAAAAATAATAATTTGTTCTGTTTTGAAATTTATTTTTAAAATTATTTTAACTATTTTTAAATTGGCTCAGCAATTGAATAATATTCTTAAAACATTAATAACTTTAAAAAGTTATAGAATTTAGAAAATTTAAAAACTGACTTAAGTTGTAAATATATTTATAAATGAGATCAAGTTTTTATTTTTACTTTATTTGTGATAGAATTTTTTTTATTTGTATGCATAAAACTTAAAATTTTTCGCAAAAGTTAGCAACGCCCACATGGCAAACGAATACATGGTTGTTTGAATAATCAATTGCATGCTTTAGTTATCAAGCTCCCCCTCACACGCTAAAATTTGAAGTTTAATTTTTCGTATTTATAGGAGATAATTTATGAGTTCCCTTCACTCATCCCCAGCAAATGATGCAGGTGTTCTTGTAAAAAGGTTTCTAAATTGGCGCGAGAAAGGACATTTCTTTCCCCTTTACTATATAGGAGAGACTCTGAGGTCAAGGTGGTAACTTTTTTAATAGATTTAGCTGTTTAAAGTCCATATATATATATATATATATATATATATATATATATATATATATATATATATATATGGACTTTAAATAGGTAAATCTCTTGAAAAAATTTATACATTTCTCATGTAGTGAACTCTTTAAATTCTTTATTTACATTTCCTCTCGTATATAGTAAAGGGGAAAAATATCCCATCTCTGAGGATATATATATATATATATATATATCTTCAGAGAAGGGACATGCCCTTTACTATATACGAGAGATATATAGTAAAGGGACATGCCCTTTACTATATACGAGAAAAGAGCAATCCCAGTTGATTCCTAAAGACGTTACACTACTACTCTGGGGTCAAGGTTGGAAAGTATATACGTAATTATCCAACTTTTCTCTTTTTCATGGCTGTAAGTAAATCCCGATTGCTCTTTTCTCATTCAGTTTGCCTTGCAATATATATATATTTATATACATAAGAAAAATCAGAGTTGCATTTTCATATTTCAAGCTTTAAATATATTTTGATAAATAGCAGTACTGAAAAATTATAAAAAGTAGATTATTATGTGTTGAAAATGGTTTGAAATTGAAATCCTCTAAAAAAATGCTTAGTTCAAATGTGAAAACGATTAAGAAATTAAAATCAAACGAAGAAAACATTTTTAAATGAAGCACAAAAATTAAAAACAGTAATCTATATAAAAATACTTAATAAGAAAATATAAATTTGAGGCTGATGAAGAAGAATAATTTATTTACTTATATACCTAAAGATGAGAAAATTATATAGTTAAATTGTCGCTTGATACTTTAAAATGAACACTATAAGGTTATTATCTTCAAAAATTTATGATTTTTGGCTAGTTAAAATGAGACTAAATACACTAAGAATTAATATGAAAACAATATTTAAAGACGATGTTATAAATTTGGCTGCAAGCCTGGAGCTCTGATATTGGATACCTGGAGTCCTGAAATTTTGTTATAGATGAAGAAAATTTAAGAAATTTGAAAATGGTATATACACTGAATTTAGATGGAATGTGAGACCCTAATCTATTTTACGACATTTCGAGGAGTGAAATATTTAGAGTGTTTTGTAATGTTCATGATTTTATTGAGAAACATATTATATTTTAATTTGTTGAGAGGCTAAGCTCTACTCACACACAAACACAAATTATTTGCTTATTCCCAAAGTGAAGATTATTTAATTCTTAAATTAAAGGTTCTCTATTTTTCTTGAAGTAAATTCACTTCTTCAGATACGAATGATGATATCGCCATATTTGCACCTAAAAGTGCGGATTATGTAATAGGTTATATTGCTTTTAAAGCTTGCTTAGAAACATATCAAGAAACAATGCCGAGATGCCTGATCTATGCAAATAGAGAGGTAGACTTTCCATTCCTACAAAAATCATTGATAGAAATTATAAGCGAAATATATGGAATTTTCCGTAAATTTTGTATCGAAAAATTTTATAAAGCAAGAAAAGTTATTCCAAAGTTAATAAATAAACTACTTTATTTTCTTTCTTTTTTTAAGAGATAAGAAATTTGACATTTTTGTCTCTTTGAAAATATTTATACAAGTGAAGTACTAAGAAAGAAGAGCAACTGTTGCTTTCTCATAAGGCCCATTAAAAAAGAATCAAATCTCGTAAGATCAAAGCAAATGGAAATTATATCAAGAAAAATAAAATAAGTACATTTTATACTTTTACTTTGATTTGAATATTGATATTAAGTTTTGATCATTTAATGAATAATAATAACAAAATTGTGTTGAATTTTTTTATGCATCTGTATACTTTTCTGCAGAACAGTATAACGAATTATATTTCTTTTAAAAAAATCTCCGAGTACAGTTTTTCTCTCTCATTGCTTGACTAAAAGCTCACAACGGATATTTCCGGTGTCAAATTTAAGAAGCATTTGAGGCAGCCCTACTTTTTCCTCACCCATGAGATTTACAGACATACAGTTTCCGGAAGGAATACCCCAAGGCTGTAATGAGGGCAGTTGACAGGGGACAGTCTTCAAGACAAATTTACCACATATGCGAAGAAAATCTGTATGGAAACATGCTGATGGAAATTAGGATGTGGATATTGTCCACTTTACCCCTATTGTGGTCAAGTGGTCTACTCATTCCCCTCTTAAAATTATCTCCCCCCCCTCATTAGTTTAGAAACCATTTTTCTTTGTAAACAGGTGTTTTGGCGTGGTTCATGAGTTTTAATTCACCAATCAGTTCTTTCAGTCTTTGAAAAAGGGACTGCCTCCAAACAACTGGGCTAGATGGCGCTAAAGCTCATTTTTAGATTTATTATTTTGAGGAAGGATTCCCCTTAAGCCAGTGTTGAACAAGTTGTAATGGATGTCGTGTTCCCCCCTTTATTGAATATTCATATTTATTGCGGTGGTTAATGTTTAATTTTGAAATTTCCTCTTTTGCAGCACACAACATCTGAAAAGTTCATTTTAGAAGATTGAATTCGGTCCCACCCACTGTAACAAAGAGAGTCAATGTTTTGCTTTCTTCATGCAGATGGGTTGGGATGGATGCTGGGGAGTTTCTAATTTTTCTTCGTTTGCAACACGTGAATCTGATTTCCTGTTCACATCCTCATGGAGGCCCCCAGCTCTTCGAGGCCTTCTCTCAACCACCTGCATGGAAATATCTTGCGCACAGATACTCAACTACCAGCATGAAGAGTGGTGTCCGATGTTCTCGATTCTCAAATGAGTAGTGGGGCGCAATTCGAGGAAAGAAAGCAAAATTTGGCAACAAAAACTTACCGAAGTTGTTCCAAATTATTACTTTTCAAATGCAGTTTAGTCCTTGACAACCTAAATAATAGCCTCAATGGTACTTGTCTATCATTTTCAAATAATCTAAACTTCACCAGCACTAGTACAACAATCTGCTGTTTTTCTTATTCCGTCTATTTACCACATTCTTGTACCAAAAACTAAACAGCACAATCTTTTGAAGAGAACTATTTAAGCATTTTATTTTTGGTGCATAAAATTTGGTTTTCTTTCTCATATTTCTTTTTTATCTTTATACATTTCCATAGTTTCTGCCTATACATAGATAATTTTAGATATCAGACAGTGCTCAAATATTTTGTTATTTTTAAATTTCATTAATTACTGACATGCTACTTTTGAAAGTAAGATTCTTGTTAATATTATCAGAGATAAAGACTTGATTAATGTTGTTCTTAACTTGAAAGCAATAAAAGAATGGATGCACGTGTATTATAATTCTGTGAATAAAGGTGGAAATAAGCACAAAAGGACTTGATTTCAATATTTTTATAAAACAGACAATCACATTGTTATATGCACAAGTGCAATTGACAAGAAGTATTTTTTTTACATAAATTTTACAATGACTTTGCCTAATTTATTTTTTTTCTAGGATACTATAGCAGTCTTCATACTATAATATCTTGATAAGAAAAGATAAACGAAAAAAGCAAAATACAAATTTTATTCAAAATTAAATTTCATCAGCATCCTGTAGGCTTCAATAAAATTAAATACTTATTAGAGAGTAACAAAAATACTTGTTAATTAATTTTTGTTAATTTATGATTCTTAATTCGTAAAATCAGCTCTCTAAGGACACATTTTTATATATTTTCATTGAAATGTAAAATTCAGACCTGTTAATTATATGAATTAAAATATTTGCATTTCTAATGAATTAGGTCACATTTATTAAATAAAGCATATAGAGCGTGTATTCTTAATAAATAATGCTATTCCGTAACAATGTACTTCATAAACATTTATTTCACAGTTCTTTTAAATTGAAACGATACAGTACTTAGTATATATTTTTAGATTTAAAAAAATATTTAAAATAATACTGTTATAAAGGTTTATGTGTTTTTTCAGCAATTTTATTTCACATCAGTGTATTTCATGCGACATCATATTTTAAGCGACGATGAAAATATTCTTAAGTATACGAATTGAAATCGATTTATTTCTGTGTATAAATACAAAAAAATCTTCAAAAAAGAAAGATGTTATAGATCTTAGAAGAAAAATGGCGAAAGCATGCATGTGGTAATAGAATAAATAACACGTTAAACATATATACTTAAACATCAATAGAGTTAAAAATGTTATAATGAAATTAATGTTAAAATAACCATTGAATAATATTACTTTGATAAATATTATGAAAATACACATAATTGTGTTGTTACAATTATATTTAATTATAACAGTAAATAGATCTCTGTATATTAATTTATTTTAATCTCATTTAAAATATACATAAATTTATTTATTATAAAGAAAGAATTTTTCTTGTTTTGCATTCCTTTTTGAGATTTACAGTTGATTTATGCTGAACTTTCTGGTAAAATAAAAAAAAAAAATAAATAAATAAATAAATAAAAAGTTGTTTCATCAGTCAAAAATGGCTTTTAAATGGACAAAGTTAGGCTAAGTGAGATGAAAATATAATATTGTAAAATTCAAAACATACACCCACCCATTTCTTTTACTTCAGCGACTTTTTTTTGAAGCACATAGATATTTTAGTTTTGTTATTCCTCAGACTTGCAATATTATAGGGCTAATTAGAAAATCTACGTAAACATTTTCAATGTGAAAATTTTTCAAATATCATTGGAAAATTATTTGGATTTATTATAACTAGTAATTTTTATTTTAAATGCTGATATAAATTTAAATGAATGTGTCGATAATATTTTAAGGTAATTTAAATGTGTAGATAATTTTTAGATATTGTATCTAAACTTAATGAAATTATCTTGATAACTATAAATATTATGTTTATCAGTTTTATATAGAAACAAAGATTCACCGAATCATGGAAAATATATTGATATTATAACTTCAGGAATAAATGCGAATAATCAACAACAATACCAAAGTAATTCAGATTATTTATTTTAAAAATATCTGCTTTGTAAATTTAACAATATTTTAAAGTACAGAATTTTTTAATAGCTTATGTTGCCAAATTGTTGCTATCTATGTATATATAAAAAATTTAACATGGAAACATGTATTTTTTAATATCGAGATTTTTATTTTATTCTTGGTGAGGGTGGAGGAAAGCTCCAAATACCTTTCTAAATCCAATGTGTTTCTGTGCGGGAACCGATTGTTTCTTCCTCATACATAAATGAAATATTCACTGAAGTAAATGGATGCATTCAGCAGAGAAAAATCTTAAATTTTCTGACTGCATGTGAACGTGGATTCCTATTGAATGGGAAAAGTACATAACACATTTGTGGAATTCATTTTAAGGTCATTCTAATATATCAGCAAATATTTGAAATACAAGCACCATTAAAAATGATTGTTTTTGATAATATATAAATATGCAGTTTTACTTAGTTATGCGTGACATTTGCGAATAAAAGCCAGATTATTTTAATTTCTTTAATTGCTATTTCCTGAACAGCGTTTGAGAAGTGTTTTGAATGCATTCCAACGTAAAAGAAATGCATGTGAAAATAAATAAAGTATTCTAAGTTATTGGGATTGAATGTAAAACATTTGACATTCTGAAAGTCACTCAAATTCCATAAGGCATCACATCTTTGAGGTTTCAAATTAGTGACTGGACATTTTATTTTTCTTAAATAACATAATTTTCTCTCCATAATTAATGATACTTCTTAACATTCGAATGCAATACTGGTATTCCAAAATTGCTTGACTAGATTACACATTTACTATTTTGATAATTACAATTTGAACTTTTTAAATTACACTTGAAAATGAAGGAGAATTGTGTAATTTATTTGCCTCGTACAAAACTATTGTTAGCTCATAAGCTACAGCACAAAAAAGAACCACATTCACTGTACTCTCACTAGATTAAAAATACAATTATGTTCATTCAATGTACACAAAATTAAACGATTCTTTCTAGTACAGCAAATCAAAAATAGTTGATCACAGTTTGGAAATGCCATTGGATTTCCAAGACGCCGCAGTCTTCTCTTTCAGAGTTGAACCAGTTCAACGCAAAGTCTTCTTTTTCAGGTCGAACCAGATCAACTGTAAACCTTATCTTTCATGGCTGAACCAGATCAACATCAAGCCTTCTGCTTCAAGGATGAACCAGATTAGGGGAGAATTATCAAGTTCAGCTTTGTCTTGTCGACTTCTTACGTCGGAGGAACTAATTATTTAGAATCCATCGGAGATTAATAAATGGCTTCATAAATCAAGGAGAGCGATTGCAAAGCGATGTGGATTACAAGAAAGCGAGTGAACTCGGGGGCTCCTCGCACAGCAAGTGCAGTAGGCGTTATTGTAAATTGAAAGAGGCGACGAAAAGAAACTGATTTCACTTTGTTTAGTATTGTTTTGGAAGTCTGCTTTTATTTGAATATACTCGTGGTTCTTTTTTTTCTTTTTTTTTTTTCTAAATTGCCTAGAGAAATGACTAGATCTTGTAAGAAACAAAATTTTTTCAAACATTGTCCTTTCTGTAGTTCAGAAGCAAGTTATTTTTGCTGTGTCACTTTTTGTATACCCTGTTCTGATAGCAGCTCATTTGCACATGCGAGGAGAAAGCCAGAAGTTGCTCACGAGGATTCACTTCCAGTCATTGGCAAGTCTTTGGGAGTCAGAGGGCGATATCTTCGTCGCCTGAAACGTGGAGGAAATCTCTCTGAAATCACGATGTGGCAATAATAAACAATTGGAAAGACATTGAAATTACTCATACACATATAGAGATTCACTATTCATTCATATTTACATATAAATACATGCATGAACGATAGATACTATTCTATTCACAAATCAAAAAATAAATGGTACTTTTCCATTATATTCCCGCACGTCCGATTCGTAACCGAAAAAGTCATAATTACTGCTGTAAATATTGGCAGAGTGTGTTGCTTAAAGATTCTTACATTTTAAGAAGCAACTAAAAAATTGCAGCAACATTTTGTTTATATTTTGTAAAAATTAAATAATTATCGTTCACTAACAAAACTTATTTAAATGGCAAAGTTTATTTCTGACGGAAACTACTTAGTAATTGTTTTG
This sequence comes from Latrodectus elegans, assembly GCA_030067965.1. Taxonomy (NCBI): domain Eukaryota; kingdom Metazoa; phylum Arthropoda; class Arachnida; order Araneae; family Theridiidae; genus Latrodectus; species Latrodectus elegans. The sequence continues at coordinate 6,694,640 of CM057813.1, forward strand.
ATGATCGATTACGGGGAGGGGGGGGGTTATAATGAAATAATACCAAAAATATTTACTAGTTACTACAATTTGCAATCCTATTTTTAAAAGCATCTCAGTACCTTATTTTAATAATATTTTAACCATAAAGTGGTTGTTTATGTTTATTTCGTTCCAGATGAGATCGGGATGACATCACTTTATTACAAATTCACGGTACTTTGAGATTATCTCGTCGACCTATCAACTCTCAGCAAATCCATTGGCGCTAGGTTTCCCATGAAAAACTTTCCAAAATATACATTGTGAACAAATACATTTATCAAATAATAATAATAAACGAATAATAACCATATAAATCATTTCGGCGGCCAAAAATCCTTGATGCCCTTCAAAGCGCAAACAAACAAATGTCCTTATAACCACATAAATTCGTTTCAGTACGAATCCAAGAGTTTTCGGGTAGTAAGGTTGTTTCTTGTAAGGTTGTTCGCCATTTTGTAGAATCGTTCTACATTTTGGCATCCATACAATTATATTGGTGATTCACTTTAAAGAGTTGGAATCGAGCAGCACGAGTCTAAGGAAACTAAATCCTTTTGCAATGTCGCTCCTCATTTCAGCCATTCGAGTGACTGCCTTTCCATTCGCAGTGACCGTAAAGACATAAAAAGGATCTCATTTATCTTTGTTTGGTTGTAGAAGGCCGTGAGTGCACACTTCTCACGTGCTCCAATCAACAATTCCAATCGAAATTTCTCCCCACTCAATTGATGTTATTTCTAGCGAACAGCAGGAAATGAACCGGAGGGCCATCCAACCATATGTTTTGTCGAATAGCCACTCGTTATTCGCACCCTTTTACCGCCACTGCTAATCAGTTTTGATATACAACGCCATATCATAGCCATAAACGCACATTTTCTTAAAAGAAATAATTCCACACATTTGAAATAGGTCACTGCATTATCTTCGATGCCAGGAAAATCCCAAATTCGAATCATTTTGCAGCGGAGTGAACAAAAAACAGTACATTTCAACAAGCTAAAGGAAACCAATTCGCATATTCAGGGATTACTACACAGTAATAGACTAGTTTCACCAGGACTAAGAAACCGCAGTGCCCTAAATGACGTGTATAAATGAATGCTTAGCTTATTCGCTTTGAAATTACGTGGGGTTTGATTGCGTTGTGTTCAAATAAAGTTTAATTAAAATGTTAGATAAAGTGCACGCTTTTTGTCTTTACGTGAAGCGATCGCATAATGTCGACAAGATACATCACGTTAACTCCATTAGCGGTCATCTGGGTAGGATGAAAATGGGCGACAGGATAATCTCAAAGTACCAATTCTCACTAATTTAAAATATCCATTACGTCAGATAACGATTCATTTAAGTCACATCGTATAGTGACAGCGTCGTAAATCCGACTTGTCAACAAATTGGCGGCCTGCCTTCAAATCGTATTCTTTGAGCGGCAGCAAACAAGGCGAAGTTCACCATCGAATGTCTGAGAATACTATCAGAGTTTATTTTGTTTATAAAACGATTTCTTCTATAAGGAACAACGCATCAGTTTGAGGAGCCGTTTTCCATAGATTCAAGCCATTAAAACGTTGACAATGGGGAATAGAAGAAAAAGCAAATGTAAAAAATAAGACAAAATATCCACTGCATGGTTAGTTTAAATCGGCAAGGACGATTTAAATGATTAAAAATTTTATTCATTTATAGAATTCTACATTAAATGCAATAGTTTTTAAATAATCCCATTAAAAACTTAATGCATTGTTTACGTGTACATTAAATTTTAAATATTTTCCTGATTTTATTAATGTTTTGGTAAATTTATTAAAAAATAAAAAAAAATTGTCCCAATTTTGTTTGATGTCACTAAATATGATTGTTAGGCCAAGAGTTGTGAGCCGAAATGGAATTGTACTTAACAAAGCACGATATAAAATTATAATTATAGAGGAGCTGGAAACGTACAGAAATTCTGAAAACATTAGTATCTTCTAAGCATAGAGGACTCGTTTGGTTACTTTAAATTTGCTCTGAGATCACAAATAGGATTCATCTAGTTCACAAAACGCGAACATAAGAATAAAGGTTAAAATAATACTCTTATTGCTTCCGAAAAATATATTTAATTATCTTTATGACATTTTTCAGACTGTTTTCCAATTATATTTCTTAAATTATTTTAAACCATTTTTTTTCCATTACACATTTTCCGAATTACAGTACATAGAAGAGCATATATCCAGATTTCAAAGAGTTTTGTACAGAAATTTGGCCCTATCTCGATTCATTCTCCAACTCAGCTCTCATATGTTAATAAGAATTTTCCCGAAGAGAAACATTTGAAAACAATTTGCAGTGAGCACTGGAATTTTCTTTAGAGCCGAATCTTAAAAATGCGTTTAACAACTCAAAATTCATAATATCGTACAGAAACTGTAACCATCCTTACATGAGAGCATTTTTCATTCAGAATGCCAACTTTTATCCACCTGCATTGAAGAGTACCGAAGAAGGTAACTTTTCACTCTGACACACACACCAGGGGTCAACATTTGCAGCCACACGAGAAGAGCATGGGAAAGAGGCATCCAGGTGGCATGTTGCCCCTCGTATAGTCTGAGATAACGAAAAAATTAGAAGAACGAGATTAGTATAGTTTCTGAGAGTCTGAAAATGGCTGACTTAGAAAATATTCTATAGGAACACCAAGCTGATTTCTTTTAAAGACATTAGTGATGTAGATGCTCTCTTTGAAGTCATCAAATAAAAATGGGATCTGAATATAATGTCAATTTAAAAGTAAGATAATGTACATCAATTATTTTTTTGTATTAACTATATTACTTCACGGCAAGTAGTCATTAAGAAATAAAGTTATTGGTTTGCCATAAAAATATTCACCCCGAAAGCATAAAAAAAGCGAAATTGCGGCAAGTAAAGAATGTCGCCTAGTTCAGCATTAAGGCAGATCTCGAAAGAATCCCTGTTGAGCGGATCCCGCGAAAGAAATTTCAAAATCGACTAAAATGCATCTATTTTAAAAAAGCCGACATATCTTATTTCTCCTGTAATAAAAAACGTAAGAAAATTCTATTTTAAAAATTAATTGACAATTTTATCTTCTGCATTAGGAAGGGAGAAAACTGAATGGTGGAAACACCTTCAGAGTCACGATGTGAATGCGATTGCCAGATACCGTCAAAGAGAAAAAACAGCATTAAGAAAGACTGGCAGATTTGTGAAATAAGCCCAAACGGAGACTTCACTAAAACTATATTCGCCTTTGAACAGTTCGCTATCCAGAGGTATGGCAATAGAACCTACCGTCTCTGCATGAATTGCGATTACATTCCACTAACACCAAGACTCATTTTTGAATACCCTGCCATTTTAAGATATCTGGCTCATCTCGGAAAATTCCGTATTCCCCCCCCCCGACATCGAAAAGAATCTACATTCCGAAAGTATCAAAGAGATAGCCAGCTGTATTCTGCACATTCATGGCCATTTATAATTATCCCCATGGACAAGACATCAACCAACCAACCATCTTTTGTATTTCGATGGCTTAACACTGACGTAAATTTCGATGCTGCTGACGCGCGCAGTCACATCAGTCAAGAGAATTAATTAAGAATTCTAATGAATATGTGTCTATAACTAATCACTGAATACAGCAGACGTAAACATACAACACCAAAAAATACATATGAAATTAATGTTTAAATTATTCGTCGATAAAAATAATAATGGATCAAACTATTAAACTATAACAGAGCTACATATCATGTGATAATCTTTATTACAATGTATGACACCAATTTTGAAAACAGCTTAAAGGGTATTATAAAAGACATTTACTTCAAAATTATGTCATAAATCCATCTCTTATAATCTAAATGGAATCAAAATTTTACTGTCATACACTGGAAAAAGTAAGCTCCCCAAACTTCTATTTAAAGGTTTTTTAAAACACAATAGTGTCCATAAAGGTCTTATATTTTGCGAATATAGTCTCGTTGAACTTTCTTTTTATGCTGCTCGTTGATAAAGGATGTAGTTATAGAGAAATGTGACTTGATGAAACCAAGTATAAGCAATATGTTCTCAAAAAACTTTTCTTAAGTTCTAAGAAAATATCTGTGTAAAAAAATTAAAAGAAGAGGGAATTCAGATTTTTTTCTTGGGGGCGATTCAATTTTCTTCCCGTATCCTTCCTAAAAGCTGGTGAGACTTCGATGACGCCTGAAAGCCATTGGGCTCACTTCAACCACAGATGAAATACAATCCACCACCGTTTCATATTGAAGACCCTTGGGTGAAGCGGAGAGCACGTGACCCGACGGGAACAATAACTTGTCGCAGAAAACGTGAGCTATCACGCGAGGGTGTGTGTCCTGGAAAAGGTCACCCTCGAAATGCTGTTCTTGCATCAACTGCAAATGAACGGCGTCAACACACCGTGAATAGCAGACGACGTCGAAGGAAATGACAGCGGCATGGAAGAAGTGCACTCAAGAGCAAGATTGAATGGTGCTTGTTACTTTGAGATTGTCTTGAACGCAAATTCAGCCGACCGACCACTGGGATAACGAAGTGCTAGTTGAACGGAAGAATCCATGGAACCAAAATTATTCAGAAGACGATGGGCGGGGAATTTTTTATCACCAATTCAGTCCAAGTTGTACGGAATTCCAACAACCTCCAACAATATTTACTCAGTGGTATTAAAGAAACAAGTAGCTTGGAAATCTTCCGAATGCATATTTATCTCCCCTATCAAGAAAGGTTGAAATGTCTTTGACTCATTATTAGATCTACCGGGAAAGTTCTGTCCATTTTTGGAAATAGACAAAATGCAATTTTTTATAACAACAGTAAACTTTATTAATATCATTGCTATTATTACTTGTGCCAACATGCGGGCAATTTGTATACCCCAATTTTGAAAAATGATTCATCTCTTCATGCGAGAAATTGAAACAATGTTTCATTGATACCTTCGTTTTTGAATTTTTTGCTCTTCAAAATTTCTGTAATGATACAAGTTTGAAGGTGATGAGCCCAGATAATATGGTGTATGGGACAGAATTTTCCAGCTTAATTCTGCAATTTTTCGATTAACTCTTTTCTGGCCTGTTTCTTGGATTGCTCTTTTTTGGAACATCACCGGTCTCTTTTATTAGACTGCTCCCATTAAATTATGCAATTACTGACAATACTTTTCCGAATTGAGCTTTTCCTTTCAATTTTTAATGCTGATAATGTATTGGTACTCAAATGTTCCACCATATGCTCAATAGTCTTTCATTCAGAGTCAAATTTGTTTAAGAGTTAGAAGAGCTATGCATAATAAATACTTTTCTTTACAACGTTTTCGTAAGGAAAAGAGCTTATTGCGCCACTTTTCATCCCCAGTTATCAGGCAGCTCAAGGATGGCTCGATTTTTTTCCCAACAATCAAAGAAGGCATGTGATGACTTGATCATCAAAATTCTTGACTTAATTCCAATGGCACCCATTTTGAATATTGACCCAAACCAATTCTATCTTCCGAATATGGTTCGAAAATGTTTACTGAGCTAAATTCAGCACTGCGCTCTCCAATGTTGTAAGAAAAAGAGATCTTGCTCTAACAGCATCGTCAGCGATCAATGGACAGAACTTTCCGGTAGACCTAATATTTCTCCAACACTGATTTTAGAGCTTCATTGCACCAAACTAACTAATAAAAAGCAGTCCCTGAGTTTCTTTTTTCGAACCTTGAATCAGGAGAAAGAAAATACAGTGCCCACGACAGAAAGTTATTAACAATTTGCACGGAAATGAAACACTCCGAATACATCTGGAAAAAGCAATCTGTTATAATATGCACGGATAGAAAAACAATAATATTCGAACAAGGCTTAGCTACACCAACATTCCCAATCAACTGATGTCCGGTTCATTCAAGGACGCGATAATAACATTGCTCAAGGGCTTAGCTGTGTATTGATACCGTTTCTATAGCAACTCCAATGGATTTTAGAAGAGATAGAAAACTCTTATTTAGATTAAGATTTAAAGATACTGAGAAGCAATCCAAATTCAAAATTAAACAAATTCTTTTATCGGACAGCGATCTGCAGCGACATTTCTAATCTTTAATCGGGCTTGAAAACTTGCAGGATTTCAACAAAAAAACATGTTCAATTTATTACTATTTCATTTTCCTCGAACGTGAAATAAGTAACAAAGCATTTCATACATTCCAATAGATATCCAATTGTGGACGAAATGGTATTTACCATGCTAATGTAATTTACCATGCTCGAAGCAGACACAGAATCTGCTTTGAGGACATTTAAAGTATTTCTACATAAAACTCCGGAATTTAATTATAGATTTATTCATTGCCTACTTGTAAATGATATCACCTAAACTAGCATAGATCTTTCTATACAATGAACTGAAACAAATCAGCAAAATTAATCGCCAAAGATTTGATTCTTTGGAATTCCAAAGCGCAAAACATCCGACCAAGATTGAAATTTGATGGCCCACTTTTTTAAGCTTTGGGAAAATATGCTGGTTTTCGTATGAATAACATAACTGCATATTATCCCCAGATTAATGACCTGATAACAAGATAACTTGAAAGACAATATCAGAGCTGTGGAATCAAAACCATGTCTTTCAAGCTTTTACCTCAAAGAAGACTGCTCATCTGCAGAATTCATAGAGGAATTCCTTTCAACAGTACATCAAATTAAACAGTCTGAATTACGTCAAAGAGGACATAGGTTGCTAATTCTCAGAATTCATGTACGTAGCTTACAAAAAGTTTTTTTTTTTTTTTTTTAAAGAAAACTTAGACAGTCTGAATTTGTTCAAAATCTTCAAAAAATAATAAGAAATATTATGCCAAGATCTACTACAATACATGGTCATATTAAAAATTTTGATTTCTAAGCAACTTTCCGACTGTTTTCACTCGTTCCTGTGTACAACATAAACAATTCTTTATCACAATCTGTTTGTGGTGGAAGAGTAAGATAGGATAAGTATTTTGATATTGAAATCTAGGAAAAATTCAAAGTAGTTACTCCATTAGAGCAGAGTAAAACTATGTTATCTAATGTAAGAAACATAAACTGCTTTTTTAACAGCTACATCCAAGAAAAAACGAACATCTGAACTTAGGCCTCCTGATGAAAATAAAACTACCAGAAGCTATAGTCATTTAAAAGATTCCTCTCCCGTAATTGCTGTAAGAGGAAAGCAGCGCCACACATTTCAGTTGTGATCATCATAAAGTTCTAATTAGCTGAGTGACAACGTTGGTTCACGTTTTTTCCTTGTAAATAATGGTGACTTTGTTCTAAAAATTTAAATATATAAACAGAATATTCTGTTCATAGTAAAATATTAATTATATTGGAAAAATGTTAGAACCTCACATCAAACATTTCATAAAGTATATTAAGGATTTCTTTTTAAAATGTGATATATTGTGGGATGCTACAGTTAAATGGAATAATGTCAATCGAGTTTGAAAAATGTGTGTAACAATAACACCATTATCAGCTGCACGTAGCACTTTTCGTGCTTTCGGAAATATCAAATAGTTCAATTTCTAGATTTCTTTATGATTAGTTTCATAATTTATTTCTTACTTATTGATAATTTAAACTTGAGATATTTTATTCTAATTTTATAGCATTCTATTTCTAACTTATTTTGTGACGATATAATTAGCACAAATGTTGCGCATTATCAATAAATTCAGATTAGTTCTTAAATAAAGTGGCAAGTAAAATTATGTGCAACTTGCAAGAACTAATATGTGTTACACAGTTAGTCAGCACTTCGATTTCGATATCCTTTTCCACAATGGGTAATTATTTTCAAAATTATAATTGTATTAAAATTTCAATTTTAAGTCACGAATTTATATAGCAACACGTAGTTCTGTTTACATATTTTAATATAAATAACAATATTTTTTATATAAATAGGAAAAAAATGCGAGAAATAAAAGTATTCTGGAAACAAATTAAATCAGTAATGACTTTGGTTCCATTCTAACAATGGAAAATTAAAAGGTTATTTCCATTTATTGAATGACAATGAATTAATTATACACAGATCTTCGGCGCATTCCAAACCTTCCTAGGTAAAGATGTCATACTTATAAATGAATTCAGAGAGAAGAAAGAAGCGAACCTAAATATTACAATTTAATGTAGTCAGCGAATCTTACCTACCTCGGTGGTATATAGCACGCACCCTCTTGCTTGAACCTGGGGATAAGCACTTCGCTCTTGCAATTCCTTGGCAAGTCCGGCTGCAGTGCATTCACAGCCGCATCGTGCTGGAGTGCGGGAAGAGACGAAGACTCCCCCTGTCTGGTCCGAGGGCACCTCTGTAGCACGTCATGCTGGAAATCATTGTTGAGTTGCTCCACCTGCTGAGCGATCCTGCTCTTGGGTCGTGGAATGCGAGATTCGCCACCCCCCGTGAGCCCAGCTCTGTGCCGCCTGCGAGGATGCCTCCCACGCCAGTCGTTTGTCTCTCCTCTAGCATGCTTCTCTTCGGTGGACTTGCCTCGGGAATTGGGCGAGCGCTCTTTCCGGAACTTGGCGTCCCAACTGATGCTCCGAGAGAAGAAGTCGCTGCGTTTCATGGCAATCGGGACCTTGTTGTTGGGCTCCACGTAGTCGGATTCTTCCCTGGAACTCGACGCGCTCCTCGAGCTCTGCACCCTTGCTGAGTCCACCATTTCCGAAGAGGTAGTCCTCTGCCTCAAGCTTCCTCGGGACGACGTCGTTAGCGCTCCCGGCCTCTGCGCTTTGTCTCCTACCGAGTACTTCTTGGACGAATAATCTCCATAACGATTGCCTTCGATCATGGAACGCGGGCGCCTCTTCCTAAGCAAAAGCATCCGTTGGCTGTCTTCGGAATTGCCCTTGGGGAATCGCCAGCTGTCCGAGCTATCCTCAGGAGTGGGCTCGCGACAGGTGTCCATCGTGTGAACGGGGATGGTCGACCGCATCATGTCCGCATTTATGCCACCCGAGCGGGAATAAGGCATGTTCGCCAATTGGGTTTGGGTCACTGAATCGTGCCGTCGAGGCGACTGGCAGTCGGAGGCTGAGCCACCTTCTTTGTCTTCCTCGATCACCGCTTCTGCGACGTGGAAGTCGACATCCTTCAGCTTTCGACGTATGCCTGACGTGTACTTGATGCCGGATCGACTCGGAGGAGTGGGCGATCGCTTGCGATATTGAAGAGCATCTTCAAACCGTGGCTCTGATATGTTTCCCGACGAATAGATATCGTCTTTGGGTGGTGTTTCGAATTCCTCTTCATCGCCACCGGCAACAAGTGCATCGTGCATTCGTCTCGGTTCGTCTGAGTCTTCTTCGTTAGGTTGGGGAGCGTCGAAGTAGACAGAGGGCTCATCCAAGTGAAGGCGCGCTATGTCAGCCATGGGTGTCACGGGGGATTGCTTCTCAAGTGTCGGCGTTTCTACTTCGTGCTTCACCACATTTCCTACTTTTTCATTCGATTCCCATTCTATCGTCGTCACGATGAGCTTATTGTGACTCAGTAACAGCTTTTCATTTTCAATTGGTTTGTGATTCCCTTGCACCAGTGGCTGGTCAGAGCCAGATTTCCTCAGAATGCTTTTCGGTTTAACGTTCGACGGTATGGGTGCAGATTTGATACCTTCTATGTTGTACTCATCAGAACCTTTGGAGTCGCCTCTCGGGCCACTCTCCTCCCTCTCAGGGGGTAGCTTCTTTGCGATCCGCTCGAAAGTCGAGCCCACCGACCACCTTTTGATTTCAAAGTCTTTAAGGTTATCAAAGTTTGAGTGAATTTCGGCAGAATGCCGCCTTGAAGGCACATGCTTTTTATCCTGATCCCTCTCCACGCTCCGCATCATGTCCAGGAAGTTGGTCTCGGAGGCGCTGTATTTGATGGGCGACCCCGGGAGGGACTGGAATCCTGACGTTAGGTCAGGGCAGCTCCAGGACCGCGATGTCACAACGTAGTCCGACAGAATGACAGAGCTCCTGATGGAGTGCCGCCTCCCTCCCTCCTCGATGACAGGCACGACTCGGTCTGGGACTTGCTTCAAGGGCTGAGACGTAACCCTCCTCACGCATTTCTGCTTCTTCATGCGCCAGAACAGCCTGTTGCGTACTGTGGCGTCGTCCAACCTCTGTTCGGTGAGGAGGAAGGGGCCTTTCTTCCCAGAAGACCACCTGTTCCCGAGGGTGGCGTGGGCCGCAAGGATGCTCTCCGGCGACGACGGCCAGAAGTTGGGTCCTGCGAGTGGGCCGGATGGTTTGGAGGGGGAATCTTGAGCAAATGCGGGGCGGTGTTCCGGGGAAGTGAGGTTGTCTTTAACTTCCACTTCGTTGTCCGTTTCCTCGCTGTCGTCGAAGGAAACTTGCCACTTCGAGGCCAGCGTCACAGCAGCTGCTCCTCCTTTGGTAACCTGAGGGAAAAATTTTCATTACTCCAAATAAATGGAATTATTTTTGTGTGAAGATGCTCATTAAAAACAATTTTATTCTTAGAAATTCTAGTGTCATTCATAACTGAATGACAGTATAATTTCATTTATAAATTGCAATTATAATAACTTTCTTAAGTTAATCCTTTTAATCATACGCTCAATATTTATATGTTCTTTTTTCAGTTAAGTTGTAATTTTTTTTTACTTTCAGGTGACAACATTTTTCTCAATTGCAACATGCATTTTCAAAATGTATAAACTTCATTTTAAGTTCTATTCTATTTTATTAAAACCACTTTTAGAATTATCAGTTCTAGAAGCTTTCAAAAGTTGTCTACACTGGGTTTCAATTTTCTCGCCAAATGTCGACAAATGAGCAATTTTCGACAGTATCACCAATTTTGCGCTCAAGCATTTTCCCGGGGTTGTCATATGCTCATCAGTATTCTGAGATTATAACAACTAATTTGTCGCCGCTTGTTTCACCATATCTTCTGAGAAAGCATACCTTGTATTTAGGGTATTTCGAAACAGGTTTAAGTTTTAACTTTTTAAGATAGATATGAACAGTTATAATCAGACTCAGTGAAGGAATTTCTAGCAGTTGCATATTTTAAAGACAGCTGGATTTAGATGACTCACCTGTTGCAAAGCCGATATGTTGTCATCCTCGGCCAGCGCCATCTGTGTGATAGAGATGTCCCGAGAATATCTGGATTTGTAACCGGAATGGTATCGACGAGGCCGGTGCTCTCTGGGCTCCCGCAGTAACTTTGAGTCAGTGGTGGAGAGAACCGAGAGGGGCTGCTTCCCGCCTTCACCACCCCCCGGGTGGCGGTACGACACCTCTCTGCTGCTGCCCCCATCTCCTTCCCGGGGCCTGGGGCTGGTGCCCCTGCTGCCGACGCCCGGCTCCTCCTTGAAGTGGTCACCAATGCACAGCTTCGCAAATTCCTTGCAGCGGTCAGTGTCCGGAGTCCCTTGCTGGTTGCCAGGATCCTCAGGTGGTTCGGCACCATTCACGTGCTCTTTGCCTTCCTCTTCCTCTTCTACTTCCATTTTCTAACGGAAGACAACAAAAAAGTTAATTCTGTATGTTACACATAATTTTTTTTAAAATTCATAATCTTTACTTTTTATGTAAGACTATAGACAATTTTAAGATAGTAAAATTTTAAGAAATTTTGTAGCTTAAATTCACATAAATTGACAAAAGAAGATATTTTTTTTATTATTTATATCATCTCTACAATTTGTTATATTGTCACTGGAGTTCATTACACAGATAATTAGCCTGCACGAATAAGATATCAGCCATTATATACATTCACCCTTCATCCTCATCAAATCAGAAATAATATTTGCATTCAATGCTCTCGCAGTTTTTATTTTGATTTTACGCACTAGTTGTTTTAATAATCAATAATTAATGACTAAAATATTCATCGGATAACTTTTTAATCTTCATATTGATTTCAACTGATAGTCGTTGAATCACAATATCACCATTATAAATAGTTCTTTTAATGATGCTTTCGTCTGAGGCGTTGGCAGCTTTAATTTTTACATTGAATGCCACTAACAGTTGCTCTCATAGTTGAATCAATTACAGTAGAGCTCTTCAGTAAAACTTTCGTGGTAATCTCCCCATTTGGAAAAACAAAAGTTTCCCTTTTGTTGTGGATTCCGTCACATTACAGCCAGCACAGAAATGGAAATCAACCATTTTGTTGGTAAACAAGATTTTTGTCATCATTCTACCTTTATTATGAATGGAATTTTATTCTATAAAAACGATGGTTTGATTCGAAATTCAGATGCTCGAGGAAATTATTCAAAACACAAGAGCGAAATCTTGCTATCTCGATTCTATGGAACCAGTAATAATTTTTTCTTTTTAATTTTTATAACAATTTCAATTAATAATTTATCAGCAGCATAAATGTTAATGTTTAACATTTTTTACTTACAAGTTTTAGCGGCTTTAAATTTTGGTTTCATTCCAATTGGCTTCATAATCAGTAACTGAATCAACAACACCATTATTGATAACAATTTAGTGATAATATTTTAATTTGTGTGAATTTTTAGTGACTTTGATTTTGTCTTGGTTTTAGTCATAGCTCAATCAATAATAAAAATTACAGATTAATAATATTGTAATTTATATCTTTTGGCAGCTTAAATTTTCCTACTGAATTCAATTAACGGTTGACCTAATAATAAAAAATTGGAAAAACAATTCAGCTGTTAATATTTAGCGAGTCATATTTAGCTTGAAACAATTTTTCAGCCTGAATATTGACTATAATCAATTTGGCAACTGATAGTAAAATATACAATACAGATGTTAATAAATGGCAACAATTTTTCAATTAAACTTTCAGCTAAACAGTAGAGCAATCATGAATAAATAATCTAAAAGAATATTTTTATTACAAGTTTTGGCAGTTGTGGACATTATATTTTATCTCGATTTCCAATTTAAAAATCAACAATAAACTTCGTTTAAAGTTAAAATTTTGCTTAAAAATTCAAACGATTTATATGAAAAAAAAACCTTATTATTTCCATTGTAATTTAAATACTTGTAATGAACTTTCTAACGTTAGTTTCCCTGACGGCATTTCTCTTAATAAAAACGATTGTTTCCTGACTTACTTAAGCCATTGGCTTAGGAAATAATCAATAAAATTCTTCCAAATGCCATCAAAATCTATACTGATGATAGCAAAATAGATGAAATGGAATATATATTGAAACAGGGCGAGAAAAATATTCTGTAAAACAATGTTTCATGTGTCAAAGTGAATTATTATCAATCAACATAGGATTCGAATGAGTCCTGAGTGAAGGGAGGCAGGGAGACCTTTGGATTCTTTCTGTCAGGCGTAGTTCAATTCAAAATTTAAAAAATTGGGCCCACATGAGGTAAAACCAGATTGTGCATCATGCGAAAAGTAAAGATCATATTTCTCCAGCACAAAATATATTTTCAATGGATCCCATCTCATGTTAATATCTACGGAAATGAATTGTCTGACACCCTCTGCAAAGGAAGGATTAGAACATCTTTTCACCACAGATCTCACACAGTTCGAGTTATTCGCGAGACCAAAAGACCCAAAAAAACTAACAAAGAAAAAGAGTTAATACATCCGATTCACAAATAATATAAAGGCAAAAAGGACTTTCTCTATCTCTATTTTGTGACAAGCAGACCAACACGTGTCTGTCCCGACTAGCCAGTAGACGTTTGAAAGTTTTCCTCTTTGCCCAAATACCAGCAAGGACAGGTATCACATCAGAACACTTTGGACTGGGCTGGGAAGATGTTAAGAAACAACAACAATTTTATATGAACGTCAGCGCACTTTTGGAGTCATTTATACTGCAATTCAATCGGCAAAATAATTAAGTTATAAGAACGGGCCATATAATAATGGATTCGTAAATAAAGGGAATTTTCTCAATTGGAGCAACAATTGTTATGCAAGTGACTTACTTGTGATAATTTTAATAATTTTTTTTTTGAAAAATTTTAGAAATTATTAATTTTAAATTTTAGAAATTATTTAATTTGCCTTTTCCAGATCTATTTCTATGTAACATTAACTAAAACTCAATATAAAACAACTAAATACTCGATAATTATTTACTCAGTTTAACAATAGAATAAATGTTATAGAAGTTTTGATAAAAGTTTACCTTTTATTTTTTAAATATCCAGTTAAACGCAAATGTTCAAAATATCTACCAATGGTTGATTTATGACATCGAGATTGTAACGACTTTCTGAGAAACTTCTTCGGTTTTTAAATCTCGCATTTTAAGACATAAGCTAATTTCATTAATTTCAAAGTTAGTTTAATTAGGGTACTCTCTGTATTTCTCTTTTCAGTAATTTTTCAATTTCAAAATGATGAAAAAATTTTAGAGGATCCTTTTGATATTCTAAACATTAGTTTCTGGAGATGGTTTACCTCCAATTTGTCAGCTACTTCTTCCACTTTTAAGGCATTATTATTTGCATAGTAATTATTATTGTTTTCATTTAAAGGCCTAGGGTTGTCCGGTACCCTGCTCCCTTCTATCACCTCGGCTTGGTAGAGGCCTTTGGTCAGGTTCTCTTTCGAGGTGTCCCTCTTCACACCCATGTCATCCAACTTGTAGTTCTCGCCATGATCTTCGAAACTGGCCATGATGTTGTCGTCCAGCATGTTATCGGTTCCATGAGTACCGGGGGGTACAGTGCTATAAAAACAAGAGACATTCAAATCTTTCATTCGCTTAGAAGTTCTGAAATAAATAAAATATCAAAAGAATATTCTGAAATTCCTAAGATGATAATTTTCCATCAACAGAATTTCGAACAATAAAAATTATTTATTTTAAACATTAATATATAATTTTAAATTGTAAGAATAATTTATATTCTGATCAATAAAAACAATTTACCTTGAACATTAAGAACTAAAGCATCCTAAAAGGTAAGCAGATTTTATGTTTGAACTATACGAAAAATGTCTATTTTTCAATTCAATTAAAAATTCTAGATAAATGAAATGTCGGAGTACTGTTGAAGCTCGAAGATGATTATTTTACCCACAGAATTTTGAGTAATAAGAACAATTTATTCTGATCAATTAGAATTAAAAGATTTTTTTAAATACTGTAAAATTAATTTATTTTGAAGAGAATGTTCTTTTTTTTTTTTTTTTTTTTTTAATTTTTGTTTAAACACAGTGAGCACAACCACTTTGGTTTCGAAACTATGTCAAATAAAGCAGTATTCTTATTTTTAAAGTAAATAAACATTAAAAAAGAGTATTCAGAGGTCTCTAAGTTGATTATTTTAATAAAGTTTTAAATTATCGGAACTGTAGCATTTTAAATAATAAAAATTAATTTTAAATAATAGAAATTTTAAAAAATAAGCACAAAGTATTTTCGAATAGTACACATGAAAAAAATAGTTTTTAAAACTTAAACTAGAAATTTTAATAGGCTTAAAAAATAATTTTAAATCGTTTTATCAAGGTATTCTTAACAATAATTTAATTCAAAGAAGATTTCCCACAATTTACTCAGAAGCCCTGTATTATTTTGAGCAATAAGAACAAGTTATTTCATACATCTAACGTATTTCGGAAATCAACCACAATTTGTTTTGGAGTAAAAACAATTCGTACGATAAAAAGTTATTTAATTTTAAATATAACGACAAAAAACGATCACGAACAATTTATTTTGAAGCATTTTTAAAATGTCGCAAGCAATAATCGTAAAAATCAATTATATAATTAAAAGCTCTCTTATACCAACTCTTAAAAGGAAGGACACAAAATTTCATCAATTAATGAATGCTCATGAGCAATAATTAACTCAAACATTAGTAAATTTCTATTCATAAAAAAAGTCATTAAGTTTGCATAGAATGTTATTATTTTAAATAGTTGCTAGACATACCCAAATATTTCGTAAAAGAAATTTTATAATTTTTTCATAAAAAAATATTAATAATTGCTCATTTCTGTACTATCAAAAAACAGGATCAGCAAAATTTTTTACTTTTTAGAAAGCAATAAATAAAAGCGTCAAAATTACAATGAAAGGTCAAGAATTCGTACTAATTGATTAGAGTACAGGACCTTCATTAAAGAAAGAAAGGGGATGGTTTATAATAAAACATAGATTTATTCATGTTTATTCTCTCAGGGCAAAAGAAATCTTCGAATCAAAACGATAGCAGTGCAGATGCATAAAGAATTCTCGACCTTGATGTAGAAAAGTTTCTTTTGCACAGGCAAAATCGCTCTTTGTCTTGGAAAAAAATCCCTCTTCACTTCTGGTTAAACTGAAGACGAAAATTACTACAATAGTCACTATACAATAAAAATTTGGGAATGCAATCGGCGATTTATGGTGGAGGTTGCAAATCTACGGAAGAATCCATTTTTTATTGTTAGTTAAGATTATCCAATGATAATTTATTGTCGAAGCCAGAGACATAATAATGCATCAGTTATGTATGATGTGAAACTAAATCATAGCTTTAGGTAAATGTTCTTAACATAAATTCACAAACGCATCAAGTTGTGAAAATGAAAGTTCAATTAGAATGAAAGTATTATCTTGCTAAAGATAATTTTCTGTCAATGAAGATGTGTGAAAAAGACTTATATTTCTGAAAAGTTTTTAAATTCTTGAGGAAAATGAAATTTCTATTGAATTTTTTTATATAACATTCGAACGTGTTCACTTATTGAGATAGATTTGCTATCACTAGGAATTATATTGCTCATAAAAATGTAAGTAGTTTAAATAACTGTGTATAATAAAAATGTAACTATATAACATTTCAGCTCAAATACTATTCTTTTATTGTACAGCCCAATTCAGGGCTAGATACAGGGAAGCATACTGCTGCAAATATTCCTTTATTGTGAAATTATTTTCTTAAGAATATCTATTGTGTGAAATAGCTGTTTTCAGAGCTGAGAAATAAGCATGCGATCTTAGATGGCTTGGTAACTTTCGGCGAACAAAAGCAAGTTAGCATTCTCGAACTTTCGAGTCCATAGGATCAATAGGAGCACAAAAATATTATAAGCAAGGTTCTGGAAACTTCCAGAGCAGATGCAGCGAAGATGAGAATGAATTGAAGATGAAGCGAAGAGTTAGAAACCTGAGCTATAAACTATGAAGTTTGCTGTGCTTTTGTATTTTAGAAACTGCATAAGTTTTTACCTGTTTTAAAATCTTCAAGCTGTAGTAATTGTAGTCATTGAGAAAAAAATGAAAGAATTGAATTAAATGTTGGTTTAGAAGTAAATTAATCTTCATTACTTTTGGATTATCCTATTTTCGTTGCCACGAAGAAAATGGTAACAATGTGTGCGATGAACGCGACGGTAACACGCTCTATTTCTTCATATTCAGTATTACATTTTAGAGAATCGCACGAATTAATATGTTCCATTGATGTGTCTACAACATGCTCTACTTTTTCACAATTCCGTATGTTCAACTATGAAAACGCTGAATCATTCAAATCAGTATATTCAATGGATGTGACAGCAATAAGGTTCCATATTTTCAAAATATAGCATGTTGGGCTCTGAATACATTGAATAATTCTGAATTTATATGATGGATTGGTATAGTTGTAAATATGTTCTGCTTCTTTCTATTTAATATATGCCATACATTATTCAGTGCAATTTCAGTGTATGTTATATTGAGAACATTAACATATAAAGTGTTTGTTAGACATAAAGTACATTAAAATATAGTGTTGTATGTTATACATTGAATAATACACAAAAGGAACGATGATTATCATATCCTGTTCTTTATTTAAAATAGCTTTACTTGCTCTTAAGCTGGTTGGTAAATTTTTAAGGGCTTATTTTGCACAATTCTTTGGCTTCAAAATAATTAGAGGAGTGTCACTTTAATAAAATTTAAAAACAAAGATCATTTACACAAAGGTTTTTATTCGATGTAATTTACCATACAGCAAATACACTGGTAATTATTATAATAAAAGAAGAAAACTACTGCAGAGATTCAACTGTATCGAGCAGCTGAAATTTGATTTGTCTATGGTTTAAATGAATGGATTTTTTAATCACCCACACCAAATAAAAGAACTGCCTTTTAATTTCTGATAATAGATAAACTTCCTGGTAGAAAATTTATCAATTGAGTTATATACAACATTTTTTAAACTCTTTTTTGATAATAACTTTTGGTACAAGACGTATCACAATTCTACAAATGTGCAATGGGAATTTTGTCTAAATAATTATTTTTAATGTATATATAATTAAAACAAATTTTTTCTGTATTATAAGTACTAAATAAAAATTAATGTTCTGAAATAAAGGAACTTTTGTACTGACAATATCACCGGAACAATTTAACTTAGCTTGAATTGTATTTGGCTAGATGATGTTTAATTTTAACCCCACTGTCAAAACTTAAAACTGTATTTATATATTGTTCTCAAATATTTCACAAAATTTCGAGTTTTTAATGATTTGTTGATATTTATTTGTAATATTAATGATATTAGAGATTTGTATTGGATAACTAATACTATATAATTTGAAAGTAATTATAAAACAGCAAACTCTCTGGATGTACACGCAATGAGTTCGAAATATTTAGTAATTAATTTTGCATGCACCCCATTCAACAGTTGATTTTTCTCTCTTGAACTGCATATAAATCCCCACTCCTATGAAAACTAAAAACGAATATAAATAAAAAGAAACCTGATAATCGTTGAGAAAAATTTTATTTTCGGAACTCACACACGGCCAAAGAGAAAAGTGATGTTTCGTTAAAACAAATCAGACTTAAATTTGAGATAAAAATTCCGTCTAGAGCACTCACTATTATCGCCACATCTTTACAGGTTGTTAAAGCAATTTAAATAATTTAATATTGAATTAATATACAATGCAGAACAGTACGGCTATGATGATCAATAAATAAAGATTAGTTTTCTTCTAAATAATCACTTTAATCGGAGTTACAATGACTAAAATTGTTTAAGCTTGAAGCTTCTACACAGGTTAAAAATCTACACAGATTCTATCAAAGCAGAACGGCAACTTTCAGAACTCTCGCCAACTACTCAGCAGAGGATGTTGTTCCGCCACGGAAGTTTCGAGAACAATGAAGTTCATTGTAACCCGGCTCCTATCGCCTCGAACTTTCGAGAATATTAATGTTTTGCGACCTAAAATGTCAGCACATCGCCAAAATATCGATAAATGTCGCCCAGCTGTCTTAAATTTAACTTAAATATTTCTTAGCTTTGAAAATCTTCGTTTTTGCAGAATAAACATTGTTTAGACCATAAGTTCCCAAAGTGGTCCAGATGGACCCCCAGGGTTCCATATGAGACCACACGGGAATCCACGTAGACGTGAAAAGAAAACAGGGGTTCACAAATTGTAAGTAGGAGCCCACGAAAAACTTTCTGGTTTTCATAATAAAGAACAAAAATTTGGCTTGGATTTACTTATCAACGTAAGCAGGTAGTATCATTCACTAGGGGTAGGTACTCAAAAATATTCGAGTCTCAGCACAAACACAGAACTAAATAGATAATAGTACACCATATGTCGAGACTGCACAAACCTCCATTTGACGTACTCTAAAGAATTCCTTTAATTAACAACACTGTACAATGACGTATTGATGAGATGAGTTCTGATATAGAAAAGCTTATTTTGTAATTATCTACAAACCCCTCATTTCCCCATTCAATTGGACGAGTCTACTATGCGGCATGGTAACGAAGCATTATTATTGGCATATGTTCGATTTGTTACAGACGAGGAAATACATGAAGATCTGTTATTTGTAAAAACTTTGAAGTCGGACACTAAAGGCGAATCGTTATTTAATGTTCTGAATGATTTTTTTTACGGAAAAATCTATTCTATTTGCAAACATTATTTCGGTGGCAGCAGATGGAGTTCTTGTCATGTTCGGGCGATATCGTGGGTTTATAAGCCATCTTAAAAGAATAATACCAGGACTCATTGCATCTCTTTGTCATCCACCGACAACACCTTGCAGCGAAAAATTTGAGTGATGGATTGCGCCAATCACTTCAATTTGTTATTAACGCAGTTAATAAAATAAGAAGCAATGCTTTGAATACCAATTTATTTTCACTATTGTGCTATGAAAATTGTGAAGATTTCCAATGACTGCTCTTAGATACTGAAGTACCCTGGTTGTCGAATGGTGCATGTTTATCGAGATTTTACTCACCTGTTTGAATCAGTGATAGAGTTTCTGGAAACTAAAGCACCAGATTTAAAAGAAAATCTAATCAAATATAAAGCGGACATTATTTAACAGTATTGTTTATAAAATTCAATGACGTTAACTTGCCTTGTAACTTGACAGTTACATGGGACAGTCTTAATTTAATAAAAACAAAGGTTATAATTTTGGCTTTTCTTGATAAATTGAAATTAATGAAGCAAGACATTAGTCGGCGTGGATTGTCCCAGTTTCCGCACTTGTCACAGATAGAATGTCTTGGTGAGGATATTCAGACTTAGCTCACACACACAACATTTAAATATCCTGCATGATGACTTCAAAAATAGATTTGAAGATATTCTGACGATGGAAATACCACCATGAATCATAACCCCATCTGATGAAACGGAAGAGACGAATGTGGTATTACAAGAGGAGTTACTTGAACTCGGCAACAAATGAGAAACTGAATGTGAAATTTAGAAAAAGCTGTCAAACACTTTGGTAGCAGGCAGAAATTCCTGACAAATATCCGGGGCCGAGGGAAATTGTGAGACAATTTTTGATAGCGTTTTCTTCATCACATCTGACCGAAAAAAGTTTAGTGTGTACGACGCTAAACTTTTTTCGGTTAACAAAACAAACAAACCTGTTAACAGAGCAAAAAAACAAACAAACAAACAAACAAAAAAAAAAAAAAAAAAGGAGCAGATTGAACATTACAGAACGGGGAGATTTGAGATTACTTCTTACAAAACTGAAGCAATATTGATAATTTGCTCTGTCAATTCATCAAGTACATCTGTCTCATCAAAAGCATGGCTATTTTTTATTGTTGATTTAAATTTCAGAGTTCATTGTTGATTTTTTGTCAATTGTTTGTAATAATAAATGTTTATAATTTTGTATAACCACAAGTATTATTTTAGTAAATAGGACACAAAAAAATATGCTACTTTTTTCCCTTCTTAACACTCCCAATTTAGGATGATATTATTAGGAGTTTTGGTAATACAGTAGAAATGTAGCAGTAGGAGATCTACCGAAAATAGTAAAACTTTGAAAGTGGTGCACAAGAAAAAAAAGTTTAGGAATCCATGGTTTAGACAATAATTTCACAAATTAAACAATGATAACATAATAAAACAAATCATCAAATATATTTGTAGAAATATAAAATATTACTATATACAAATGCTTATATTTACATTTTTCGTAACAATGCTCTTATTATTGCGCTTGTGTTTACCACCTTTTCTTTTTCAAAACACACTGGATTCCAATTATAATATATTTTAAACTTCTGTTATAAAAGTCTCACACCACACAAGCATGTTTGAATGCACACCCAGAATGGACCACACCTACTTTGCTGACTCATGTGCGATGGATAGAAGCAAGTAGAAAAAGTTTCTATCGATTGGGCTCATCACTTTCAAAGAGCTGCTTCCCTTCTGCAATAGGAGAACTTTTTGAAACCGTAAAGTAGGTTGAATTCTGTGTATTAAAGTGGGATACAGGTCAGATATCAGATGAGGAAGAAATTTCTTTTCAGCAGTATGCAAAACTTTTAAAAGTGAAGTCAGATGCATTCAAAGGCAAGATACAACTGGATTTGGTTAGTTAGAAAAGATGGAATTAAACACACAGTAATTGAATGCAATGTATTTTTATAAATCCAAAGTCCACTGGAAAGATCAATTTTCTCAATTTGATAATTTCCTATTTACGTTGCTTGGTTTTATTAATTTTTTTGCTCGTTTTCATACACCTAGGAAAAAACAAGGAACTCATTATTTATGAAACAGGAACTTCTGTCGCTATGCACACAGAGAAGTATCAAAAGCAGAAAGTTGAAACTGAAGAAGATAAGTTTAACATTTTAAGGATAACTTGATTGGTTAATATCTCATGACAATTAATTCGATTTTATATCGCCCAAAGACCATGCCGCGCTCTGTGCTAGTTAAAATTTCTTAAGACTGGTTGCATTAGTCTGTATATTGTGAAGACAGAAGAGGATACCAATTTCCCTGAACAAATAAATATTTTCAGACATTTACAGAAATTATGGTAACATGATTGTTTAGGGCATTGCTTTCGTCAGGTCAAGGAAGCAATGATGATTATGATCCGACCTGATTATCATGATGAGAGGGTTTGTGTTGGGTAAAATTTGGTAAAACTTACTGTTCCTTTTATTGGAGTGTCCTGAAGGTACTAGTTTAGTATCTATTTTGCCATTTCTTTATTTACGTAAACAATGAATACTACGACAACCTGACGAATATGTCAATCTTGGCAATCAAGATAATTGGGCCACAAAATCCGCTCGCAGACCCGTTCAAAGTCCCAGAAAAACGTGTCTTCACACTCAAACATTGATGAGACAAAATACGAACAATTCTTTTACGCCCGACGTTACAGAGCTATGCCAGCTAATAGACCCAGGAACTTCGGTTAATTTTAAGAGAAAAGAAAGCCCCCTTCTTTCTGCAGACGACGTGTGATGGCCAACATCTTATCAAATTATGGGAAGTTATTACGTGAGCGGTGGGCGGCTGGAGTGAGCCATTAAAATTAGTTCATCCCTAAGGAAAATCCCTTAATTTCGAGGGAAATGGGTTTATTGGACATACAGAAAACGTGAGCTTATTCGCTCTCCTCTAAAAATTCCAGAACATTCAGAAGCCGGTGTAAATGATGTCGAACACAGTGATTCCAAGCAAGACATTATGACCAATGCAGAAATATTTGCTGTTGTTACAGTTAACGAAAAAAATAGTTGAAAATAATAAAAACGACGCTACCATACAAACGTCTAAAATATTACTATGTAAAGGACTGAATGCTTCAGTATTTTGAAGTCATCGGTAATGAACTTATTGTTCCTTTGTTGTTTTCGTGATGAAGCAGCAAAACTCAGAGTGTAGTGCAGAATATATATATATATATATATATATATATATATATATATATATATATATATATATATATATACGTTTTTTGTTCCAAAACTGCTTCTATAAAAACATTTTTCATTTTTTTATGTTGGAAACCAGCTATTTTTCTCAAAAAAATATTGTTAGCCATTCATCTGCTTGTTTTGTACATTTCTGCCACACCACAAACTTTTCTTTTTGTCTGAAATTCTCCTCCGTTATATCCTTAATCATCCGACAGATGTCCCAATCCCCATTTAGAATGTCCTGAAGTAAAACTTGAGGTAGTGGTGGGTTTCTCTGACGCAAAGTAAAGGCCTCCTTCAATTAAGGCACTCAAGGCCTCCTTCAATTAACATGATTTCTTTATCATAGAGTGTATGTCAAAATGCAGGTATCCTCTGCAACATCCTTTCAAGCATAGATTGACAAATTTGTAATCCAAAGTCTTGGTCACTCCTCGCAAAATTACGTTACGATATTTGCACTGGAATCTAAATGCGCGTGCTTTAAAATGGGAATTAAATTGTTCCTTACAGAACCAAATAAAAATTATAAGCGAATTGTTTGAAAAAAATTTGGAATTTCATAATCAGCAGTACACCTAAGTTATCAACAATTCGAAGGATTTGCGATTCTCTAATGAAAATCGCGATTCCAAATATCTCAAACATAAAATAAAAAAGCGAAAAATTCATGATAAAACTGAACTTAAACAAAAGAAACTTGAAAATAAGTTTGCAGAAGAGAGATTTTTTGAATTTTTAATTTGCAAATGGGAAGTAAAATTACCTTTGCGTCTATGGTACCATGTTAAGGACCAGCTGTGCCAGTTCGAAAATTGGCGAGTGCCATGTGAGAGGTTCATATAAAGCAGAGTCTACTGTAGTGGTCAGAATTAACAGTTGCATTCGCCCTCAAGAGCAAAAAGTGACTGCTGAGCGACAACCAAAATATCTCTACGCGTGTTCCTTACAATTCTGTACAAGAACGTCTTGAAAGTCATTTGGTGTGAATACCCAGAAAATAGACTACAACCCATCTTTGTGTGGAGTGGGCATCGCAAGCGATGTTCAGTACAAAATTGAAATAATTTAATTTGAAATAGATAAAAAGCCCAGGCGATATTGCCTTATAAAAAAGCTATTCACAAACGGAAAATTATAATCTGTGGAAATTTCGTCACAGTAAAAAAAAAAAAAAAAAAAAAAAAAAAAGGGGGTATTTTTATGAAGAAACTTTGAAGTTTATTTATATCTTCATTGTTTCAAATTTATTCAACATTACAGTTCCTGTTGGGAAAAAAAATCGCCCGCGAAAGCTTTCCCGCTATAACATATTGGTTAGAGTTATTCTAATGAATGAATGCATGTTTATAAATTTATGTCAAGCTATTACACAGACACTGTATATATTTCTAAAAACTTTTCAAAAACATGTGATTATTTTCTACAATTTAATATTCAGGATTCATTTTAAAATCTTTTGAGCGACTTTTCAATGAACAGGCTGATGAAGAAAACTGCCGAATGATGAATTATCTGAAAATAGTAATGACCAATTTATCCAAAAAAATAACTTCCAGAATCTTGGGAAATATTTTTTAAAACATTCTCGAAAGAATTCAGTTTTGCTTCTAAGAAAACTACGGCATTTCAAACATTATAAATTTATGCAATTTTTTAAGAATTTAGGCGACACCATATTTTAGAATTAAGGCAAGAATATCCGTTTTAAGTTTGGATGATACTGCGGTAGATATTCTGAAATCACATATGCGGCGGCTGTTTCACCAAGAGAAGAACCAGCGGTGCTTACCCGGCCAGGGGTGGTTTGGATATAACAGCCGGGGAAGTGGTGACGGTTGTAGTGATGGAGTTGTCCGTATAGTGCTTCTCCCAGTCGAAGGGATCGTTCTCTTTGATCCCCCTCCTCTTCATGCACCGCTCGAAGAGGCCAGACAGCATGCTGTAGTCCGGACGGTCGTAATACTCTAAGGCGAGGATGTGGTCCAAAAACTGCCGGAAGTCGGAGGGCAGGTGCTTCAAGAGCAATCGGTGGTCGTATTTCTCCTTCATGATTCCAACCTGAAACACATTATATATGAAATAATTTAATGCGTTATGAATAATAGAATCTGCTGAAATATAAAAATTATTTACTGTTAATTAATGAAAATTTGTGATTAATAAGGATTTTTTCACATTTTAAATTTCATTCAATGTTGAATGCAGGGTCATCACAAATGAAATGGGCAGCTTCAATGCACTGTAACGACCCATAGATGGTTATACTCAACGAAAAATAAGCACACTTTAAAATTTTGTAAGCATTTGTTGTTGAAACACACACTGCGGGTTCCATTGCTTTTGACCAGGCGTCAAAATGATGACTCATCAGCAGAAGATTCTCTCGACCTCAGAATTTGCAATTTTTCCTAGAAGACAGACAAACAAACAATGCACCCTGTTGAACTGATTGTATTGCGCCTTTCCTATTTTATTTTTGTAATAGTTTTTTAAATGCATTCACATCCAAAATTTGATGGACATCTGCTTTTATGTCTTCGTTGTCTTGAATGATCGAGAAACACGTTCGCGTTGCTTCAACCAGACACACTGCACCTGCACAGGCTGAAAAGCAACAGTTCCTCCCAGAGAGCAGCTGCTGCGGAGATTCCCAAGTCTCTCATCAACTTAAAGATCTTACTTTATTTTCAGTCGCCAGAAACATTTATCTTCGGCATTTTTCACAGAATGGCACCGATAAACAATATCTACATGTTTTTCTTCAATAGAGACATAAATGAAAAGATTATGAAACATTGAAGACGTTTATACAAATATTTACATTTCTCACAACGCATAATTAATTTCTATGCTTTGGTACACATTCCGAGGTTTCAAAGAAACAATTTTCATAAGAATTTCCCAGCTGCCATGGAATCAATGAATACTGTGGAGCACATTCCTAGGTCTAAAAAAAAGTTTATTTGAAACCTCAACATTTTTTCGAGATTTTTTGTTACATATTTATATGAGAGTTTATTTATCTTAAGTTGCCATATGTTACGTAAATTAACTTTAAACGGATAGATACAAAAGAAAAATTAATAGAAATTTTGTTCTCATGGAAAGATGCTCTACGAAAGAGTAGCTGAACCTAGAATTGCTTCCAGTTGTTGGTGAACGAGGCGTCAGGCTTATTAAGTGAAGCATAATTCTTTCTTAAACAAGTACATAAAAATATAAATAACGGATATGTATAAAATTGGCATATTTTTGTAAACTGAAAAATAATATAAGAATATTTTACTAAAAACATGGGAGAAATCTAGCTAAATCACATAAAAAGAATATTATATATGTAAATTGTACGCAAGAAAAAATTAATTAAGTAAAAAAACAATGTTCTTAGACTAAATGAGAGACTTTTGCAGCTTGACTGTCAAGAATAATGCTTACATATATTTGTAAAACAAAATAAAAAAAAATTAAATGGAAATTTGAAATTGGTAAAAAAGATAGAATACCTAAGCAAACTCACAACTAAAACACAGAGAAAGTAAAATATGAATAAGATATATGGTCCTTTCTACGAAGCAAGTTGCAAAAGAAAAAATAAATCAGAAAATAAAAGGAAAATATGTGAGAAATATCATCACATTCAACAAATTAATTATTGAGATATCAAGGCAAAATGCTGCATCAGCGTCACAGTTGATTTAATTCAGGTACTTTGACTTTTAACTCAAGGAAAGTTTAGTGATTTCTGTATATATATATATATTCACTTTATATTGTTATTTTTTAGTAATCTATTTATTAATTTAATAATTTCAAAACCTTGATTAATTTAAAGATTAAATTCCATTAATTTAATTTCTACTGTTAAAATTTGTGCAAAGTATTCACGATCAACAGTATGTAAGATTCGTTATTGAACAAAACGTGTTATAAAAAAGCGATCTCAAAATCAAACCAATTATATATATATATATATATATATATATATATATATATATATATATATATATATATATATATATATATATATATATATATATATATATATATATATATAATGTATAAACATATATAAAAAATTTAACAAACCAAATTAATAATTCATAAATGACAGTAATTTACATTATAGTAATATATTAATAATTAAAAATAATTTTTCAGCAAATTTTAGTGAATATTTGAATTTATATTAATTAAAAAGCAATGAAATGAATTAGTAAATAAATAAGTAAAAATTTATAATTATTAAGATATTAAGTTTTAAAAATAATTTGCCTTTTTCAAATAATAAATAGAATCAATATAAATAGATTATTAAATACAAATATCTTTGATATAAAATACATAACTGATCAATTAACTATGATATAATAAGAGAATAATAATTTGTCATTAAATATTTATGAATATTTTTTGTCTTTATACTTAATTTAATTAATTTTACTGAAAATAAATGTATTGAATAAGTTAAGTATTAAATAAAAATTTATAATTAGAAGAAATAGCTTTAAGAATTATTTCAATCCTGGAAAAGTGAATACAATATTATCAATTCAAATAAAATAGATTTAATTTCAATAAAAATTGATCAAAATTTAATATAAAAAATTATTATTTTAAAAATTATGTATTTGTAAAGAAACTTTTAAAAATTGTACGTCAAAGCTGAAGTTACAATTTACTATATATTATATTTAATATATTATTAAATAAATAAATTACAAAATTATAAGAAATTTAAATTTTAAAGAAATAGTGATTTAGAATATTTTGAAAAAAATGCTAGAAAAAACAGCTAATTGCGAAGGAGAAGAAAAATTTTGGAAATAACGGGGAAAAAAATCGAGAGAATCATGCAATTTCACAAACTAATTTACTTTAAAATAAAGGTAAAAAAAAGAAACAAAAATATTATTTTAGAAAAATCACATTTCGTTATGTTGAAATGTACTAGAATACAGTGTTTAATCAAGTATCAGTATTTTAAATAATTTCGTTCTCTTGACTTTGGATCATTTTAAATAATTTCTTTTGAATGTACTTGCTATTTTATAATTTCGTAAATTATGAAACAATAATTTAAAAAATCAAACATTTAGGATGATTAAAAAGTTAATGTTTTAACTTAGGGGTGAAATATTAAGTTTAGTTAAAACATACTTAGAATTCGTATAATAGTATAAAGAAGAACGAATAAGAATAACCCAATATTTCCCTTGAATATATTTATTCTGTTAGTCATCAAAATTACTGCAAAAAGAAGAAATGCAAACAGTAAAAGAATATTAATCAGACACGCATAAATGGGTTATTGAATTTTCAGGAAACTTCGAAGCATGATCAGAACTCGCTTTACTGACACAATCAAACAAACCCATACGTACTAATACGATGACATAGTAGAGACTGATGGTGTAATGGCGAATCCACCTCATTCAGTTGGGAAGCCGAGTTTCTGTGTTGATAACAAGAGGTCAATTTTTTCTGAAATCATAGCGTTCTGATCCTAGGATCGAACAAACTGCAGACTCATGGCTTCAAAACAGCAAAAATATAATGTTCAATGTGCCGTCAATGCAAACAATCCAGTGGCCATCATTTCAAATATTCGGATAGCATCCAGTGTCAAATGCTAATGCGCCTGTCCACGTTACTGCAAAACACAGATCATCGTGAACAAAACCCAGGACGCCAGTATTGCTTCTAGGTTCATCGCCAGTGAAAGCACTCCTGCATGGGATGTCGAATCATTCGTGTGGACCCTTCTTGGACGGCAAATGATTCTATTCCTTAGCTTAGCGCAGATATCGTGTCGTTGCTGTAAGGGCCATTAACGCCATCCTTTCGGATGTTCATGATAATAGAAGAAAAAAACCACTTTGATGTCAAGGCAATCAAAGTGGTTTTTTTTTTTTCGGATTTACAAAGGAGATCTTCATTACTTACACCAATTCTTAACTTATTGGAGGACATTAGATATGAAGATAGAAAGAGTTCCAACAAATTTGCCATTGATGAGATCACCTGCATGGCCAATGGTAGTTATGCTGGACATGGTTAAAGCCTCCAAAAAGAAACCTATGCAACTTTTTTCTAATAACTCTCTAATTGTTCTAATCATGTATTTAATAATATAAATCATCTTAATAGTAACAAATCAAATTCTAAATAAGTTTACCTTCAGCATGTTTTTAGCTTCTATATTAAACACAGGGCATAATTAAATAGCAAAAGACAAAGAAAGGACAAGACATGGAACAAAAATCATCTACATCGTTAGGCGCAGAATATTATTCAATTCGTAAACAAAGATATTAGTAGAGTTCGCCATCTACCGACATTTAGTTGCAACAACCTTCAACAGCAACGCAGACAGTTGGTCATGAGGACATCCATATTTAGCTTGGATCATCATATTTTCTCCTAAATTGGTAGCGATTACATATCTGTTAAAAAATAGATTTTTTTATTCTAGAAACAGATGGTTGGCATTAAATCATTTGTAAAAGCACCTTCAATGTGCAGGAAAAAGCTAGAGCAATTTCTTTAGCCTTAAAGTTATTTGCTAAAATGATGGACAGGTTATAAATCGCACTATTAGTGGATTTATCTGGTTGTTAAGTATACTGAAAATTAAAAATGGTTTATCTACTAAACAGACCATAAACCAGTCTATTAGCTTTCCAATTGCCTTTGATAAAAAACATGTTAAGCGGGTAAATTTAAAAGATTTAGCTTCCTAGTCATTATATTTTTTCTTTATTAATTTACCAACACGGACAAATTTACTCATCTCAGAGTAACCTTCAATAAACTGAGTTGGAAACACTACGTGGATCAACTTAGTGAGCTTTTATTAAATAGATTAATTATCCTTAAGTGCCTTGCAGGATGCACTTAGGGCTGCGCTCGATCCACTCTAAACACTTCTTTTTAAAACTTTAATTCAATTTTTAATGACATTTTTGTGAATCTCTAATCAAAGTTTCCCAAATGGTATTTAAAAAAACTCGAAGTCCATCCGTTTGATCACAGGAGCTGTTAAGTCCACACCTATTGACGCAATGCTATTACTACTTAATATGCTGGTATGCTGCATATTGGCCTTCATTTGCAGTATACCAGCATATTGATCACCACCTTTATGCCAATATGCTGGTTCTCTATGAAAAACTACTGCGAGTAGAAGATGCTTACTGGATGAATTATGTAACCAAACCAACAAAACTAAAAACCCAACTTTATAAAAAAAAAAATCCTGGAAATAAGACTGATCTTGAAATTCCAGGTGATAAATCTCCCCTTATGACATGAAGAAATTCCTTGGAATTAAAAAATGTTAATATAAGGCTTGATTTATAGTAAGTTGTACAGAGAAAGAGAGATATATAATGCACCAAGTGTTTTAAAAACACTTATCTTAGAGACTATTGCAATTAGACGTCCGTCTTCTCAATGGGTGCACATTTTTACCGACGGGTTCCAGTTTAACTGCCACTTTAATGTTGTGGCTGGTGTTTTCTCTGAAATATTTTCATTTTATGCCCTGGCAAGTTACATTGGTAACTCCTTCGACGGTGAAGTTATAGCGATATGCATAGCTCTGAAACAATTATCAGCTATTTATTGCAAGTTTTCAAGAGTAGTTATACTTTCTGACTCTCAGGCAGCCATCTAATGAATCTCCACAGTTGAACACCAACGAACCACTGAAATTCAACAATGTCAAGAGTTCCACGTAACTCTTGCTTTGAGAGGGAAGCAAATTGTTTTCCAGTACGTGTCCGGCCACTGTGGCAATGAGAAAGCAGACATCCTTGCAAAGAAAGGTGTCGGCCTTCTTCAACATCCTTCCACACCCCTCTCGTATTTGAAGATTGAACTGTTTCTAAGGCATCTATTTGCTTCTAATGCCTCACAAGATCTACAGACTCGTATAGCTCAAAAACACTGGAGTAATTTAGGATTTTCTCTTATTCCTGATTTACTAAGACTAAATGCAGTTGCTATCTTTCGTCTACCAACAGGACATAACTGCCCAGCCTCTCATTTGAATCGCTGGGGCATTCTTAATGTTCTTACTTGTCCAATCTGTAGCTCTATAGAAGTAATGGATAGGGACCCTCTGCTTCTTTGTGGGGCTCTTTGCTGCTTAACGGAGGAAGCGAGATATTGGGAGGCAAGATCGCTCCTTAAGCAAATGACTTCGATCTATTTTCTGTGGTCTACTTTTTTGTAATCTATAGTCCTTTGTATCTTGCCTGGCCTTTGGAAATAAAAAAAATCTTTTCTTAATTAGGCATTAAAAATTACTTACGTGTGCCTTCAAATAATAAATTGAAGTCCAAAGGCTATACTTAACCTGAAGATATTACAAAAAACTGGGAATTCATTCAAAAAGAAAATATGCTACAATGTTCTGGTAATTTAAAGAATCTGAAAGACATTATAGTTTTGTCTTAAATTATGATATTTTTTGACAATATGCCATTTGCTTTTACGTCAATCAGATGTACAGAGTGGAAACATAGGAATTGCAGTTATATCTTTGAAACCTGGAAAGTGAACTGAGAGTTTTCCTATCAGATGCTAAAAACTTACCACTCGGTAGTTTAAGAGAGTTTACACGTCATTTACACAAATGTCATAGAAGATTAGTAATATTTACTCCAAAAAAGTATTAGCTTTTTTAACAAATTATCTGAACGTGGGTATCAGTTCGTTGATCCACATTGAGGACAATAGATATATGCTCAGATAATCAAAATTACCAATAGTGTTATGAGAATATATATACACTGGTCAGAAAATTCAAAAAATATCCTATAGTATTCTTCCAATCTGTTCCAGATTGTTTCTTCATTTCAGAAACATCGCATGTAAAAAATGACATCATTAGTGGTTTTCGGGAAGATGGATCGCTCAGCGAGTGATTCCGTGGGAAACGCTGCTAATCTTGCAGCAAGTGCACAGGAGGTGAGCAGGCCTCCCTTACGCAATGACAGCCAGGTCACCGCTCAACCTTCCGAAGCAAAGCTATCATACAGGATTCTGATAACGCACTGTGTTTGCTGGGGAAAATGTAGCGCAATCTCCTACCTTCGATCTATTGTGGAACAGCCTATCGTCTAATAAATGCTAAAACTGTGTTCGATTTTTCTTTCGCTACACAAATCTTTGCAGTGAGCCCAAATCAGAAAATGTAGGACAGTTTAATGAGTATTCCTTCAATAAGTTCTAACAATCCATACTCTATATTATTCTTTTTTAATTTTTAGTTCATTAAAAGCTAATTTTTTCTATCCTCAGTGGTCTTATCATGAGGAGAGTCGGTGTCATGCACCATCACTTGAAGCACATTTTGATTACAGCCTCTTGAAAGGGAAACTCAATCATATTTATATGCTTAATATATATCGATAGAGCATTATACACTTTTCTTTAAAAAGAAAATGAATAAAAAATGCCCTGAATTACCTGTTCTTTGTCTTTGATCTTCCTCCAAGGCAGTTGACCATTCACAAATTCGACGAGCATGTAGAACAAAGACCAGAGATCGTCATGGCGACCCATTTCCTGAAAAGTGATAGCAGTAAACTGGTTTTTAAAATTATAATTTGCAAATTTACAATAGCAAAATAGTTCGAGCAAACTTTTTTGGCATAGAAACATTGTAAAATCACGACATTAAAAATGTTTAGTAATCTTATTGTTAAAAGCACTTGTTAAAAATATATTAAGAACTTTCAATTATAAAACAATTTACAAATTTTACAACAAAAGTAAACAATAAACAAATGACCCTATGACAATTAAGTTCCCACAAATTATTACCAGAGGAAAATTAATACAAACGGTCTCTTTTGAATTTCATTAAAATTAATTATTTCAGAATAAATTAATTAAAAATTTAGGAGTTAAAATTTTTCAGTACTAAACAATTTTGAAGTACGTATTGTGTGTGTGCATCTGACAGAAGTAATCTCAGTTTAGAAATATTTTCAGAAACTACGGAATAACACAATATGCAGAATAATATAACTTAAAAAATCTACAAGTACTTCAAATTGTCATAATGATATTCATCCAATAAATTAATTGCAAGATTAATACATGTTTTCTTAATTAATAAAGATTTAGAAATGCAATATATAAAAAAATATTATTCGCATTAATAAAAAATATGGTGTCAGGATTTTTGTAGTGGAGAAAAACTAGGCAATACCAAAATAGTTAGAACATTTATCAAAGAACATAAAATACAAGTTCAACAAATATATTAGAAAACAAAAGAGATTTCCAAAAAAATTATTTCTTATGAATAAATTACAAAATTAATACAAACTGTTGTAAGAATAATTAAAAATTTAGGAGGAAAATTTTTAAATATTACTAATAGTACAAAAAACTAGCATTTAAGCATAAATTTTTTTTTTGCGAAGTTAAGTAATAAAACTTATCCCAATTAAGTATATTTCATTAATAATACAAATTAAAGGTGTACAAAAGTATGAATAAACTACGAAAAGTGTATTTATTCATTATTAAGAAAAATTTCTAACAAAATATCTGCAAGTGTTAAGGAATCATTTATATAACGAATAAACAAGACATTTCTTGCCCTTTTTAATGAACCAAAAGAACATCACCTACAGAAGGTGTAGCCTAGTGTTAGTCCTCCAAGAAATCGTCATCAACATCCAGCGTGAGCGTATCTGCTAACGTGTCTCCAGCTGTGCAATCCCCTTGAGGTAAAACTCGGGGTTTTGGACGCAAAGAAGTGCGAGAGTGCTTTTCGCAAATCTGCATCATTGGTGAAGGATTATTCAGGGAGTTGTTGCTGCCCTAGCACGCTCCTCTGTACCTTGAGATGAGGTTTACCAGTCAGATAAAAGGAGCCGCGTGGAGTCTCCGTGACTTTGAAGCAAGGAACCCCACAACTTGGCCTGTCAGCTCCAGAGGTATGATTTCACTTGACTGCGACCACTCCACCCATTTTTAAAGTGGCCTAGCCACCATTAGCAAACACGACGGACCTTCGGTTAAGTCGGGATTCGAACTCATTACATTTCGATAATGAGAGCAACGCCCTAATCAACCAGGTTACTGTGGCCCAACTGTCCAGGGAGTGAAACAAGTGGCAAACTAATGGTGCAAAGTCAAATGAGTTAAAAGGATAACACAAATATTTCGCTGTATGATATTCTCGGCCTCTCGCGAGACATGTGACATTGCTTTATCGGCCTATAACAATGCACCCTTGCAATTAACTCGCGCTGGCTCCTTCTGCTGCAGTGCTTCTTGCAATACATTTCATTCAACTAACATGTCCCTTACCTCCCCCCCCCAGCGACGCTATGGGACAAAGCTCTGTACTAACTCGATTTGAGCATTTCCCGTGAAACGCACTCATAACTGCAGAAGTGATGCTCCATGTTTTCTGAGAAAAGTTATATACTATTTTACCTATGGGCCACGTTACATATTACAGTATCAAAATGGACACCGTGTTAAACGGTTTGAAATATTTCCCTATCACCAAGATACTCGTTTGAACCATGCTCAAGAAATGTCACCACACCAGAACTGGCAGCCCCATAAGCAGATTCACTCCACTTCAGGGGAAAATATTTTGGAGATTTTGGATCAACTCACGGAGCTGCGAACACCGGGGGCGGGGAGGAACGACTGATCTGACTGCGTGAAACAACTGGGGCTCCTATTCAAATAATTTAACTGAAAATACAGAGGATCAATTCTGGAATGAATTTTGGCAACTCACCTTGTTCCGATGGGCGTTGATGGAGGCGTAGCGGACTGTACCTCTGAAGCCTGCTGCTGCCCTGGGCGGCCGCACTTCACCTGTGGCCGTCACGTACTGCCTCGCCAAACCAAAGTCCAACATGTAGACACTGCGCGAGTTGTGTGACAGCCGTCCCATGGAGAAATTCGACTGAAAAGAAAAGTCCAAAGTGAGAAAGAAGCAAAAACGCAAAAGATTATTATCAATGAAAAACAATACACGAAAAATGAAAAGCATTCAAAAGGTGACAAGAATAGTGCAAAAAAAAAAAATCCTCAAATAAAATCCATCACAAATACAAAAACAAAAGCATTAATATCGAAAAAAAATTAAAGTGCAGAAGGAAATATATCAACAGGGTAAGAAAAGTTTAACGGAAGTGTAAATAATTAAACATTAAACTTACAAAAAAACATTAACAATGAGAACGAATTAAAAGTACAAGAAGAAAAGAGTTTAAAATTAAAATAACATTAATTATATATATCAAATATGAACAAAATATTCCATCCATAAAATAGTCGTTAATAAATATATAGTGATTCATCGTACTTTAATGTGTGGTGCCTATACACAGCATTATATATATATATATATATGTATGCACACACACACTGTGACAAGAGTACAGGGTGAATGTAAAAAGTCTATCCCGACATATACTACAATACGATTTACAAAAAGAGAGGGAAATTTTGTCATAAGTTATTTTGAGGTATACGCTCAAGAATGATCTGAAAAGCAACAATGTTAATATAACAGTTACGGTTATAGTGAGAAAATTTCGAAATTAATAAATGGTAACACTACATTTTTTGTACTGGAATATGATCTCCAAGAAGCAGCATAAAATAAACCATTTTATTGAGTTTCACAAATTCTCCACATGACCTCCTTCACATACGATGAGACTTTACACGCGGCAGATGGGGGATAGCACTGCAGCTCGTACCATGACAACCGGAATGACTTAAATAGCTCTTCTGATGCCATCTTTTAAATCAGAAGATGTTTGTAGACGAAACTGATACACTTAGAATTTCAGATTTTCTCACAACCAGAAATCCATTGGTGTCAGATCAGGAGACTTTGTGGGCCACGGAAACGCGCGCGGTAAATAACAGGAAACAACTCTGTCAAAAAAACTGTTGAGTTAAGACATGTTTGACTGAAAACCCTACATGTGGAGGAGCCCCACCTTGCACCCTCACATTTTCAAATGGATCATTTTGCCGTTGCAATGCGAGAATCGCTTAACGAGTTAACATGTCCTTACAGGGAGCACTCGTTACTGTACACGTTTGCAGATCACTGGCAGTAACCTCTTCATAAAGGTATGGACCGAGGAGGAGCGTACTCGTCATACCATATCACATAGTCACTTTTTTCTCGTGTAATGGACGTGCAAGCACATCATGTGGATTATTCTCTGACATGTGCACATAATTTTTCGAATTCACGTTACCAGTTAACAGGGAATGCGCCTCATCTGTCGCCAGAATGTGT
The DNA here is from genome assembly GCA_030067965.1 of Latrodectus elegans. NCBI lineage: Eukaryota > Metazoa > Arthropoda > Arachnida > Araneae > Theridiidae > Latrodectus > Latrodectus elegans. Next base: position 6,731,231 of record CM057813.1, read on the forward strand.
AAAGGCAAACTAGTATTTTCATCGTACCGGATTAGGAATTGATTCGCAAAATCCAAGCCTTAATTGATAGTCTCCAGTTTTTAACATTTGGACACGAAATAGATACGAAAACATATTTAGAACAGAGCGCAGAAACACTGCGTGCACTTGCGGAACGAACTGTGTTTATCGTCTGATGAAGTTTTGCAACAGCTTCCACAGGAACGGACCGAGGTCGATCGCATGTGCAACCAATTCTTCAAATTTATAAATCAAGTCCCATACAGCTTTGACAGTGCATCGAACTCGCAGCAATCCATGGTTTTTGCGGTAAACGCGCAATGACTCCGGCATTTTGTTCATTGACGTGATAAATCTTTACAATTTCACTGAAAGCGGCATTTTGTTCGGAATGACAGAACATTCGCGGATCGCATTTCGCAGTACCTTTCCTTTCACCTAAAGGACACACCGTCCCTTAAGTAAAACAAGAAATTTGCGCCTCTTAGTTTTTTCTTCTCGTTTTGAAAAAGACTGATAGGGCTGGGATCTCAACCTAAGAAACGGTGTGACGTAAATGAAACGAACATAAATCCTCTGTTACATGTTAAAGTACTTTTCACTTTTTCCTTGCCTAGCTCAAGGGATATTCATGCTACAAGTGCCATTCCAATTCTACTTAGAGTTTTTCAGTATGGAGCTCGCATTCCGATACAAAAAAACTGGAAGTTGAAATCTGAAATTTTTTTACTGTAAAGGTAACTGTTTCAGTGACACAATTGTTTTCTGTATCATTCTTGAGCGCATATCTTAAACTAACTTGTGGCGAAATTTCATTCACATTCCGCGAATGATATGATAGTTAGGGGCCAAATATTGGTCTAGTTTTTTTATAATCACCCAGTATACATAATGAAGATCAATTTAAATACTCTTATCACAAATAATAAAGATCAAGTCTTTAAATTTGTGACAAGCAATTAATATCATTCTCAAGACTTGGATTAAAATTTGCTACCAGCATGCATAACAAAATATACGTTCAAGTATAATGAATAATAATAAAAAAAACTCGGAAATTTCTTTACCCCCCCAAAAAAATGAACAGTAAATAAAATGAAGCATATTTCATTTTTAAATAACCACACTGCTGGCCACCGGAAATGCAACACCCTGAAGGAATCATCCAAATAACATGAAATTTACAACATGCATTATCACAGATGAGATATGCAAATGATTAGTATTTCAGCGCTGACGTACATCACACACACTTGTAGCGCCACTTCAAAGTGCTATTTAAAGTTAGGAAATTTCGACGATTTCAAGTTCGGCAGTTGTGTTTTACATGTCGTTTTTTTAACGATAAATTATGCCTTGTACCATACAGCGATCATTTTTTGATCAAATATCCGAGTTCGACAGGGGAAAGATAGTGGCCTACCGAGATTGTGGATTATCTTTCAGGGAAATTGGTAGTCGTGTTGGACAAAATCAAACAACTGTAATGTGGATATGTGATCGTTAGATGCAGTAGGATACAACGGACCGACGGGTTCGATCGCATCCACCTCAGTGCACCACCTCAGGTGATGACACTCAAATTGAGCGCTGGCAGTGACGAATCGCTCAGCCACATCACGAACATAGCACAGTACATTCAGTTTGTAACGAATTATCCAGTGTCTGCGTGTTCCATTCGAAACCGTTTACAGCAAAGTGGTCTGTCCGCAAGACATTATATTTCAACAGAATTCAACGTACAGCTATGTTTCAACAGGCAAATGCGCGATCACAAATGGCACGCATTGTCCAAGGCTTCTCCGTCAATCCCCAGATTGAATTGCTTCCCTGGCTGGCTCGCTCTCTGGATCTTTGGCCGATAGAAAACATGTGGTCAATGGTTGCTGAACGATTAAGCCAGATTACATTCCCAGCAGCCACACCAGATCAACTTCAGCAACGTGCGGAAGCTGCTTGGTCTGCTGTACTCCAAGAACACATCCAAAGTCTCTTTGAATCAATGCCGAGGTATGAGGCAGCGGTGATCTGCAACAGTGGCGGCTAATTTGATTACTGATTTTGACTGAAACTGCACTTCACAGAAATCTATAATTTTAACCAACATTTTATCTAAAAAATAAATTTTTTTGTGATATCTCTTGTCTTTCCTGGTGTTGTAATTTGGTGGCCAACAGTGTAGTAAAAATTTTTATTTATTAAACTGGGATTCAACAAATATACGCATACTTATGTATACTATACATATTCAAGAATACATATTTGCTTTGCTCTTCGACACTGAATAACTAAAAAGGATCAATACTTTTCAATAATATATAAAGAATTGTATAATTTGTTTAAATTTATTACCATATTTGCCTACTTAAACTTTATTATTTTTTAAATTTCTTATACAGATGTGTACAAAGCATCGATTGACAATACAATATTTGTTTAGAAATAAATCAAATTCTTTATATATATATATATATATATATATATATATATATATATATATATATAGATATATATATATATATAGTTCGACATTAATAAATATATACTGTAGAAAACACAAACATTTTAGAAATAATGTGTTTTTAATTAGAAAATAGTACCACAAATGATTAATTGAAAATTAAAACTGCTCACCTTACCAAAGATTTATTTTTCAAGATTAAATAAGAATGTGCATATTCAAGTATATCATAAAAGTTTATAAATAATACTTTCAAATCATTGTTTCTTTAGTATTAAATAGTTAGTGAGGAAACAATTTTGTATCACATTAAAAAAATGATAACACAACCTTAAACTTATTACTGATGGTACACCTTTCAAAATGGAACAAATACTTGCTTATTTAAGTAAATTAGCGAAATATAAACAAATAATTATTTGAAATCTCTATGTATTCAAGACTTAATTGAAGACAAAATACAATTTTGCATTACTTAAGGAGAGGGTAATATGTTATATTAATCTTTCAAAACTAATTAATAAATATAATTATACACAATTAAGAATACTATACAATTCCATAAATAACACTGAGTTGCTTTTTTTTAACTAATAAAACAGCAAGAGACAAATAATAATTTAGTATTATGTTATATACAGAAGATGACAATCTGTTTGAATTTATGGAGAGAGATAACGCATACTTAGAAGATAATCTCTTTCTTTCTCGCCAGCAGCAGGTTTGCATACATTTTATATTGCAATACTCTCTTTTGAAAGCAAACTGTGCTTACCGGTTTGATGTCCCTGTGCAAGAACCCCACCTCATGAATGCTTTCGATGGCTTTCAGTATCTGGAGACCCAATCGGAGGGTGGTGCTCAGACTGTACGCACCTCTGGGCTGGCTCCTCCTCAGCTCGGCCAGGTTCTTCCCCTGCAGCTGCATCACGACATAGTTGAACCGGTCGTTGCGGCCACACCCGATGAAGCGGCACACGTGCTCCTTCCCTGCGCAGGAGAGAAAAAAACCACTCACTTAAAACAGCCTAAAACAACAGCACGCATAAAGAACAGAGCATTTCTGAGGTCGCTTCTGGTTCAAGTTGATAGAAGAAGTTTGACAATGCTTACGATAATGTGACGCATTCTTATATTTTGGAATTTCAGTGGAGACAAATAATGGTAAGTGATCTGAATCCAGAAGTCGGTAGAACCAATCATTAAGGCCTAAGATCTGTACTTTTCAAGTTTTTAAAATAGCAGTCGAATTATTACCCTATGTACGTAAAAATTTAATTTCTTTCCATTTTTTTTAGAAGTAATGGCTTTATTGACAAATATACTTTTTAAGTTTCTGATTTGATGTGGCACAGATTAGCATACGAAAACCAATGAATAGGGTCACATGTCAGTGATCCAGAAACAGATCATCATTCTTTGGAGCCCGGGGATAGCAGAAGAATCACACGTGAATGTTACGGTTTTGAACGCGGAGGAAAATTCCCTAGAATTTTCCAATTTTTCTCCTTTGAGGTATTGCAATGCCTATTTATTAAAAAAAAAAACTTGGAGAAGCGGCGAGTGGGGTATTTTAGTTACTTTTTTTACATCCTTCAACTGGTATTTTGAATGGGTACACGATAGATACATCAGGTGGTAGAGGCATGAGATTTCCTACGCTGTCATTTTCGGCAATGTCGTCGCACATTTCAGCAAAGATCTGGTCCATAAAACCAATTCCTTACTTGATGGAATGTTTCGACGCATCCAAGCATCGTGAAAGTAATGCAGAATGCCTTAACGTAGGGTAAGCCACTTCTTACCTTTGGATCTTTCTTTAGAGTTGGACGTCAATTGGAGACTTCCCTCCACTGGTTAACTCAGTATATCTTTTCTTTGTTCATCAGCGATGTCACCAACACATTAAGTCCAAGGTACAGGGTGCTCTTTCACCAGGTTTCGGGACAGCATCCTTGTGTTTCTTTCCGACTCTTGTAGACGCAAGTCTTCCAGAAGGATCTTTTAAATGGGTCAGCCGACACAAAGAATGGTGATCTGTCACGATGAAAAAGTGTTTTTCCACAGAGATAGGTTCTAATTTTGAGTACGGCGGCAACGCACTTAGTAGCATAATTTTTCTCGGCTTTTCTTAGAGACCGGAAAGTTGACTTTTTCCTTTTCGTGTTGCCTCTGCACCGATACTATAACCGCTTCGTCCGCATGCAAGTCTGTTGCGGCATTTTTATCCTAAATTACCAATACTGCGGTTGATATCAGTGCCTCCTTTAGTCGACTGAAAGCACCCGACCGCTATCAACAAAATTTATAATCATCTTTAAGAAAAATTTGAAAGAGCTTCGACTAATGACAAGTGTTTCATGAAACGGATGCAATAAAAGCAGAATCCTTGGAAACATCTGGCGTCGTGTGCATTTTTGGGAGTTGGAAAACATTTCACCGTTTTCACTTTCTCTGGCTCTAGCTGAATACCGGCTTCTTATGCTAAGTGTTCTACAATCTTAATCTGTTGAACTCTGAAGAGGAAATGGTTTAGATTGGCAAAAAGGTCTACTTCTCGGGCACAATTAAGGTGCTTTAGATGGATGTCGATGGTGTTAGAGAACAATTCAATGTCGTCGACATATAAACATTGAGGTGCTGGCGAGCCCCAGACTGCACTTTTAGGTTAACTGTTTAGCACAAAGGGGGTTAAAAGGGGTTTTAGGATGGTTGCTAAACGCCTTTGTCAAGCATCTTCTCCATTTCTTCTTAAAAATTTAGCTGAGATACCTTGTATGCCCGTTAGTTGTTGTTGTTGACTTATTCCAACCGATCTAGCCACAGACTAGACCGTGTCCACGATCTTCAAATAACCATAAACCACTCAGAAGAGGTCTGAGAAATATATCATCCACGTGAAGACTTTGACGGAGTTCATTAGGTGGCCCGAAGAGGCTTGCCCAGAGATGTATTTCGAACATCTCACATAGACATTTTTCCTTTATTAAAAAAGACGTTTAATGTGTCTACTATCAAGCCTACTACTGGTAGACAGAATGACGCCAGCAGACTTGATGGAATAGGTACTACTTGAGGCCTGCCTATTATACTAGTCCATCCCCGAAATAAAAATTCTGACCCCATTCAGAATTTTATTTTGGAGTAAATCTCAGAGAAAATTAGAATTATATTGACATTATAAATTTAGAGGTTTCCTTTTCGTCCAAAATATCAGCAATCTGGTTGCCATAGAGTCCTATGTTGAACAGGAGCCATAGGTAATAGATCTCGTGTTGTTGGGAAAGCTCTTTAAGAATATTAATGATGAAGATTGCAGTTTTAACTCCAACTTTACTCCACTTATTTATTTGCTGAATGGAGCTACGACTATCAATTGAGATCCAAATATATACGGATGATGTTACAGAATTAATAGCTGTGAGAAATTCATTCATGGCTATTAATTCTGATCTAAAAACAGAACAGAAATCTGGATTTCTAATGCTAGTCTTATAAAAGCAGTCTGGAGCCTTTATAAGGAAACTGTTATCACAAGAGTTATGCTTATTTTTACTATCATCAGTACAAATTTGAATAGCTGTTGCAAGAATTTCATTAATGATCTCCAGAACAAATTGACGAAGATGATCGAGGAAGTCTTCATTTTAATGAGTAGGGGTGCCAAATTCAGTTTTAAAATAGAATCCAGCTAAGCTTTTCAAGGGGTTAAAAATTGATCCAATAGAATTCTCTTCAATTACCTGATCCTTACGGTTCATTGAATCTAGGACAATCGATAAGTGGTTGCAAGAGATAACCGGATATTTAAAAATTGTCGGAAAATCAGAAAGTAATTTAAGAAGTTGGGCTTTTCATACGACCGTGAGATCTGGAGTCCACATATTGGAATAATCGATCTGAGGTAGAATATCTTTTACCTCGGCGATCGTGCAACTATGCGTATAGGATATGCTATTTATACTTTTTATTCAGGGCCTCCACGAATTCTAGATGCGCACCTTTGGGAATAAATTTGGCTTCTGCTTGAACAAGCTCGGCTTTGCGGTCATGAAGCGTCAGGATTGTAGGGATAACACCTATTTCTTTATACAGCAGCAGGAGTTGACTACCATGTCCAGGTACGATGCAATCTCTGATGGTATTTACTGGCCAACTCCCAGAAGATAGATCTTCCATAATGCCATCAAATGTCAGCTCTGATAGACCACAGTCGATAGCTGCTCCAGAACTTTCCCGAAAGTCTCAGTCAAGTATAATATCAGAACTGCATTTTGGCATCACTGTAAATTCAAAGAGACGTATCAGGCCATTAACGCCTAGTCGAAGGCGAAGGATGTATTTTCCCTTTGGTATGGTATAATTGCCGATGTCTATGTTGAGAATTACGTTTTCGTCATTTGAGAGCGTAGCTTTTCGTAGTTGACATCGATATTGGTCAGAGATGACTGAAAATGATACGTTTGAATTCACAAGTGGACGTATTGGTTGCTTTCGTCAATGTTTAACTCTAGATCTTTCATCATCATTGCGGCAGCGGGAGGATTTTGTTCTTCTGCGGCTTCACCTCTACAAAATGTCGCAATATCTGGGCTGGGAGAGATACTGGAACGGCGACGGAGATCTGATGCGAAGAGTAGGCGATCGACCTCGGATAGTAAGATAATCCTCGCACAGTATCGGCTGAAGTCATCGGTTCAACAGATCACATGTTGCTCAGAGGCGTTTCTCCACTGTAAGCAAATAACGTTCTAGCCTTCCCTCGGAATGAAATTTTTGCAGCGCTCAACTTAAATTATAGCTCCAGGATGCTGTGGAGAGACAAACAAACGACACGAACGAAGAGGGGGACTTAAGTGGAAAATCCCGATTCTACCTGTTGGAAGAGAGATGTCGCAATTTTGCATAAAAATCTACTTCATGAAGGTTAAGTAAGTTTCGTACTTTGCAACATAACGAATATAGTAAAAATTCTAAATGACGAAGTTAAAAGACGTTGCATCCTCTGAAGTTGCTCTATTAGGTGTTCTAAAGTTCAGCAGAGCAAATTGAAAGTTAAGATGCCCGAGGTGGCAACAGGAATCCCATTCTGCTGAACTGAAGAAGCTCATGCAGACGTTCCAGGGAAATCCACAAGGCACGCTCGTTGTTTCACATTTACTTCCCTCAGTTCACAACTAATTCAGTCAGACCGGCAGTTGAGAGTGAATGGCAATGGCAAATATCCATTTCCAAGGTGGGAATCGAAGCCGAGAGTGTTAGACGCAAGGCCAGATTGTGAAAAAGAGAGAAAATGCAAATTGAAGGATACTTATAATGAAAGTTAGTGTTTCTTTTTAACTATATATATATATATTATTATATATATATTATGTATATATATATATATGTGTGTGTGTGTGTGTGTGTGTGCGTTCGTGCGTGCGTGTGTGTGCGTGTGTATGTCATGAATAAGGTACTCACTAAAGAGGCCGGTAATTTTCCTCAGTCATCCAAATGCTCATTGACGCCAATGCAGTTGCCAACCGAAAATTAGTTTGCCAGCAAGTTATTGCATTCCATAATTAAATGGCGACAGAACCTGCAATAGCTAGACTTAGAACGAAACACTCGAAAGACATGAGAACTTCCATAGACGGACAAAAGAATCACACATGGCTTTGTCCTCAGTGCCCGGATAACGCCCAACAGTCTCCACAACAATCTTCAGCTACCCAGCAAGCTTTTTAACATCAGCATAGAGGATCCTGTGGAGCTTCTTTTTACAGATAAAGCTGCAGAGATTGTTTCAAGTGCTTCGGAAACATTTAAGGTTTTTGCACGTACTCCATGGACATGACATCATCATCATACATATGCAGTTCTGTATCTCGTGGCATGGATTGAAAACAAAATCATAGCCGCCTGTCATGTGTGATTCAGAACAGGAGCCACCTGTATGAACATGTAGCCAATGATATTCTGGGTACTCAGTATGAATGTTTTTCAAGGCAACGGATTTCAGGACTTCAGATTTAGATTTGTTTAATTCCCTCCTGATTGAATTGTAGTTTTAAATTTTTCTGAGCTACATCGCGAATTTCTATATTTTGTATTATACGTAGAACTTTTTGGATAAAACCAAGTTGTGTTTTTAAGCTACTTGTGTTTAGTTCATCGTAGATTAAAAATGAATTATCGTTTCGTGTGAATTTCTAAAACAAGAGCAAAGCTCTTTCTTCAATGATGACTTAAACAGGTCAATTATTTGTCAAGAATCGAATTGAATTGACAGCAGCAGTCATGACTCTCAGTGTTTACCTCCTAGTGTGTTCTCCAGACAATGCTTTACGCGGAAGACTGGTCAACAACTTCGGCATAATAGTAAAATAAATCGTACGAATAGATCCTTATTTTTATTTTATGGCACTTTACCTGAGAATAAATACATCCCCCTGTTTACAGCGAATAAAGGAAAACGTTATTTGCAATTATTAATGCAATATTAATTGTACTTACTAGGAATACGTTATACATCGATATCGTGTATAGATATATAAATGTCATTCATCAAAATACTTTATCTGCTAGCATAATGTTAATTACAGGTGTAATAGCCAAAAGCAAACATTTTTGTTATTGGAAGATATTATATCACTGAATACCTTATTTGATGTTAATTGAATGTTATTTGGATGCTCAAACAAGAAAAATTCTTTCCAAATAACCGCACCACAACTATCACAGCAAACGAGAAAATAAGATTATATTTCTTTGTAAAAAAATCATAGAAAATTAAAATTAATAAATATTAAAGCCAGCGATATGTGCCAAAAATTGTTTAAGTCAATTCCTATTTAGGTCAACAAAGAAAAAGTTTAATTACTCTTTATTAAATTTCGCGTTGCCTGTTTGTGAAGCAAGGTTTGATAGTGTTCATCCAGTTTGTTTATCGATTATTATTATGTTTCGATTAGAAAACATGAAGATTTTACGCCAACGCTTTTCCAACTTTGCCATTGCCAGATTAATTTTAACTTCTCTTTATTGCAAAGTTTATTTTATAAATAAATCCCATTCATTTTTTTTCATTAGAAAAAAATTCTCCGTCTTTGTCACTGGTTAATTTTCAAAACCACACAGTTGGATTTTCAAAGGATGTAATAAAAATAAATAAATTCAAAAATGTATCAAATGTAGAGATAGTAACTGTTGCTACTAACAGATGTGCCACTGACAACAGTGTATCTTCTCCCCCCCCCAAAAAAAATTAACTAATTCAATTTAACAAATGTTAATTAATATTTTAAAAAACTGCATTAACACCAAGTGCCATCCGCTACAAGTTTAAAAAATGTATTTCAACTTGATGAATATAAAGTATTTTTACTGAGCATTTAAAATGTGAACAAGATTATGTAAAGAGAAAATGTGAACTCATTCAGGGTCAAGCACACACAACGCCTTCCGTGATGTCATTCCGGAACAACATGTACGTTTGTTTCGGGGCACAAAGGGTGCAGAATTTCTGTTTATGGATGACAACGCCCGTCCTCACCATGCAAATATTGTAGACGAATGCCTTCAATAGGAGGATATCAACCGTATGGACTGGCCAGCATACTCACCGGACCTGAATCCAATAAAGCATGTGTGAGACATGCTTGGTCGACGAATTGCAGTCCGTCAACCCCCCTCCCACATGTGGGAGGGGGGTTTCGGAGAGCATTGCTTGATAAGTAGTGTAATATTCCCCAAGATCAGATCGATCATTTGATACTCAGCATGCCTAGGCGTTGTACAGCATGTATTGAATTGTCTGAGGGTATATTATGTATTAAGCATCATGCAAACCATGTTATAAAAGTTTTTGTAAATATGTTTGTTTTTTAATTTGCTCCAGGGAGTAAGAATTGCAATTTTTATTAAGGATGTCCAACATATAGCATCTTTTTTTCTCTTTACCCTTTTTTAATAAATAGACTTTACAAATAAGTCACCTTTGTTTTGATTCTGTCTTTTTCTTTGCCTGTACTTGTATTATTCTAAATTTATGGACACGAGTATATATATATATATATATATATACACTGGTGTGCAAAAATTTAAGAAGAAATGGAAAAATTAGCATAACAGCGGAGCAAACCACCGAAAGACCAATCAGAAGATCGATTGCAGTCAGGTACGGAAGGGCATACTCACGTTACGCAACATGGTGTAAAGGGGGAATATTGGGGGGGGGGTAAAAAGCAGGCTGGCGGTGTACGTTCAGCGTTTCTGTGAAAGCTATTGCACGGCGTATATCAGTTTAAACGACGCAGAGCTGCTTAATAAGTGTGAAATAATAAACAGGCAACCTCGTAGGCGACATCTAGATGACCTTACGAGAGGTCGAATCATTGGGAAGATTGAGGAAAGTCGGAGTGTGATAAGTGTGGCTGGAGTTTGGAATCGCTCATAGCATCGTTTCACGAATCTGGATATCATTTCAAACTACAGGAACAGCTGTCCGAAAGTTCAGCAGCGGTTGTCTACGAGCAATCACGGCAGTCGATGACCGGTATATGGTCTTATAGGCAAGAAGGAACAAGCGGCAGACGACTGGTGAAATCGCGAGACACCTCCAACAGACGACTGGACGACCGATATCACAGTTTTCAGTCGCAAGGAGGCTGTACAATGGTGGCCTATTCGCATGACGACCTGTACGTTGTGTACTATTAACGCCTGCCCATCGGAGAAGGCGCTTTGTGTGGTGCCGGAAACACCAGAACAGGACGGATCAACAATGGGGTCAAGTACTCTTGGCAGACGAGAGCAGATTTAGTCTGACTATCGATTCTGGACGTATAAATATCTGGAGAGAGCGGGGAACACGCAATAACCCCTTCAACATCGTCAAAAGGGACCGATTTCAAGGTCGTTGAGTTCTCGTTTGGAGAGGCATAATGCTTAGTACCCGTACTGACCTTCATGTCGTCGAAGGAAATTCAGTCACCGAGTCCCGTTATTGTAATGATATTCTCCTACCTTACGTGCATTTTTAGAGGTGCTATGGGTCCCCAGTTCCTCTTCATGGGCGACAATGCTCCACCTCATCGTACAGAGAGTGTCGAAGAGCTGTGAAGATTTTGAACGCATGAATTGGCCGCCAAGGTACCCGGATCTAAATCCCATCGAACACGTGTGGGACTTTCTAGGGAGACGCTTGGCATTAAGTCATTAACCGCCAGTAACGATTCCGGAGCTGCGTTTGGCACTACAAGAATAATGGGCAACAATTCTTCAAAAACTTATTGACAACCTCATACTTAGTACGGATAAACGATGTCAATCTTGCACAGCAGTCAGGGGAGATCATATCCCCAATTAAAAGCTGGAAGTTTCTAGATAGAGAGCTGTCACATGGATGTTTCGGCTGTCTCTGTCATTCTGCTCCATACTCATTTTTCACTAAAGTTCCTTTTTATAATCATTTGGAATTTTTTTTGGACACTTTTTTTTTTTTTTTTTTTTTTTTTTTTTTACCTTTTCCATATTCTTACATCTAAGGATGTTCTGTTACGATTTTTATCGATTTGGAACACTGCTGAGCGACGCTGCACTAAAAAAACCGTTTCGTCCTTAATTTTTGCACACCAGTATATATATATATATATATATATATATATATATATATATATATACACACACACACACAAAGCACTTTAACACTGAGAACGATTTTTTACTGACGTACTTTAACTTGTTTAGCGCAGAATAAAATTTTAAACAGAAGAGAAAATTGGAGTTCACGCCAGAACATTTTGCGCAAGGATTTTCTATGATTTTAAAGCAGGATTAAATCAAGAATGCGTTCAACGGTTGCAATTAGCATTTGGTAATGAATCTCCAGCTCGTGCTACTGTATTCAGTTGGTTTAGAGAATTTAGAAGAGGTTGCAATTTACTTCAGGATGAAGAACACATAGGAAGGCCGCCGTCGGCAGTAATCCCGGATAATGTGTCTGCCATACGAAAAATGTTAATGGATGATAATAGCTCTAGCTATCAAATGATACAGAAGGAACTTAACATTGGATCCGCAGCCATACACAAAATCATTCATTAAAAATTACATAATGAAAAAAGTATTTCGCCGTGTGGTTCCCCATAATCTAACTGAGCACCAAAAAGATGAGCGTGTCAGAATCAGTAAAGAAACTCTTAAATTGCTAAATGATGGTGGCCACCACACCATTTCTAAAATTGTAACAGGTGAAACGTACATACCGTTTTTTGACGTTCCAACACGTCAAGAAAGCAAAGTATGGGTCTTTGAAGATGATCCCACGCCGACAATGGTGAAAAAACAACGCGCAATGAAAAACGTGATGTATGCCGTTTTCTTCAGAAGTACGAGATTGGTCAAAACCATCAAGTTGGAAGGACAGAACACAATAACAGCAAACTGGTATACCACTAAATGTCTTCCAGAAATTCTATAAGAACTGAATGTTAGGGGACTAATGCTTCACAATGACAATGCATCTTTACATACAGCCGGATTAACAATTGAGTTTCTTAAACTAAAACAAATTTTAAAGTGATCGAACATCCGCCGTATTGACCTGATCTAGTTATGTGCGACTTTTGGTTACTCTTTAATCTAAAAAAGAACTTACGTGGACGTCGTTTTCATTCAGAAGAAGAGATTCATGTGGTTATGAATGCATTTTTTCATTTATTCCAAGAAATGAATGGCTTGAGGCATTTAATCTGTGGAAAATACGTCTACAAAAGTGCATTGATGCTAGAGGAGACTACTTTGAACACACCTAAAGTTTTGTAAGTATAACTTTAAAGACCTAGTTGTATCTTAAAAATTTCCGAATGACCCTCGTATATATTTCGATTAAAAAATCTCTTCCTATAAAATATTCTTTTCCATGAAATATTTTATCGCAATAACATAAACTATTTCAACATAATCCCCCTTTTTTTCTTGCTTACAAGAAACAAAAATGGATGATACAAATTATTTCGCAATATTTTAAATTTTTTCTTATCTCAAACCTTTTTCTTCTTTCGCTCCAAATTTTTTTTACGAAAATCGATCGTAATTAAATAGGAACTTTTATTTATGAAAAATGAATTCCTTTGCTGCAGAAACCGCGCGCGTCAGCAAAAATGAAAAACGGAATCTCCTGATTTTTATTGCCTCACTGCATAAAATAAGCGTGGACCAATTTTCATAACTTTTTATTTATATTGATAGCACTTAGTTTTTATGCAATAACAGAAATGAAACATTTTTTGTGATTTTTTTCATGTAGAATTATATACTTTTTTTTTTTTTTTTAACCTGAAATGTGTTGTTATTTGAAAGATAAATTTTTATAGCAAGTTTTTTGCTGCTTTTGGCTCCATAACACAATGTTATAAGACATCAATCGATCTTCTTCCGGCAACTTTATGGAAATGAGTTGAAATCCTAACTTTGCACGTGCAACTCCATACGCAGACCAATCTTTGGCATGATGGCATTGAATTCAGAAATTAACATACTTTTTTAAACGTGGACTGGAAAGACAGTAAATAAAACAATTATTTGTTAAAAATAAACCATGTAAATGAGGCTAATCTTAGAAATTTTGTAAATTTTTATGTTTGAATCATAGATGATGAACTGAGCGTCTTATTATAAAAAGTAAAAAGGAATGTTATTGGGGAAAAATAAATTGTGTTATATATATATGAAGTTCTCTTCAACTCTCTAGGTATCTATTCTTACATTTCAAAATTAGTGTTATCTTGCCACGTGTTAAAATACGCTTTTCCTCCAGCTGATGGCGCCAAGTGGTTTCTCCAACTGTGTTCAACGCAACCAAAACATTTTCTGCCGAGAATTCCTTTAAGTTAAGGTAAAAAATGCAGGAAATTATGAAGAATTTCTCTTCCCAACAAATCCAGCAATTCTGGAGCAACAACAGAATTCTTAAATGACGCGTCGTGAAGACGGCCATTTTCTCAGCATGACATGAAAGACTTGCCTCGGTTGCATTGCCTTCTGGTATAAGAAACAGTGACCACCTGGCTGAAAGAAGTGGCGGCAGAAGAGTATGCCATATATAGCAGAAGCCGAGTACTTTGAAATACTCCCCGATTACCAAGCGTAAGCAGACCATTTTGAACAAAGGTCTGCTTACGGGACATGAGCTGGTACTTCGAAGCGGACTGGGAGATGTCTTGTTTCTCTGACTGTGGTTCTAATTCCAATTTAATATCGCGTTGATCTAATTCTAATTTTTACAATTGTGTTGTGTGCTAACGCTTTGTTCAACTTGTCAAAAAATCTCGCATCAATATCTGCCAAAACAGTGAAGATATCAGCATTATTGTGAATATTTCACAAAAAAATTTACAATATGGCGATTTCCCCATCGTAACAAAGCAGGGCATAGCAACCAAAGGCATACCCTAGCAATGGAGGATAGTGATTTGTATTCACACTTCTCATTATTTCGGCTGCTATTTCTTTCTTCATTGCAGGCCTATCAAAAACCCTCTGAACTACCTAGGTGTAAATTTGTGTGCAACTTGGATAATTTATCTTCATTCCCTGACAATCCTAACCCAGAACTTCCGATTTTTCTTGGAGCATTTTTCTCTACATGCTACACATTAAAAACATCATGAGTGGCTAATTAATTAAGTAAGTGCCCAGATGTTATCTTCTTTCATTCCGCATGATAGTTCTGCGCATTTTGATGCATAGATTGTGTAGATAGAATAACTGGACCAGAAGATGTAAACATTTTAATGAATAAAAAAATTCCTGTTTTTCGGAAATTTTTGCAAATTTTTTATATTGTAATAATTATTCAATTATAACTTCGGCCCTAATTGTCCCATCATATTTAAACTAATTTTAGATTAGAGTGGACATTCTAACGTTTCTGGAAATGTTTGTATTTTTACTCTTTGAATAATAGTTAATTTTCCATAATTTTTTAAAAACAATTTTTGTTGTTAAATTTCCGTGTTATTTTATAAATTTTGTTGGTCACTTTCACTTTAATGTTGCCATAACTTTTTAATTTTTAGTCAATCCACTCCAGTCTTTCTATGTTTACTCGGAGCAGATTCTTGTGACTCAAAACTTGCATTACAGTCCAAAAAATAATCATTAGTTAACGAGATATAGTTTAATTAATGTGATTGGAAATTGAATATTTTTCTCCCAATGGTTCTTCGCTCCTTCCTTATGCATTGACGCTGAATACTTTCTAAGTCCCGTTTCTTGCTGTCTGCCACATGCTCCTGTTCAATTTCGTCTTAACCATTTGAGCACCAATATCTCACGCCTAACTAAATTATTTGAATATTAATCAGCGCTTTTCTCGGCTCCTAATTGTCGCAGAGACCTGGGACTACTTTCTAAATCCCTTCCATTAGATGTGCTTCCAATGAGCCAGCTTAGAAAGTATATATTCTTAAAAAAATTACGCTAGCTAAGATTAAATCCAAGACTTTTAAACCTTTTCCATCATTCTCTCTCGGACTTTAATCTTTTGGCTATAATAGCTAAACCTAAATTTGACGACTTTAATATTAAAAAAAATGTCCCAGCTGTTCTATATTTTATTCTCATAACTCTTAATTTTAAGTTGATTTCTTTTATTATTTCTCCTGCTCAGTTTTAAATTTACAGCGTTCCTGATGAACCTTTAAAGTCTTCTAAAGTCAAATTCTAAGATATATTGACAATAATATAATAAAAATTTTCCATTTAAATTTTATTTCAATACATAATCTATCATTTTACTTTAACGTATAACTCCAATTACATTTTAATTAATCTAATTCCAATGCAAAGGATAGTATTGCGGTTAAAATGGGCATGGGGAGGATGTATGACCAAAGGACCATATTACATTAAATATATAATAATCTACTAAATTCTCCAGTTTCTCAATACAGGTAGCTACTTGGTCCATGTCTCTTTATGTGAATGTATATATGTGTATTTATATTTATTTAAGAATCTGCCCATATCTAAGCAGTGAATGCCGGGATTTTTGCGTGGGGCGGGATGGCGATGGCATCTAGGTTACTTCTATTCACTTATGAATTAAATTCCGAACCTCAACAATAATACGTAAATTTCTGAATCTACTTCTGACTTCATTCCTCCTATTGTTTCCAGCAGTTTCATTTCAGCAATTTTGTATTTCACTCCCACCTAACAAATCATTTTATTACTTTTTTGGACACCAAACTCCCAAATAATGGACCAAAAACAAGTCAAGAAATCAATCTCGCTTGTCAATCTTAAGAACATTACAGTATCACAAAATCTACCAGAAAATCATCTAAACTCCGGAACAATGGAAAAAGAAGATGACACACCACACGAAAGCTTAACCTATAGCTCAACTACAATGGAAGCAATCGACATTACCTCATTGAATCAACACTTAGAATATTCTAGAAATACAGAACCTTCTCCACTCCACCTAATTGAAGGTATCCAAGGAATTATTCTGTTAAAGACCATAGGGAAGTACCATCTACCTGAATCCAAAAGAAACCAATCGCTGGAGCTGCTTGATAAACTGAAAACACTACTCCCTCCATCATCCACCTCTTCCAAACAGGACGATGGGTCATCTCTAAAACATCAAATGGATTAACTCAACAACAACATTCAGAAAATCAAAGAGCTTCAAGAAGAAACCAAATCACTTCTAACTACATCCAAGTAACAAATTTTTTCACCTAAGCCCACCTATAGTGACATATTAAAGGGAAGGACAGAGGCTGACATAGAAACATCAATCGTCATCAAACCTGCTGAAAACGAAAACCTTACAATCCTAAAATCAAATCTCCTAAAAACTAAATAGTGATGTTGGCACCAAAAAAGTAACATGGGAGAAACACGTAGCTAAGGTACAGTGCTCTTCAACTGCAACAAAAGAAAAGCTGGAAAAACAACTGGAAGAGAAACGCTTTAACATTCTAGAGCCCTCCCAATTAGCTAGAAAAGTAATATTTCTAAATATGCCAGCTACAGTTAATGATGACAACATAACCCAAATAATATTGAATAACTTTCCAGAAATGGACAGAGACACGCATATTAAAATAACAGAAATTAAGTCACATAGGTGCAATGCAAACCTACAACATATAGTAATATTTCTGAAATTACTGCAACATTTATTCCATGGCCGAATAAGTCTGTGAAACTTGAAACAAATTGAGATTTCCGAAGTTTCAAGCCATGGTACCATTAGGGGCCGAGTTACCATAGGAACTATTTTTTACTGGAAATCATTTTTGTTATTTCCAATGGCAAAACTAGAAAGCAATTAAATACCATTTAGAAGAACAAAAAACATTAAAAAGACACAAAAAATGTAAAAAAAGACCGAAGGCCTTTTCCTCAGAAGCCCTCTCGCGTACTCCAACATTTAGCAGCCTCGGAGTCAAGTGTATGGAGTCAGCTGCAGCGATGGAGATTGTTACGATTCATGGGTTCTTCAGAACCACATATTTGATAATCAGGATGGTCGCAGATCTGTAGGCGATATAAGTGTTTGCCCAGGCAGTCATGACCTGTTAGGAGACGAAAGAGGGCTGCAGAATCTCGGCGAGGCTTTTCCTGTTGTTGGAAGCTTGTAGGACCGAGGAGGGATGAAGATTCGCTTCAGCCGAGCACTAAATGAGTCATTTAGACGTCGGAGTCATGAGCTCTGAAAGTTGCTAGGCTTAATTTCTGTATTAATACAGGTTTTTAGCTTCCTTTAAATCTTTCAGATTTGGTAAATGAGATCATTGCGACTGAAAAAACTGTTAGTAGAGTGTTCAAAAGGAAAGCTAATCTTTTTTTTTTGTTTCTGAATTCTCCCACCCTTATTGCCACAAAGGAATCAACATCACCAAAATCCTTCAGAATATGCAGTCTCACTGAATATGATGTCACCTATAATCATAAATTGTTCAAGCGCATTTAGCTTAAACACCATAGTTCCATCAACCAATTTTTATAACTTTTAGTTCAATAAAATGTCCTCAACAGAAAGTAATTCCATAGAGAATCATCCAAAGTGCATGATTTGTGAACACTAACCATAAGTTATCTAATTTCAATACAGCTTAAGTAATCCCAATCATGTTATTTAGCTGTGATCGGCCGTATTGTACTTCTACTACAGCATATGCTCTTTAATAAAGAGTGGAAATAATGTTTGTTGCGCAAATATATCTTTGTGTTTGTTGCCATGGAAATAAGACAAGTCTCATTTTTGTCAAGAATAGCCAGAATAAAGGCATTAACTTTGACTTTTTGAAAGCAGCAAGAATAATGAGATAAACCTATAAATACTGCTTATCATTATACCCTTAATCTTTATTTATAATAAGCGGCTTTGTTGCTATAGCAACAACCAGTTACTAGACAATGGTCTGGTCGCCAAATATAACGGGAGCTATTCCTATAACAGACAGACCGCAAATTTACTGAGAATAACCAAAAATGATAATTCTCGAAATTTGTTCACCCGTGCTCAACCAATTTCTTTACACTATAAATTTTTTAACCTCGCTGGCCTTGGATAAAGCCGATAACTTTAATTCTACTTTGTTCTAAAGATGTATCCTACAAGAAATACTACAAAGCATACACCACAGGAAATGATCAGAAAAGCATTCCTCGCAGTTTTACTAAAAATGCACCAAGATGCATAAATCTACAGAATGGCCATTAAATCCTAATCAAGCAATAGTTCCACTTAACTCCTACTTAACTGGAAGAGCCCAACTCTGGCCTAGATAGAGGACTGGTGTAACAACAAACTGCCTATGCAAACGTATAAAGGAATGAAATTTTCAGCCAGGATAGTTTCTCTGAACGCAGTTGAGTTACTTTATTACTTTTCAATCGTTATACCCAGTTTTTTACACAGTGAAACTAATGTGACGTAATTCAATTGAAGAACACTAAATAATAATCAAACCCATCAGAGCTTTCCTGTATTCCTTATGGTTGTAGTTGTAAAAAATTGATACGTTTTTGTAAACTTTACTTCTTGCAATTATATTACAATGAAACATTTTGATGCTTCATAGTGTAGATATGCGTAATTGCAAAACATTCATTAAGAATGTAAAGGATCCATAAAAAGGCCAGACACATTATAATGTAAAACAATCCATATAATAAGGATTTAAAGAAACCTGTGTCAGTTATGAAAAATTTAAACAGTGTAAGTACTTATATAACTGTCTTATATTTCTGTTTATCCCTTACGTTATAATCGTTTCATTCATGAAATATTGTATGTTTAATCTGTGAAAATGACGATTTTTTTTCAGGTCTAAAGAATAATACTGGCAGACTTAAAACAATTTGATGGCCTGTGGTAATATCTTTAGCGACATTTGGCACCTTTTTTTCGTTGATTTTGCGACATTTAAAAGTAAATTAATGCTTTCGAGTCGATAGTCAGTAGCAGCCACATAGGGTTATTGTAGCAATGTTTGCGAAATTTCTGGCCACATAGGCATATCGAGGAGGTATCGGCCTGAGCCAAGTGAAAATGAAGCTCTGAAAGTTTCTTATAAAAACTGAGTGCATTCTGTATAAAAGTTCCAGCAGAAGTAACTGTATTCATTGTTACTAAAAGAAACCTGTGTGTGTGTGTGAATGAAGTGTTTGACTCATTTGCTTTATTTATGTAACTTCGGTGTCAGAAAGAAATCGTAAAAATTTAAATGCTAAATTTTTTATGGTCTGAAACTCCCTTGTAGAACAGCTTTTCTTTTGTAAATATCGCTTTCTCTTGTTATTTATTGTAGCTAGTTTTCTCCCCTTTATTACTGTGTTTTATAGAAAGATGGAACCCAGATCACCAAAAATATAACACCGCTGAATTTTTCCCTTTGGGAATTTTCTAAAGAACATAGATGATAAAAGAAGAGCATTAATAGCCTGGTTTCCGTCCATAATAGCGGACATGTCTGCCCATATAATGCCTCCAGCTAACGCACCTGGAAACACATTCAATGATCAGAGTTATTATCTAAAGTTTATGTTTTAAATCTACCTTCAAATTGCGCCAACTGCACTCACTTCCAAAAGATAAGCAGAGAGAGGAAAATGGTAATCTCCGGAAGTTCATCAGAATTGAAAAAGATGCAAACCATTGCAGATGTAGATGGAAGTAAGCAAATATGTTAGCTAACAGCCAATCGTGCTTTTATGTCAAGAAATATGCAAAAAGGGCAGTCTTATAAAACACCACCTTTATGAAGGGTTACACAAGTTGATTGTAAATGCTCATAAAAGGTGTTTAAAACTTTCCCATAATTTGTTTTCAAGACATACGGGTTTCTATGACTTCCAGAAGACGAAGGGAAGATTCTGAGTACAGTAGGGCGCATTGAAGCTCAAATGTGGCTCCTTTCTTCGGCATTCATCATTCTGTAATTTCATAATTTTCAGTCCCGCGTAAGATCGAAATATTGCGATTTTAGCCAAGAAGAATCGCATAGCCACCACTACACGTGTAACATCTATGGTTATAGCGTCCATTGGAAAGGTAATATCTGCAGCTACTGTACGCCGAAGATTACACATGAGTGGACTGTATGCCAAGGTAACTCGAGTTTGTGTTTGTCTATCCGACCAATCACGAGGGGCACGACTGGTGCAGGGAACATGTCAATTGGACTGTGTCTGACTGGGGCTATGTCTTGTTTACCGATGAGTCAAGATTTTCTCTGGAGTAAGATGACAAGTGTATAAGGATATCGGGTGAACAAGGAACACGCAATCAGCCCCAAAACATCACCGAACATTACACATTCTGAGGCGGAAACATTATGGTGTGGGCAGGGATTTCATTAGGATACTGCACGGGACCTGTACATCTATAAATGGGGTTCTGTGACAGCTATCCGGTATCGAGATGAAGTCCTAGAATCCATTGTGAGATCGTAAGCTCACAGTTGGTCCTACTTTTGCTTTAAGGGACGATAACGCACGTCCCCATAGAGTTGACATCATCGATGACTACTTGCAGAGTGAAAAGATTGCGCATATGGTGTTGCCAGTATATTTGCCCGAAGTTAGTCGTATTGAAAATCTTTGGGATGCTTTCGGTC
The DNA here is from genome assembly GCA_030067965.1 of Latrodectus elegans. NCBI lineage: Eukaryota > Metazoa > Arthropoda > Arachnida > Araneae > Theridiidae > Latrodectus > Latrodectus elegans. Next base: position 6,752,822 of record CM057813.1, read on the forward strand.
GTGCTGTATCTCCACGTTCCCCACCCCCAGCCACTCTTATTGATCTGCCCTACTAGAAGAATGGCAATTGCTTGATTCTGCGATGGTTGACCACCAGATTGAAACTAGGATCACAAGGTATACATTTTGTATACAGATGAAGGGGGATCCCTATTAATGTACTTTCTTTATTTTATGCTGTTTATTTTCACTTTACACATAATTCTCCAGTATGTCGTTATCGAATAACTTACAAAAATTTAATATTGTCTTCCTTTCTGTATCTAATTATTCATTTTATTTTATGCATATATGCTATTTTCCTGCCGAATTTTGTGCCAATAAAAGCAGTATTTGTTGATTTTTTTGCATTTTACATCTTCGTGCTTAACTTTTGGAAGTGAATGTGTTAAAAATATGCTAGACATTTTAACAAACACTTTGTACTCTGCAAAACACTAATAATGGTAAGTATACGAATTCGAACCTTGCAGCTTCTTCAACACGGCCACCTCCATTTTGAGCACTTGTTTGGTTTGTTTAGCTGACTCTAACTTCAAAGCTACTAATTCCTTTGAGACGAGGTCGAGGCCTTCGTAGATTTCCCCAAATCCACCACCGCCAATTTTTTTCACCTGGAAGGAAAATCGAGAACTGAGTCACAAAACAAATGCATTCAATAACATCAGTAGGATATACAAAACTCTAAAAATGAACAAAATGATGCGTTCTCCTTTAGTGTTGAGGGGAAATCCGTCGTCCATTTGAACATGAAAATGTCAGCTCACTAAACAAAAATGCAATTATAGTTTAGATTTTATGCTTCTTTATGTCACTTATATACATAAATAAAGAATGAATATAAGAAAATTAAAATATTTTTTCTGTCAGAATAAAAATTTTGATGAAAGATGTCCCTTTGCATCTCCAAGTGATTCAATGAAATAATTGGTCAAAACTCCAGAATTTTATTAAACTTTATACATTGAAAAAATTGTAAACGCTGTAACAAAGTCATTAGATCCATATTAAAAACTTATAAAACCCATATTCAATATTGAACATTAAATAAAGTTTACAATTTCAATACAAAATTTAGCAAGCTACAGTAAAGAAATCGAAACCGTTCCTGCCCTTTATTCAATTTTAAAAACTGACATTCGTTGTTTCATCAACATGCTTCCCTGTACCAAGCCCTGAGCTGCGCTCTACCAGTTAGATAGAAGCAGCCAGGTAGATTCTTTGTGATTTTGAAGCAGGGACCCAGAAGTAGACCCCCATGCTTGGCATGTCACCCCCAGAGGTATCATTTTACTTGGAGGACATGGCGACCACGCTCCGTTCTAACGTGCCTCAGCCACCTTTAGCGAGCACGAAGGATATTCGGCCGGACGGGATTCAAACTCACTACCTTCCGATAGTAAGAACGACGTCCTGACCAACCAAGCCACCGCGGCCCAAAAGTGACATTGGTAGCGATCGCAGTACTTAAATAAAGAGAGCCCGTGCCTGAGAGTTTTCTCCCCAGAGAAGCTGCTTCTAATGCAGAGTCGTGTCATCTCTAAGCGCCTCTTTGACTAAAGGTAGGGAGTTTTCGGCCTCGTTATATCAATGAAGGCGCATGTTTTATAGGATTTGAATGATATGTTTGACGGTACAGTTATAGAGGTTCCTTAGGCCGTCGCAGTAAGTTCGGCTATAACGCTATGACACCCTAAAGGCAGTGAGGCACATCAAATAGGACGCGGTCGCAATGTGCTTCTGGGAGTCAGGTATTGAGCAGTCGTCTGCTTCTAAATAAGGCATCAACTGGCGAATCCCAAGTGCAGAGGAGTGTGCTGAGCAACTGCAGCGGTCCCAGATTGGTGGTAAAAATCCAGGCCAAGCTGTTCGCCACAGTTGTTGGATAGCTCTACTTCGGCCGTTGCGACCACGGGTGAGTGCTGGCCAAAATATACCGGAGCGAAGTTGGATGATGAGTAGTGCTCCAACAAATACTAACCACCATTGCCCGAAGCTCTTGACCAGCAAAATGAAGACAATTAGTTTTATTGCTGTATTTTAATTTTATTGGCAAAAACTATTTTTTCAAAAAAAAAAAAAAAAAGTTTTTACTGTGATGTGAATACATTTTCAGATAATTCGTAACTTTTTTCAGCAAGAAATTTATTTTTCACACTTTTTTTTTTTACCTGCGTAATATGTTGATTGTTTCTAAATAAAGAATGTCGTGAAAGGTTGGCGCTTATGTTACACATTTTATGTTTTTATTTAGGATTGAAATATGAATTAACAATAGTTTTAATCAATTTGTATCAATGAAAATATAAGTGGGTCTTTTTATATTCTCAGAAGTTAAGTTCCGCTAGCTAGTTTCAAAAGAAGAAATATTGCCAGTTTTCGAACAACATATGTGATTCGAAATTCGATGATGAATTCTATTCGTAATCGAAATATGCATACCAAGTGATTTCTATTTTTGTTTTGTGTGCGTGAGCAGAAAGAACATTCACAAAGTAAACGACAAAGTGTTTTCCTTTCACATTTTGCAGAAAATGATCCGAATTTCAAATATTTGACAATAAATTCTCTTCATTACTCTAAGTAATGTAAATGTTTTATAGTTACAGTAAATGGTCAATAGGATAAAGTAGAATATTTTATATATAAAACAAATTGTTTTTTGTTTACAGATTCACAGAATGATTATTTTAAGTAAAGACATTGATGATTTTAAGTAAAGTAAATTGGTAAAGTAAATTAATTGTTGTTGTTCACGTGTTCTATCTAGGCTGGCAAAATGAGGTGCGCTGCTCCACTTTTCCAACTGAAACGTATTTGGTGTGAAGTCCGACTTCTTCAGTACACACACATGCCATAGGGACCCGTTTATAGGGTAAGCAACCATTCCTACCTCATTCACACAATGAAAGAACAAAGACAGGATAGAGAGAGAAAGTACATCCATGCCTGAACCGGGATTCGAACCCAAGACGTCCCTATCCATAGTCAGGCACACTGACCACTAGACAAGTTGGCCGTCAAGGTAAACTTGTAAAAATATTATATTAGTAGTTAAAAAAGTTAATTGTGACTGTTTTAATTATACAGTTAATTTAAAGCTCACAATATAAATTCAAAAAAATATTATTCACTTCTATTTCAATTGTTTTGTACCTATAAATTATTTACAAACCTAATTTTTGTTTTCCCAATTTATTAGTCAAGATTTCCAAAGCACATAAAAGAAATAGTACGGTCATAATTCTTTATTTGTGCATTTTATTTATTTATTTATTTATTTTTTTTGTGGCCTCTTGCAGAATACACAGTAGCTGCAAAAAATTTTATAATATAAATATATTCAACTCGAAGTTGACCTTTATATATTCCCAAATATTATTCAATTTTTTTAAGGTTTTGATATTTTTATAAAGGTTTCATTAATAAGGTTTTATTCTTTCCCTATCCCAAAACATAAGCCGTTGAGCATATTTTTCTTGTGCATACACAAATGCAAAAAATCTTGAGTATCAAATAAACTTTCATTGGGAAGCAACAGATATTTTTCATTAATAGAATTTTCTATACACACACATGCTATGCAGCAGAAAATAATTCTCTTAAGATGCTGCTATAATCAAGCCTAAATACAGAAACAAGTCTGCCTTCCTCGATATAGTTTATTCTTCTCTGGAAAAAAAAACTCAATAATAGAGGCAAAAAACTGTGATGAATTTATTTCATTTAAAAATTCCTATCTGTTAAGGGGTGGTACAATTATGATGAACAATATCTATTTTAACGGACGACATTTTATGCTTTGTCTCGATCGAAGTAAAAAATCCATATTTTTCCATACTTTTGGGAATTACAATCGGATAATTTATTTCCTCGTGTTATGAATTTTTAAATTATTTTTGTATTAGCAAATAATTTATTATTAACAAATATAAATTTGTATTAAAATAATAAGATTGCAAATATTTATAAATAATATCAGCAAACAATATAACTATAAATATTATTAACAAATAAATGTCGTTAATATTTTTAAATATAGTAACAAACTATGGCTTTATTTATGGATGCCTACTTGCTCATATTTTGTTCTAAACATTAACTATTAAGATCATAGTGTTTTTAACATCCCCCCAAGCTAATTTAAATTGTATACATTAAAACTAGTTCAAAATCAGTAATTTAATTCCTAGTAATATTAGACTAAGTATAAATTTAATACTTTATATAAAATAAATATTAATATAATTTAAGCAAAACGTTTTTACTTGTAAATAATTTATAACTTCATTTTCATAACTTTGCAGCACAACTGTGCGGTAAACTATTTAGATTTACGCAGTGCTGCTTGTATTCTGGCACAATTTTAGCACTTTACCATTATTTCATAGCTGGGTTGTGTCGGTTGCACTTGCTCCAAAAAGATGGGCTTTTATAACTAGCCCTTTGTTTATGTAAATTATTTGTGATGTTATTTTACTAGGCAACAACTGGAATGCGTGCATTGAAAATTTGTAAATATTTTTAATGAATTGACTTAATTTTTTCCGACTAAGAAACATCATTTGTTAAAAAAAAACTCTTTGAATCTGTAAACTTTACTTATCTGTAATCATAATTTTTTTGTAAAAAATAATTTGATAACCATTGATATATATTTTTATTAACTTTTTTTCATCTTTTTTATATTTCAGAGCATGAATTTTTAAACTATAAACTATAGAGTATATGTTACAAATTGATTAGACTCTTTTATTATAATCTTGAAAATGTAAGAAATGTTGAAAATGTCTAGAATTTCTGCTGCATAAGTCAATTAAAATTACTTTCACAATTAACCCAATTATTTGCCTCTATTTTTAATCATACAATTATCAAAAAAAATAAATGTTAATTTTCCATTAGCTTTTTAGTGTTAATTATTGTGTGTACGTATATATATTGAAATATCAACATGCATATAGTGTTACAAATTATTGCTATATATTTCCATTTTTTAAGATATATAACTGAAAGTAAGTAAAAGGATAGCGTAATAAAATTTTTCATAATATCAATATTCCGTTTTTATGAGTTATTCATTCTGAATGAAAATCAACACTTTTATAGGCATTCACAGCCAAGGTAAGGAATTAAACCCTTGAACTATCATATTTGTTAAATTATTTTAAAACTATTCAAGCGCTTGGCTTGTTTTGCTTTGATTGTAAATTTAATCATAAAATATTGTAAATTTAACAATGGTTTTGTGGAATTCTTCTTATTCAAATGGAAAAAAAATATAGTGAAATGATGCCTAAATATGTGCTATACACAAGAAGTTTTATCTGATTCATATAACCGTATCAACTCAATTTTCTCTTTTGTTTCTCCCTGGGCTGTTATTGATAAACATTCTGGTGGTTCTATTTTTGAAATTAAATTGAATCAGCTTTTCTTTTCTCAATAAATTTTAGTCTCGTAAGTTAAGTCAAATGTACATATTTTATTCTAAATAATACTGCAAAATTTTTTTTTCAATTATAAATTTATTGTTTATATTCTGTTTTTTTAAATTTTATTTTCAAAGTGTTCCAGTAGAGTGAAAATCTTTATAAATTGGAGAAACTTATTCCACAATACTAATTTGGAAAGTAAAATAAACAAAAAAAATCTTGTTAATCAAAAATTGTAAAAAAAAAAAATTTAAAAATTTATTTTCAAATGCAAATAAAAAAAACTGTTGATACTTTCTTATTTTGAGTATCACCATAAATAAAAACTGCTATACCCATTCATATATTAATACTGGGACCGTTCGCATTCTGAATTTTAATTTCAAAGATATAAATAATACATAAATAAATATTCAGAACAAATTTCCCTTATAAGTATTAGCACATCAAAAAACGCATTTAATTCATAAACATGTTAATCTTTCGTATCATTTTTCTCAACTCTTGGTTTTATGGAGTTGATTAATTTGTCAAATGAGACATTAAAAATGAGACACTTATATTCTCTTCATATATTAATGAGACATTAATATATGAAGAGAATATAAGTGTACGTGACTTAAAACAACTCTATAGAACTAACATATAACGATTAATTGGAATTTCTTTATACTTTGAAGCTCAAATGTTAACAAGAAATTAACATTTGTTTATACAGGAATTTTTTAAAAATTTTATAATAAAAAAGATTATTTTTTAAAAATAAATATCGAACACAAAAATTGTTACTTTTGTTTTTATTTTTATTTATTTATTTATTTATTTTTAAATCTATCTATATAATTAAGAACTAAAAATGCACTTAATGACGTTAATTGACAATAATATGGAGAGACACTTATGTTTTTTTTAAATAACCAAAATAGATTCGGTATTCATTTAATGGATTTCCAATACTTCTATATTAACTTTAACAATATATAAATTATTAGCAGATAAAAGTTAATTCTAGTTTTATCTCTAGAAATAAATAAACTATAACCAAGATCTACGTTGGTAAAAGCAGCTACCGCCGGCCGAGCGGCAAAAGACCGATGGATAACCGTATCTGGGATCGTACCGGTAATTACACGGGCCACATGCGCCTAATATGGCATTGCTGGTCACCCAGCGTTGGGCCAACAGCAGATCGCGTATTGCCAGTCCAGCAGCAATGACTATGATCACTATATTGACGGAGCCGGAGAGGCCACACAGCGGCGGTCCGGTGGCATGTTGGTGTCTGCTGGAGTACACTAATATTATATTCCACAAGTAATTTTAAAATATTTGGCCACTTTTATCACTTTTTAAAGTTAAAAAAAGGAACGTTCAAAGTTTTTTCGATGACATTCTGTTACTAACATATACGAGGGTCACTCTGAAATTTTTGATACAATTAGGTTTTTAAAGTTATACTTACAAAACTTTAGGTATGTTCAAAGTAGTCTCCTCCAGCATCAATGCACTTTTGTAGACGAATTTTTCACAGATTAAATGCCTAAAGCCATTCATTTTTTGGAATAGATGAAAAAATGCAGTAATAGCCACATCAATCTCTTCTTTTGAATGAAAACGACGTCCACGTAAGTTCTTTTTCAGAGTAAAGAATAACCAAAAGTCGTACATAGCTAGATCAGGTGAATACGGCGGATGTTCGATCACTTTAATTTGTTTTTGTTTAAGAAACTCAACTGTTAATCCGGCTGTATGTGAAGATGCATTGTCATTGTGGAGCATTAGTCCCCTAACATTCAGATCTTGTAAAATTCATGGAAGACATTTAGTGGTATATCAGTTTGCTGTTGCTGTCTTCTGTCCTTCCAAATTGATGGCTTTGACCAATCCCGTACTTCTGAAGAAAAATGCATACATCACTTTTTTCAGTGCACGTTGTTTTTTCACCTATGTCGGCGTGGGATCGTCTTCAAAGATCCATACTTTGCTTTCTAAACGTGTTGGAAAGTCAAAAAACGGTATGTACGTTTCATCACCTGTTACAATTTTAGAAATGATGCGGTGGCCACCATCATTTAGCAATTTAAGAGTTTCTTTACTGATTCTGACATGCTTCTCTTTTTGGTACTCAATTAGATTATGGGGAACCGAACGGCAAACTACTTTTTTCATATGTAATTCTTCATGAATGATTTTGTGTATGGCTGCGGATCCAACGTTAAGTTCTTTCTGTATCATTTAATAGGTACAGCGATAATCATCCATTAACATTTTTCGTGTGGTAGACACATTACTGCCGACGGCGGCCTTCCTGCGTGTTCTTTTTCCTGAAGAAAATTGCGACCTCTTCTAAATTCTCTAAACCAATTGAATAAAGTAGCATGAGCTGGAGATTCCTCACCAAATGCTAATTGCAACCGTTGAACGCTTTCTTCTTGATTTAATCCTGCTCGTAGAAAATCATAGCGCGAAAATGTTCTCGCGTCACCTCCAGTTTCTCGTCTGTTTAAAATTTATTCTACGCTAAACAAGTTGAAGTAAGTGAGTAAAAAATCATCTTCTGTGTTAAAATACTTTGTAATTTAAACCGTTATTTTTGTTTTGTAAATTCTCGTCTGCGCGTATTTCGGAGTAATCCTCGTATTTGCGAGCAATATTTTTGCACACATTACAAGAGAATACTTATGCTATATTGAATCCCAAATAAAAATAAAATTTGTTAACACAGACAATAAATTATTCATAATAACTAAAAAATAATTAAAAAAAAATAGATCAAAAATAAAAAATGAATTTTATATTTTACTTTATAAAAATTAATTGCTTATATCGTAATATACACAGTTTCTTAAAATTTCATAAACTGAATTTAGAAAACAAGATTTTTACATACAAGGATAGAGCTCGAAAATCAAAATGTGTGCCACAACAATGACAAATATAAATTAAAATAAATAATTTATAGGATAATTCAATATATAAATTTATTTTTAAAAAAAGACTGTTAATTGTACATACATGAAAATCAGTTTAATTAAACCGCGGGATTTACTTTAAAATTAATGCGTTTGGAAAAGTTGTCTGTAGGCAAAATGTTGCGCCAGGGTCACGTACCGAAATCACAGCACCCCCAAGGGAAGGATGTCTCAGATGAGAATCCCAGCAACCCAGTGCGGGCGGTGATTGAAAAACACTACACTGAACACAATATGTGCAATTAATAGTGAAAGTTTTTTCTCAGCTTTCATACGAGAAAATATTCCACCATTTTGAAATAATGGAAAAAGACGGCACATCTGTGAAACACATAATGACAGTCACATTTTTTTAGGATTTTACTTCAGAATAACGAGTGGGAAATGCCGATGCAAAATGAGAAGAATCCCGCAAAAATTGGAAATAATCACCTCAATATGCTGAAAAGCATGCATGCATGATAAATCCATCCGTATATCAATTGATGTAGACAGCAGTTTACACCACAAAAACTAAATGAATAAGTATTTTCTTGAATTTTAAAAATAAGTTATCTATGAACATAAATTACTCATCCGTTCATCTGTTGACATGAAACAAATTCCAACCTTAGACTCTCGTTTTTAAGAATATTCAAAATTTTAACGATTGTAATGGCTGCGCGCGAAAATGTACGTATGCTACCAAACATGTCTAATTTTAATTCCTATTTACGAATTAAATTTCTGGAAAATACTTTTTTTAGCCATAAAATTGTTGTTTCTTTCGTTATAATTGACATCCTGAATACGCCACTTCATTACGATTCTTAATGGTTTAAAATATCGATGACGTCAGATAACGTTTCACCTACGACATACCGTATTGAGGCGGCGTTCTCAATCGAACTTGTCAACGAACTGACTGCCTGCTTTCCAATCGCATTCTTCGAACGACAGCAAGCAAGGCGAAGTTCATCATCGAATGTCTGAAAATAGTGCCGAATATCATTCTGTTAGTGAAACGATTTCTAACATAAGGACCAAAGCATCGGTTTGAAAAGCCGTTTTCCACAGATCCAACAGTTCTTTTAACACCTGAAGAATAGAACAGTAGGAAAAGCAAAATGAGAAAGAGATGACAAAACAATACATTTTATAGTCACTATAAATCGGAAAGGATGATTTAAATTTTTTTAAAATTTCATTCATTAATTAGTAGTACATTATTCGTAGTAATATGACAGAAACAGTGGTGGAGCTTTTTGCTCGTAGGTTTATAGCTCGCATTGAGTAAGATAGAATTTTTCACAAAACTCGTCAAAAATTTAGAACAACATTTTGGTGCTTTCATTCATTAATAGAATTTTAAATTATTATTTGTAAACAATCTCTTTGTATTTTAAGACTATTGCCTTGCTTACATCAAAATTAAAATTTCTATTTTAATTAATATTTCTGAAATAATAATAATAAAAAAATAAAAAATAAAAAAAAAACAGATTTGTAAAACATAGGCTCAAAAAGTTCGATAAGTTTCTTCTTCCTTTATGGTTGTTTCCTTCGTTTCAACTGAGAACATGATTACTTCATTTATTAAAATTATTTTTGGTTTAAAATATCCATGAAGTTAGATAACGTTTCATTTATATCACCTTATATAGAAGCGGCGGCATAAATTCGATTTGTCAAATTTGCGGCCTGTTTTAAATCACATTTTTCAAGCGGCATCAAACCAGGCGAAGTTCACCATCGAACGACTGAGTTGTCTCACACTCTTTGGCGATAACAAAAAAGAAACCATTCATGACTTTTACCAGTAATAAAGAAGAATTTTTTAATTATAGTTTTCTCCGTTTGTAAAAGTTTGCAAAATCATGAAAACTACTTGTTCTATATAATTAGTTTTCAAATCTTTAGCGATAGTGCTTCAAAAATTTTTTGAAATTGTTCATCGTTTCCAGTTTGTGTCTTTGACTGATTCTAGTTTTCTTGCCTGGCTCACTAATTTCACTTGTGGCAGCTCATTAACATCTCTTGTGTCCTTCCGCTTTCTCTAGAAATCAGATAAATCTTCTTAATTCTCTTTTTTTAATTTTTATTTGATGAACATATAATGCGTAAAACATTGATTGTTACAAGTATCCGAAACCATGATTGCAGAGAACATTTCGAATCGCTAGTCAAATGAAACGAATTGATTTGGACACGACACCCATATCAAGTAACGATTCTATGGCTGAAAATTATAAATGGGTTCATTTTGTTAATAAAACGATATTAAGACCAAAATATCGGTTTGAGAAGTCGTTTCCATTGATTTAAAATACACTACTGGCCATTAAAATTGCTACACCAGGAAGAAATACAGATAACAAAATGATATTTATTGGACAAATATATTATACTAAAAATAACAAGTGATTACATTTTCAAAAAATTTGGCTGGATAGATCCTGAGAAATCAGTCCCCAGAACAACCACCTCTGACAGTAATAACAGAGGTTATACGCCTGGGCATTGAGTAAAGCAGAGATTGGATTGCATGTACAGGTACAAATGCCCATGCAGCTTCAACACGATGCCACAGTTCATCAACCGTAGTGACTGGCGTTTGGTGACGAGTCAGTCGCTCGGCATTCATTGACCAGACGTTTTCTATTGGTGAAAGATCTGGAGAACGTGCTGGCCAGGGCAACAGCCGAACATGTTCCGTATCAAGGAAGGTTCGTACAATACCGGCAACATGCGGTCGGGCATTATCCTGCTGAAACGTAGGGTTTCGCAGGGCTCGAATAAAGGGTACAGCCACGGGTCGTAACACATCAGAAATGTAACGTGCACTGTTCAAAGCACCGTCAATGCGAACAAGAGGTGACCGAAACGTGTATCCAATGGCACCCCATATCATCCACGCCAGATGATGGGCCAGTATAACGATGACGAATGCACGCTGCCAGTGTGCGTTCACCACGATGCCGCCAAACACGGATGCGACCATCATGATGCTGTACACAGAACCTGGATTCATCTGAAAAGATGACGTCTCGCTATTCGTGCGCCCAGGTTCGTCGTTGATCACACCATTGAAAGCGCTCTTGTCTATGACGCAGCGTCAAGGGAAGCCGCAGCCATGGTCTCCGAACTGAGAGTCCATGCTGCTGAAAACGTCGTCGAACTTTTCGTGCAGACACTTGTTGTCTTCCAAACGACCCCGTTTCTTGACTCACGGCTCGTCACGTGGTTGCACGATCTATTACGGCCTTGCGGAGAATATGCCTGTCTTTTTGGCTGCTAGTGATAGGTGGCCGTTGAGATCCCACATGGCGTTCCGTATTTCCGTTCTGAACCCATCGATTCCATATTCTGCTAACAGTCATTGGATCTCGACCCACGCGAGCAGCAATACTGCGATAAGATAAACCGCAATCCCGGTACGCTACAATTCGACCTTTATCAAAGTCAGAAACGTGCTGGTACGCATTTCTCCTTCTTACACGAGGCATCACAACAACTTTTCACCAGGCAACAACGTTCAAATGCAATTTGTGCATGAGGAACCGGCTGAACAATTTCCTCATTGAAACACAATGTAGGTGTCACTACTGGCGCCTGCTTTCTCTGAATGCGCTGAAAAGCTAATCATTTGCATATCACAGCACCTTCTTCCTTTCGTATAAATTTCACGTCTATAGCGTGTCGCCTTCTTGGTGTAGCAATTTTAATGGCCAGTAGTGTATTAACACGTTGACAATAGAACAGCAGAAAGAGCAAAATAAAGAAGACAAAACATCCACTTCATGCTTAGTTTCCTTCGATAAGGACAATTTAAATGCTTTTTCATTTTAATTTAATATGTCACACACATTTCAATATTTTTTCATATTTTCCTTTTTTTTTATGGTTGGATTTCTGTTGGAAAATCACAAATTATTCGAATTGTAGTTAGCTAACTGTGCCGAAAGTTTTTAAGCAATTCACGCAGAAGTTTTTGTTGCCCCGCTTGCTGCATAGAATCAAAGCTTCAAGAAAGGCATTTCTGCATGAGGAAGGTAACGATGCGCAGGAGGAATGAAACCAGGGACATTTTGACGTTTTATCAAAGGAAACGCTGTAAAAAACTGCGGTGAGTGACTGCGAACATTTCCCTCCCTGGAACTTTGGGTTGGGGAGACGTAAATCTGAGACGCTCAATGTCCTTCCGATAGTGTGGCGTCGATGTGCCCGTTCAGTGTGACCTCGTCATTTGACCGTGGTTTAAAATGGCGAGGCGTTTAGTGATGGTTGAGTACTCCAAACCTGTCAATCTCCCGAAAGAATAAAAGATAGTACCGACAAGTATCAGAAGACGTCAGTCGGAATTGAAGATGCTCGGCAAGAAGTAAGGGTGGTGAGAAATAAGAACTCACGTTTAGCCGGATTTCCACACTTTCCCCAAACACAGCTACGTAAATGTGCGGATGTATCCTTTTACATAGAGGACATTGTGACGACAGTATATTTAAAGCGCCGTCCTTAGCAAACGCGGCGGATTTTTGGTTGGATCGGGATTCAAACTCACTACCTTTCAGTTATGAGAGCGAACGGCTGATCCAACTGGCCACTCTTGTAATTTAGTATCAATTTTAAACGAGCAACATATGCGCAGTGATTGTCATTCATTATATAAGCAATTCAATGATTAAACGTTGCTATTTTAAGCAACTCTATTCCGGTGTCGAAAGAACCCACCGATACACACACAATCCAGTGAACTGATGCAAAGGCGGTTATACTGACCACTTTCCATCGCTCTTTGACGACGTGACCCGGCTGCAGCAGGTCTTCCGTGGTCATGTTAACGTAGAATGAGTCGTCCTCGTTGACCACTTCACTAGAGGCATTGCTGTCGTCTGAATAGCTGTGGGAAAAGAAAAAGAGTTTCAGTTAATAGCAATTTTACTTATATTTAAAATAAAACATTTCTGCTAGTAAAAAATTCATTGATAAGAATATATTGTCAAGCAGAATGGAAAATACTTTAAGATCCCATTTTGTACTATGATATCACCATATAAAATGGTTTGTAATAACGATAGCGAAATAGAAAATGTTATAAGTACAGTATTCGATTGTTTTGCGGTCTTAATACCAAAAGCTTCCGCGAAAGCTGAAAAACCGCGAAGTAGGATTTGCCCTCTAGGAATATTCGTGTATGCGGGTAACGAATGTTTTAAATATGTAAACTGTATTTATACTTTACACTTTGAAGACAAAAATGACAACAGTATACTTATTTACTTAAACGAGTGTTCTTATTAATAAGGTTTATTACAAAACTTTATACAGTAATAAATGCATTAATGAACACTGCTTTCAGAGCGAGGCGAAGAGTCTTGTGTGGGTGGCGAAGGAGAGGATCTCACTTGACTCGTAGAAGCTTTATAGGCTCACTCGGAGATACTTTTCTGCCTGAGGAGTTGACGATAGAGCTTTACCTTGGACATAAACTTAGTGAAAGTTAGCTGTTGTCTTTGTTTTTTACATTTCCTTCAGAATTCCTCTGTACAAGAACAGAACTCCGTCAACGCGATTGCTGAGCTAGACAGCTCGAACCATACTGCCGTCAATGTCTAGTGCAAATTACTGCATCGCTCTTGCCAGCTTGCACAACTGTTGCAGTTTCTCCAGGGTAAGGCCACGCTTTTCAGTTTCCTCTTTCTCTGCGTTTTCTTGCAGACTTTGTCATCTCAAGGTCTTCATCGGTCAGTGGGATTGAGTAGCGATCGATAAGAGCGCTGACATCTTTTTTTGTCGTGTCGACAAATCCTTCATCCCTTATGATGTGAGCCAGCCTCACCGTACTTTCATGGAAACCAATCACGCACCCGTGGCATGTACAATGAGTCTCTCATTGTTCGACATGCAGCTATTCTCTCTCGCGCATCAACATGAAACAGCGCTCCTTTCCGCATTGTGGCCGCCGTTATAGTTGTGTTTCTTCATTTACATGTTTTGATGGATATTTTCGAAAAAACCGCGATACACTGAAGCCGTAAAACATGAAGCGGGAAGTGGCGAGGGAACACTGCACATAATTTTGGTCTATGTTTCCACGATACGTATCAAAAGCTGAAAACAGAAAATAATTGCAGCAAATTACATCAGAAGTTGCGGCTGCGTGCAAGAGACATCAAGGTAAATACAGTTGAAGTTTTTGACGTCAAAACATTGTTTTGAATTACAGTACCACAAAATTAAAAGCTATGATTCAAAGGCATAAAAATAAATCTTTTGAAGTTCTGAAGTCAAAATCGAAATTATGTCTAGCTTATTATAATTAATAACTAATATTTTTAGATATAATATCTCAATAAGTATATAAAAATCATTAATAATAATCAACATTTTTAATAATCAAAAATTATTATTTGTAGTTACGACATAAGAATAATCATAAAAATTTGCTGTAAATTTTACAGCTTAGGATCTCCAACTACAAAGAAGTTGCAACAATCAACTTTGTGTTATTTTGAGTCAGAATATTACAAGAGATGTCAGAAATAGAGAATGTTTTAAGCTTACGATATCGGAATGGAGATGTCGCTGCCTTCTGCATGCATGCTGCTAATATAAATATCCAACCAAATAGGTAGTCACGTGTCAATCAAATCCTAAAGCAGCCAAGTGAAGCACAAGGTTCCAGTTTTTTTCTCACCCGCGCTGGAACAACAAAAGAGGCATGTTTTTTTAATGGACGCCTGTCCAGGTGGGTGCTTGAGAATACTTCCTCACTCATGGGATGTGTGAATAAGCTAATATTTTTTTTATTTAAAGTCATTACTTAAGATAACACACATTGAAACATAACAACAACCTTCACTACAGACGTAATTATGAGGCGACTTCTAAAACTGTCACAACAAAATGCCATCGAAACTACAGAGATTTCCGCTAACTCAAACGTTTTTCCAAAAACAATGCAATCCGTTAGTAATGTTTAATAATGCATTGTCAAACATTCTCAGAAAGTTTTTCATGTCACTCTTGTTGTCTTCATATTCCTAGACTGCAGCGGTGTACGTGCATTTTATTTGCGCATACAATACTTCACTTTCTTTTCTGGTTCCTCTCCTTTTTCTAGGCTAAATCATTTTGAAGAAGTTGCCGGTTTCACAGAAGACAGATAAGATAAACAACCAGTCAAATGAAATTTGAGTTTGGAATCTCATTTAAAGAACTAAATTTCACTACAACAATTGTTTCAAATAAATGCGATTCACAAAGTTTTTTTTCCCTTCTCAGTCTCAACTAATACTATTTCTTATGCCGTTTTTTCTTGCTTCACCAATTTTCCCTCGTTTCCTCTTTCTTTTCTTTAAAAAAAAAAAAAAAAAAAAAAAAACACGGTGCCACTGGGAAATGCATCACAAAATTTAATCAGTTCCGATAGTAGCACCTAAAAACAGACTTGTTACGGTCGAGACGAGAGTGCTTTTTTAAAAAAAGAAAGAGCAGCAAGATGAGGAGGAGTGGGTGGAGTGGGAAGCGCCAAACTGGGGGTGTGCACGAGGGAAGGGGCGAAGGTGAATATTTGAGCATCCATTGTAAGCTCAGCAATGATATCGCAACACAAGTCGGGGTGTTGTAATTGCAACACATTTCTAAAACTGGAAGTGTAATGCTATCATATTTCAAACATTTTTTTCTTTTTAAAAATCTAGGAATTTTTTTTACAACCAACAGTCGTTTTGATCAAACTTTCTCTTTTTTTTTAATAAACAAAATATGAAATTTGGTCAATGATTAAAAATACAATTCGCGTGGGAAATTATAACATAAAGAATTTTTTTAAGAAAGTAATTAAATCAAAAGTAAATGCTTCTAATATGAATGGGAAAAAATGGTATATTAAGAAAGCGCTTTTGCAAAAAAATCTTCTGTTTGAAGTGATTGTAACTCCTTCGCTTGAACGGTGGAACATACAAAATCACATCACGCCAAACTGACTTTCAGAATCAGGATGCTCAGCGTCTCGTAAGGCAAGATGAACGGCGCCATGAATATATATTTCCCAAGGAAATCGTTTGCCAAAAGTAATTTGCTGTCTTCATTCAATTGTGTGACTTCATGTGACTTCGCAAAAACACACTTAAAGCTTTTCATAAACGGAAAAAAAAAAGACATTTCGTATCAAACACTTGTGAATTTACTTGGTAACGGAGATATTGTACACACTCCACCTGTTTGTCTTTAATTTACGCGAAATTATCAGTTGTTCTAAAATTAAGATCTTTGAAACTCCTCCTAAATAGAATTTGGCAGAAATATCCAATAAAATTTTGAAATAAATTATAAATCAAACCTGATCTAAGGCATTTTACGAACAAGATTTATGCAGAACATTGTTATTGCTTGTTTATTTAAATTGAAGATTGTTAATTTCGTTTCGTTTGTTTGTCGCTCAACGGTCATTTTTTGCACACGAGGGCTAATTAGAACGGGACCCAGATTGTTAATTTGGAAGCCTGTCAAATAAAGTTCATGTTCATATTTCTTATAATTACAATATAAATCACATATTTAGTGTTAGTCCTTAAACCATTTGCATCTATTCTGATTCAAACTATCGATTATTTCCGCCCATCTTTTCGAAACAATCAATGACTATTTTTCGAACAAAATAAATTGCCTAAAAAAAGGGTGCCAAAACTAATTATGAAACGAAATCACATTATCAGTTTATAATCCGAGTTCTCATACGAATCCCTCACACATCCACCGGTTTTTTAAAAGTTTTAAGAAGCTTCAACGCTGCTTTTTTGATTGTAACAACTCGGTGCAAATTAGAACAAAAATATGCTGTCATGAAATTTATCTCATCTGTACACTGTAACTGTAATTAATCAGCACATTTAAGAAGAACAAAACAATTTGTTATGTTTTAGAACGATACATTTTTAACAGGCGTGTAAACTAAGTAATTAACTTTTTTATTGGGAAAAAGATTAAAATCTTTTATTGTTGAATTTGGGATATAATATCGATAAATTAAAATGGAACATAAATTTCTTTCTTTTTTTCATGTCTAAAATAATTGATTGATTGATGAAACATATGAAGTATCCATTATCATCAATAAATTTCAGTAATATTGTGCATTAATTTTATTTTCGAATTTCTTGAAAGAAAATAGCACAAGTTGAGATGTACGGTTTTACGGATTTTTAAATTCATCAAAGTTAAACATCAATAAAAAGGAGAATACTAACCACTACAAATTTTATAGTTTATAATACAAAATAGTGATAACGTTTTTCCAAGATAAAAACGCGCGCTTTTCTCGGATCTAATATATTTAACGAAGTTTCGGCCTGCGTAACACTTGTAATAGTTCCTGGAGGAAAAAAACATGTCTATACTAGCAGACAGCGCGAGCCTGAATGCATATGATAGCCAATCAACTATGAGAGTTTCAGTAATGGGCGTGGTTTCCAGAGAAAGGAGAATTCGCAATGAGAAGAAGAAATAAAATAATAAAATATTTTCTTGAGATTTAGTAAAGTGTTCAAAATTGAAAAATCCGGGATAAATATAATTCCGTTTAAATAATACAAGGTAGAAAACTGTATACACTATATACATTATTCGCTTTCTTTTTCTTACAGAAAATATTTCGTAATTGGCCTATATTTACAGTCTTCTAGATATTGATAATTAAATATTTCTTTGAAGTTTGCAGCTTCGCAATTCTGGGCTTTTCAAGAGAATTTCTTATTAAATTTGCTAATATGATCAGCAAGGTCATCAATTATTAAATCTTTAGCGATATTTTTATTTATGATAAAGTAGGAAGCATTTGTGATTTTTCTTAGTATCTTGTATTGGAAGGATTTAATTTTTATTTTGTCCTTTTTATTGTTAAAATTCCAGGCAGGGGATGCATAAGTTATAATTGGTCTTATTCTAGATAAGTAAAGTAGTCTTTTAAATTTAAGTGATAAGTTTGACTTTTCTCCAGTGATTGATTTTAGGCAGCCATAAGCTTGTGTGGCTTTAGTAATAACATTGATATGTTTTGACCATCTTAGGTCGCTAGTTAACATTATTCCTAGATATTTTGCTGAGTAGACTTTGGGTATTTCTTTGCCAAATAGTATTAGTCCATTTTTGTTCCTGTGTTTAAGTTTATTCCGTTTATTTCTTTTGAACAGAATCAGTTGTGACTTTTCTGCACTTATTTTAATTCTCCAGCATGTGCACCATTCTTCAATAGCATAAAGTGCTGTTCGTAATTTATGAATTGCATTATTCGGATTGCAAGATTCTGCTAAGATGGCCGTCTGCATAAAGAGCTATTTTCATGGTTTCTTCCATGGGGAAGTTGCACGCTGTTAACTTTAACTGTTATTATGATATAAGAATAAGGATGAGGAAGTTACTGGTAGCAAAAATAGGAAATTACACAAGAGCTACAACGGTAGCGATCAACCGTGGCCCTACGAGGATGAAATCGTTCAGTCGCGATAAGTTTTGAAATGTCAAGTCTCAAGAGACAGAAATTAGGAAGGCGCTTGGGTCGTTGTTGGCGAATGAAACGGTGAATCATCCATGCACCCGCTGAGAAACAATATAGAGGGCAGCTGATCTGCAATGGAAAGGAAACAACGGCCAAATGACGCGGTCGACACCTACTGCATTAGTGTAGAGGGTATTGAGTTTTTAATATTTCAAGTACGGAAATTCGCTTATCGTCCCAAAACCACAATTCTGAATTCTAAGCACCACGGAAAAAACTTACGTATTTTCGTTTCATATAAAATTACAACATGTCGATTTCTGGCGATTGAAGATGTTAAAACACAGCCCAACCATCACAACAAAAAAGTTAGGTGACTAAGTCGACACTGTAGTTTGGTTCATACCGCAATAATGAAGTTGTATTGTAAGTAACGGAACTCTGAAAGTGAATGAGCCTTCTCGACAGCGCAGTTGTCATTTAGTACTGGACAAGCTGCTTTTTCAATTATGAAAACGATATCAGTTTCACACACAGACTGACTGATTCCCCAAATATTCCTCACATAGTTTAACAGAAAAACGCAAAATACTGATCATTGTGAAACAGATTTAAGAAAGTAAGGACTGTTAACGGAAAATAAGTAAGAATGATTGCTTCGAGTCCAGAAGAACTGTTTGAGTTTTGTGTTCAATGATGCACCCATCATGAGATAGAGAGAAAAGATAAATTAAATGCGCGCGTTTTCTCCTTTGTCAATTAACATTCTGAGTGGGTAAACACTTCAATGGAAAAGCCGATTCAGTTGAGCGAGAGGAAGGGAATGGAAGTTCGGCGAAATTTATTTGTCGCGGAAATTGAACTCAATGGATGAGATGTCATGGTTGAGGTCGATGTGCGCCGCACTGGCTGCAATGGGATATGATCATCCGTCGGTATGACTCACACCCGTGGAAAGACCCAGTCCTTTCCATCGCCAACTCTGTCGCCAAGAATGGGAAGTTTTCCGCCTGGGGGAGTGTTGCGCCCTTTCTTTTGCCGAGAACCATTTTTAAGAGGTGTATCCATGCCTCTTATCATTCCCCATCGAAAATGCTATCCGATTATTACGCAGAATAAAGATTTCACTTTAAAATTATTTGGTCCTTTCTCTCAAATCGTTTGTGTTTGCAATATTATCCATTTTCTTCTTCGTAAGAAAGTTGCATAGCGGCTGCCTATTTCTGTAGACTGAAATCTTTAAGCATGGCCGAGTCTCTCCCCAGAAGTTGAAGTATCGTAATGAAGTCAGCACGTGAAATGAATCGTGCCTGAGCTTTAATACTCAGAGCATGGTCGTCTTCGGCAGGGTCACGCACAGAACCTCTTGGAAGGACCCTCAACAGCCCTCACTTGACCCCCAGAAGTCATTTGTAAAACTGTGTAAATGCGGTGTGCCCCCCCCCAATGATTTCTTACCAAATCTAGTGTCCTTTGTTTTGATTATAGTGTTGCCAATTCGAGTTTTTGTTACTTTTCAGATATTTTTTGTTGCAAGTTTTGGTTTTTCTCGTGTTTCACATTATTTTTACGCCATATATATGGTTCTTTTCAGTGGCAACTGCATTTGAAGTTTTTGTTTTACTGTCAATTCGAACTTTTTGTTCTACATTTCAATTCCAAGCCATTTGACCGCTGTTTACTGTTGTGATTCGTTGTCGCCAGCGTCCAAACATCGTAAACTATTTTTTTCCCAATTTTTTAAAATTTATTTATATCTATTTCTTGTATATGTTTTTAATTTATTACTATATTTTTCTTATTTTCAACATCGTAAACTGTTCATTTTTTCCACTTTCTTTCTGTTTATTTATTATCTTTTTCTTATATATTTTTGTTCATTTCTTATATTAGTCAATCATGTGTATTCTTTTTTTAAATCAATGGAGTAAAATGTATTAAATACTAGTAGCAGTCGGGCACTGGAATTTTTTTTTGCAAAATTTAATAATAGTTTAAATTCAGTTATCACTTTACTTTAACATACAAACGTTTTACAAAATTAGTTTCACTGAAATTTTAAACCAACATGGACGGATTGGAGACAAATGACGAAATAAATATCATCCCAGAACTAATTGTAACCCATTATATTCAAATTTGACACAGCTTATACAGCAAATGCATCAAACAGAAAATATCACAGAGCGTCTTCGATATGTGAGCTTGACGTCATATCAAGTAAGTCTATTATTCTTATTTACTTGTCTCTTTTACCGGTAGTTTTGAAGAAAAGGCAACAAAAAAAGTTTTTGTTCATTTTCCCGTAATAACATTGAGACCCCATGGAGTGTACAACATCGATGGACCTTTGGGAAAAGCAGGAGGAAAACGTTGAGATGCGGGTCAGGACAGTAACTGCAAGACCCGACTATTTGTTCCACCCCCTGCGTCTTTATGATCTTCACACAACGAAGGGCTCCTGCATGTGGCATGAAGCAATCTTGTATTTATGCTCCACCTTTTATTCCATTCTGTTATCATTTGATGTGTGACTGTCTTAACATTTATTCTATGGAAATAGTGTTTCAGGCGAAAGACATAAGGCGGCCTGGCGATATTTGGCAATTAAAATTAAAATAACATTCTCAAAAGTTTCCAGTCGGCAGGACCCTCAATCTCTGGGATGACTGTAGGGGATACCTGAAAATTCAGGGACCTGCACCGATGAGGTGTCTTCAGCTCTGTTTAGCTTTTGCACAGCTGAACACGCTTTTTGAACTTCAGACACCATGACCCAAGTCTTTTGAAGAGAAATGAATCTTCTTTATTGATGTAGTATCGCATCGTCGTGTCTCCGAAGATATTATAACACATGGAAATGTACTGAACACGATATAAAAATTGCTGATTTGTTTTTAGGATTTATTTCATATGTAAAATTAAAATTCATCGGTCTGTTTCCAGACATGGTGTACTTCCATAGCTTTAAAAATTATGCAATAATCTTCGTTTGTATAAAAGAATGACATTGGGTTCAAGATGCTCATTTGATATTGATTATTGATCGGTTTTCGTTGCTCGCATTTTCCAAGAGCTTCCGATTCCTTGTGTTATAATTGATAAAATCTTGTTTTAGAAAACTAATTAGGTTTGTAAGAGATTTGTTTTTTTAACCTAAATTATCTTTTCATTTTGATGAAACACCGACATATGAAATATTCATAAGAAATGTATATAATCATCAATAAAAAGTGAATGGAAGCATAAATCAATGAACAAAATTGCTTCTTTCACTTGAGAGTATTTTCTGACAGACACAGCAGCAGCGACCACCGAGCACAAACGAAAAGAACAAGAATTAAACGAGTCATGAAGATATGCGATGGCGTCATCGGATTTTTATTGATAATGGAGAAAAAGAATGAACATTTCGCATTAAAAATAATGAAACTGAATCAGATATAAATTAAATTATCTTCTATGTATATAAGCCAAGAAATAAAAAAATTAGTTGAAAGTTGCTCTTTAGCGAGAATTATCACTGTGTATGTGAAATTTGGATATTTTTTTTAATTTGGTTTCCGTTTACAGAAAAAGAAGCACCCAATAGTCGTTTGTAACTTGGAATTTTGTGTTGCCTTAATTCTCATGTGTGAAAATGTAAATAAAGAAACAAAAAACTTAACACTCTAAGCTAAGTTTGAAATATTTTAATAATAAATAAAATATAAATTCCAAATGAGAAGAAATGATTTTCGGTTATTTTACGTAATGTATAGTCTTATCTATTTTTGAGAATTCAAAGGTGTACATAAAACATTGGTGAATATATGTGGATTTGATAATTATAGAAGAAAAAACTGCATCATGATTGAAACGAGGGTAACGACCTCTAGTGATGAACACAGGAAAAAATTTTAAATTGCATGGGTTTATTTTAGAAAAATCTCTCTTTGCATATCTATATTCTAACTAAAGTTAAATAAATCAGGCTGGTTTTCCCAAAATTGATTTTTTGGAGATATCTGTAGCATAATTAGCGATACTATGAAATTTCAGGGAATTCAATTCCTATTAATAACAGCGAAAACATATTTTGTTGATTTCGAGGAATTTTATGAATGTTATTTCAAGAAACTTTTTCAGGCAATGAAGTCCTAAAAACGTAGAATGCTGCCCTTCTGATAGGAAAAGAAGCAGCATCAGTTGAGTTATAGGGAAACTAACCATGTCAAGAGCTAAGCTTAATCTTTTGAAAATAAAGAAGTCTGCGAAATAATAACAAACTGTATTAGGGGATTAAAGGGAAAACAAGAGCTCAAAAGGTAGGATTAAAACCAAAAAAGAAGCCAGGTTGACGAGACAACATGGTACTAAGTTTTTATTAAAATATTTATATTGAAATAAGCGAAGAAACTAATGATGCTCCACAGAAGACGAACTGAAAAAATACTAAGTAATTAAAATACTCCTTAAAAGTTATTCCTATCGTCAAAAAAGTTTAAAAAGTGCCAAATAAAAAAATAAACTGGAAACAATAGAAATATAACTATACAAATTAAACTGTAGGAAAAAAAACTTAGATCCGTTCAATAATATAAATACTGCCGAAAAAGAAAATATTTATTGAGGATATTTTATTAAATGAATTGCTTTTAAATGTTTCAATATGAAAAATAATTTTTATTAATACAATTACACATTTAAAAAATTATATACATCAAAAACACATAAAATATTCCTCCACTGCCAACAATAAACGCGTTCTTAAATGTATTCAATACGAAGCGAGTGAACTCGTTTTCTGAAAATTAGTAAATAAATATAGTTAGCATTCCACTCGTATCAGTTTTCAAAACATCTTAAATTAACACCAATATGATAATTATGGAATTTCGAAAAGTCCTTTGTTTAAGAACATTCTAAAATTAATTTCAAAAGGTCATTAACTTGATATCGCGTGAATAGATTACTGAGTTCACTACGGAAAACACATTCATAGACAATCATTAAGATTATTGGCACCGAAAATATGACTATAAATCGTGTAAGGGGGAAAAATATATATAATTTTCATTTTATTTTGAAACACAATTTACTGAAATGTTTTCTAATGTATTTCTTTAAGAATGGAATTAATGAATTCCAATAAAATTTTGCTGAGAAGGCAAAGTTTGTTTCGAAAATCGTGACGTTCTGCAGAATCTCTGGTGATTGAAGTAACGTGGCGAGAAGTGCACCGGTTCACAATTTGATCATTGTGGTTCGAAATAACCAAGTATCGGCGGTGTTCAGTATCTTTGGGTATCACATGCAGACTGCCATAAATGCAGAGCAAACATGTTGAGCTTAAACTATTTTACTTTCTGGGAAAACAAACAATTTAAATTCACCAAATACTAGATGATTCATTGATTCATTCAAACTAGTTGAAATATATATATATACACTACTGGCCTTTAAAATTGCAACACCAAGAAGGCGACATGCTACAGACGTGAAATTTATACGAAAGGAAGAAGGTGCTGTGATATGCAAATGATTAGCTTTTCAGCGCATTCAGACAAAGCAGGCGCCAATAGCGATACCTACATTGTGCTTTAATGAAGAAATTGTTCAGCCGGTTCCTCATACACAAATTGCATTTGAACGTTGTTGCCTGGTGAAAAGTTGTTGTGATGCCTCGTATAAGAAGAAGAAATGCGTACCAGCACGTTTCTGACTTTGATAAAGGTCGAATTGTAGCGTATCGGGATTGCGGTTTACCTTATCGCAGTATTGCTGCTCGCGTGGGTCGAGATTCAATGACTGTTAGCAGAATATGGAATCGATGGGTTCAGGACGGTAATACGGAACGCCATGCGGGATCTCAACGGCCACCTATCACTAGCAGCCGAGAAGACAGGCATATTATCCGCAAGGCCGTAATGGATCATGCAACCACGTCACGAGCCGTGAGTCAAGAAACGGGGTCGTTTGGAAGACAACAAGTGTCTGCATGAACAGTTCGACGACGTTTGCAGCAGCATGGACTCTCAGCTCGGAGACCATGGCTGCGGTTTCCCTTGACGCTGCGTCATAGACAAGAGCGCCTTCAATGGTGTGATCAACGACGAACTTGGGCGCACGAAAGGCGGGACGTCATCTTTTCAAATGAATCCAGGTTCTGTGTACGGCATCATGATGGTCGCATCCGTGTTTGGCGGCATCGTGGTGAACGCACACTGGCAGCGTGCATTCGTCATCGTCATACTGGCCCATCACCTGGCGTGATGGTATAGGGTGCCATTGGATACTCGTCTCGGTCACCTTTTGTTCGCATTGACGGTGCTTTGAACAGTGCACGTTACATTTCTGGTGTGTTACGACCCGTAGCTCTACCCTTTATTCAAGCCCTGCGAAACCCTACGTTTCAGCAGGATAATGCCCGACCACATGTTGCCGGTATTGTACGGACCTTCCTTGATACGGAACATGTTCGGCTGTTGCCCTGGCCAGCACGTTCTCCAGATCTTTCACCAATAGAAAACGTCTGGTCAATGGTTGCCGAGCGACTGGCTCGTCACCAAACGCCAGTCACTACGGTTGATGAACTGTGGCATCGTGTTGAAGCTGCATGTGCATCTGTACCTGTAAATGCAATCCAGTCTCTGTTTGACTCAATGCATAGGCGTATAACTGCTGTTATTACTGCCAGAGGTGGTTGTTCTGGGTACTGATTTCTCAGGATCTATCCAGCCAAATTTTTTGAAAATGTAATCACTTGTTATTTCTAGTATAATATATTTGTCCAATAAATATCATTTTGTTACTTGCATTTCTTCCTGGTGTAGCAATTTTAATGGCCAGTAGTGTATATATATATAATTTTCTCATTATATATATATTTTAGGAATTTATTTAAAATTTGTTCACCTCAATTTCTGTGATTGTCCCAATTCTATGTGTTTGAAAATATATATATAATACAATATTTCAAATATTACACTTTAATAAATTTCTAATAAATATTTTCAAATTGTTTAAGAAATTATAACTTCGAGCATAGAAAATAATCGTTTTTAAATACTAAATTTGAATAACGATAAAAGAAAAAAATTTACAACATAAAATGTAGAGATGACAAACTCAGAATTTTAATGTGATTGCTTCTGTGAGGAAAATATTTCATCCAATTCCATGGCTGAAATAACTAATATCTAAAGTCAAATGCACAGAAAAATTCATTATATTAAAAAGTGACTTGCAAGCGATAATTCACTAAGTATAATAAAAATATAAAAAAGCTGCTTATACTAATTATACTAAAAGAATTTAAATTTGCGAACCCTGACTTGACAATGTTATTCATTTGGGTGAGACAATTAGGTGAAAATAGATATTAAGTGATGGCAAAGTGTCATCAGAAATGGAATGAAATAAATTGATTGTTAATGACCGAACGGTTCTCTCTTGTACGTGCGGGTGACTTGACCCAGACTTACCGTTTAAGTTAATGACCGAAATGGGAAACGAACCCATGAATTGTTGAACGAGAATGTTGCTCTTACAACTGCTAACTCACCCTACGTGAACTCATCATTCTACTTCGTTTTCCTCTGCGACTGAAATCGGTAACGAAGTTGTGATTGTTTCACGAACTTGTCGTTTCCAGGATCGTTCAGTAATACCAACATATCTTCTTTTTTTACAAAAGATTTATTTTACATTAACTAACATAACATTAATTATAGAAACAAACATAAATTTAGACGGTTCATTTTACATTATTCGAAACATGTATTTTCCATTGAATGGAAGCAGTACTTCCGCTACCACTTGTCTTTTCACACACCCCTACCGTTCCTCTCGCTCCGACGCACTATGCCTCTTGTGTCTCTTACATTCGCACTTATCGGAATTGAAAGTTCTCGTCTGTTATGTGTTTGATTTTCACACATTCCCTCCAGTTTCCATTGCTGGACCTTGTCCCGCAAATAGAAACTACGAAGAATCCTAGAAAGTTTCTTTTACCTTTCATCACCATTCCATCAAGAGCCAAATAATACCAAAATTCTAAATGTAACTTAATGCTTAACATGTTTGCTGACATGCTTCAGCTTACACTTTTCTTTCATATTCTCTTTAAAGGAAAATATCCTATATTACTGCGATATCCATTATATTGATTACAACACAATATTATAAAGTAAGAAAATAAGAATCAATATTAACACAAAAAAAAGCAATTATGCAAATATTATTCACACAAACCTTATGAAAATTAACAACCAATAACAAATAGAAATAACTACATTATAGTATATAAAGTTAAATATGAATATTATGATATATCGGAAATTATTTTCTATTTCTTACAAGATTCATTATAAAAGAAGAAGAATTAATCATCCTCGTAAACCCTTAATACGGTATCTGCGATAACATTATTATTACCGGGCTTGTGAGCTATTGTAACCTGATAGCGAGAGAGAGAGCCAATGACCATCTCTGTATCTGGCATTGTTCGGGATACTTTCCGTAAGATATTTCAGAGGATTGTGATCTGTGAATAAATTTATGGAAGTTCCGTAAGTCCATGATTCAAACTTACCAAAAGCCCATATGACAGCATATGCTTCTCTCTCAATGGTACTCCATTTAGTTTGCGCTGGAGTTAATTTCTGACTGGTGAAGGTTATAGGCTTAGGATTTCCAATTGTGTCTCTCTGCATTAAACATGATCCAATGCCAGTAACCGAAGCATCTGTGTGCAGTTCAAATTGCTTATTTAAATCAGGGTTTGCCAATGAAGTGACAGCACATAAACTATCTTTCAATGAGATGAAAGCCTTTTCGTTCTCTGCAGACCAAGGGATATCGTTTGGTACAAATTTTCTGGTCAGGTCTGTTAATGGCTTAGCAATGCTAGCATAATGAGGCACATATTCCCTATAATAGTTAAACAGTCCTAATATCGATCTTAAGGTTTTCTTTGTTCTTGGTGATTTTAAGTTTTTGATAGATGCAATTTTATCCGGATCAGGCCCATGCTCTCCTGATCCAACTACATGACCTAAATATTTTACCTTCGATCAAGCAAAGATACAATTTGTTAACTTTGCGATAAAATTGCATTTTAATGTTTCCAAAACCATTCTTAGACGGTTCAAATGTTCTTCGCAACTAGATGAATAAATTATGATATCATCCAGGAAACTTTCAGAAAAATCATTAAGAGGTCTTAGAATCTGATTCATAATTTTCTGAAAAGTAGCTGGAGCACCTGCAAGTCCAAATGGCATCACTTTCCAGTGATACTGTCCCTTAGGTGAAACGAAACTTGTTAGTTCTCGACTATCTTGATCCAATGTAATTTCCCAATAACCTTTAAGGACGTCTAGAGTGGATAGATACTTTGCCGCACCAGCTATGAATCGTAAATCTTCTGAATTTTGTATTCGAAAGGGAGCTATTTTAGACTTAGAATTCAGTCTCCGATAATCGACTCATAGTCGAATCGTTCCATCTTTCTTTGTGACACATACAAGAGGATAAACAATTTCTGCCAAAGATGGTTCTGATCCCTCAATACTCCCAAAGAATTCGCACCACTTGAGACATTTTCTTGTTGATTCTCATCAGAATTCAAATGATCATTTCCACTTACACGTACCAGAGGGTGATGTTCTACTTGATTTACATTGAATACGGCTCATAATTATTTCCAATCGCCTTTTTCTTTCTGCTTGTTCTTCTTCCTCCCGGCTAAGTTTTTCTTCTAATTCTAACCTTAACTTTTCAGCTTCCTCTTTAGCTTTTCTTTCTTGTTCAGCTTTTAAACACAGCTCTTCATCTCGTTTTACTCTCTTCTCTTCCTCTCTTTGCTCGTGATCTTCAATAGCTTTTCTCAATTTTTCTTCTTCTTGACGACAATGTTATTCAAGTAATCTTAAATGCTCTTCTTCCATTTTTATTTGTTCTTCCTCTTCCTGGCGTAGACGCTCATCTTCTAGTTTCCTCAATTCTTCTTGTCTCTGTCTTTCCAATTCAGCTTAAAGTTCTGTTTGCTCTCTAGCTAATCTACATTTTTCTGCTAATGCTGCTTTAACTTCTTCTTCGGAGATTATTCGTTTGTTATTATTTTCATTTGCTATAGCAGCATCAGCCTTAGAAGGAGAACTGGATCTAGTTTCTTCAACATTAGATTTATCTTTCACTTCATTGGTTGTTGCTGTGGATGCTAAAGAATCTACTTTTCTTTAAATAGCGATTATTTCTTCGTTGAACAAGTTACTTTCCACTGGAGTAGTTGAAACCTCTACTTCAGAATTTCCTGAATCAAGTGTTCCTTGATTTGCTTCTATTTCCTTGTGAGCTTCTATTTTCCTTCCCTTCACATTGAAAGTATTCGAAACTATTTCTTTCCCATGGATATTTTTTATTTCCTCTTCAAGATATTTGTTCTTTCAACAAACTGAAAACTCTAGGAGTGATCAAAGCTTGATCAGGCAATCCTCCCACAACCGCAGCATGCACCATGATATACAGCCTGATATCATCATCTGCTGACCAAAGACTAAGTGGAACAGAAACAAGCTTTTCTTCAACCGGAAATCCAATTGCAGGCCTCAAGTAAATTTTCTCACTTGACATTCTTCTGGCACCACTGACTTCTGCAGTACTGTAATTTCCGCACCACTATCAATGTGATTCCTTGAAACTTATTATCTCCTATATTTAAATCAACTCGTAAAAACTCGCCATCCTTTTCACTGATTGGAATTTCCCAATCGAAGCTTGCATTACCCATTTTAATGCAAAGTTCATTTAACCCTTTCTTGCTTACTTCTTCAGTTTCACTTCTATTAGAAACTTGAGACACTGTATTCACTTGCGGGCAAAATTTCTTCAAATGATCCTCTTCTTGACATTTGTAACACTTTAATACTTTTTTACCTGGAGCGCAACTCACGGTATTATTTCCGAAACGATTCTGTGGTCGTGGATCTGGGTTCTTTTGATAATTATAATATTCTTCCTTTTCAACAAAACTTTCATTTCTAACTTCAGCTGGAAAAGGTTTCCTTACAGTTTCGTTTTGTTTTGTTTTGTATCATGTGGGCCGGGAATAAATTTGGTATAGTTGTGGGAATTATTTGCAAAGCTTTTTGGTATCGAAACTAAGAAATTATCAATTTCCCTAACCAATTCAGGGACAGGAAACCAATTTTCGGTCTCTTTCAAAAATATTTGAGATCTTACATGAGTAGGCAAAGTCTCTTTTATTTTGTCAGCTACAATAAGTTCTTTAAGTTTAGCAAATGTTTCTATATCTCTTAATTTTAAATACAATTCTAATGCAGCTTCCACCCGGGACGCATACTGAGAATAACTTTCATTGTGTAATTTATAACAAGAATCGAAATTCTTTTTGTGTTGTAATGGAGTTATTCTATACTCCCTTAAAATGAAATTTTTGATTTCGTCATACTGATCTAAATCTTCTTCCGACAACATAGCATTTATTCCTGTAGCACGACCCTTTAAACAGTGTAAAATAATTTTTCCTTCATACTGTTCGGGTACTTCATAAAGCTTGAACATCCTTTCGGCATGATGGAAAAAGAAAGGCCATTCTTCTTCTCGTTCCGGGAGATCTAAAATTACTCCTTCCATTATATTTAAATAACATAGAAAAGTGTTTCCTAATTTATCTCGCCCATATTCTACAGTGCTTTCCCAGTTGCACTGATATACATATATATCTTCTCTTTTATTTCAAATTCACGCATTTTAATTTCATGCTCACGTTCTCTTTGTTTCTCTTCTAATTCACGTTGCCTTTCTTCTCGTTCTAATTCATGTTGCCGTTCTTCTACTTTGGCTTTCTTTCTCTCTATCCGATCGGAAATTATTGTATTTATTAATTCTCGAACAAATGACTCTTCAAAATGTTTAGATTGTGTAATCACATTTTTTAAATCTATTATTTTCGTGTCCGGAGGAATCTGTTCTTCTAACTCACGAGCCAACATTAACAGATCCTCCTTTCGAGCTTTTCCCAAGAATGCGAAGACAATTTTAATCACTAATGTTATCGCAAATTACCACATCTTAAATTATCAATTATTCAAATTAAAACGCATTTAAATCACACAAACCACTTTTCATTTGTTTAATCAATAAAACACTTTCTTTAATTAATGAACCAAAAAAAAGATTTAAATAATTTATTCTAATAATAAATTTAAAAATTTATAGTTTCGATTTTCATTTCAACATACTGTAATATACTTAAAATACACACTAAAAAATACTATAATATATATAAAACTTCAATTACATTATATATGTATACATTAATGAATGAAAACAATTCAAAATAAGCTAAAAATATACATATACGAATCATACTTCCAGTTTAAGCATTTCAAATTAAATAAATCCTTATCACCGAAAATCATTGAACATATAACCACTTAAATCAATAAAATGATAAAATAATATATATATATGTTTTTATCACTATTTATATATATATAATTTTACCTTAAAATAATATGAATCAGAGTTACTGAAACAACCAAAAACTATTATTCATCATTGCAAGCACAATTACTTTCGAAATATAAAATAATTCAAAATTTCCTCTCTCATAAATGTTTCACACTCTCGGTTTTGAATCAAAATTTAAAATCTAAACTTAGTTACGTTACATAAATATTAAATATAAACATAGTAAATAACTAATATACCTTATAACACTGAATAATTCTGAACGCGTAAAAACAGAGACAAAAACAAAGAGAGAGATACTTTTATTGAATAGTTACACTTAAAGTAAGGTAGGAGAATAAATTAAGTACATCGACCCCCCCCCCACACACACACACAAAAAAGGCGCGAAACAACACGATTGTTTACCAATGATAGGAGATTATATACGAAGTACATAATTATTACTTTAATAAATCAAGTATAAACACAAAGTTCATTTCTAACAGTTATTTCTTTGCATTTATACTATAAAATGATAACACAGTTCAGACTAGTCTACTATAGAACGAAATGCAACTGTTTTGGCTGTCAATTTAATGTTCTTTTTTTAGGTTTGCTATTCAAATACACTACTGGCTACCGTAAATGCAACACCCTGAAGGAATCATGGAAGTAACATGAAATTTACAACAAGCATTAGCGGAGGGATACATGCAAATGATTAGAGTTTCAGCGCTGACGCACATCACGCGCGTCTTGGCGTCACATCAGAGCGCTATTTAAGGCTAGAAGATTTGAGGAATTGTGTTTTTCTTGCGGTTTAAAAAAAAAAACGATCTATTATGCCTTGTAGAATATGCGGTCATTTTTTGATCAAGTATTCAAGTTCGACAGAGGAAGGACAGAGGCCTAACGAGATTGTGAATTATCTCTTAGGGAAATCGGTAGTTGTATAGGATGAAACAAAACAACTGCAATGCAGATATGTGATCGTTGGATGTCCGAGGGTAAGATGGACCGACGTGTTCGATCGCATCTACCTCAGTGCACCACTTCACATTATGACAGGCAAATTGTGTGCACGGCAGTGACGGATCGCTCAGCCACATCACGAACCATTGCACAGCACATTCGTATCGTATCATCCAGTGTCTGCGCGTACCATTCGACGCCGTTTACAGCAGAATAGTCTGTCCACAAGATATATTTTGCTTCGTCTATCCTTGACGCAGAACCACAAACGCCTCCGCTGCCAGTGGTGCGATTAAAAGATGGATGTGGAAGGCAGAAAGCAACGAAACTGTCTTTACTGACGAGTCTTCTATGCTTTTGTCTGTAGCAACACGATGGTAGCATTTGAGTCTGAAGACATCGTAAGGAGAGGATGCTTAACAACTGCGTTATGAACCGCCACACTGGTCCTGCACCGAGTATTATGGTATGGGGCGGTATTGGGTATCACTCTCGCCCTCCTGTAGTACGCATTGCCGGTAATTTAAGCAGCCAGCGCTACCTGTTGGAGCCAGCTGTCCTTCCTTACCTTCAGGGCTTTCCCAGAGTCATATTTCACCAGGATAATGCACGACGACACGTGGCACGCATTATCCAAAAGTTCTTCGTCCATAGCCAGACTGAACTGCTTCCTTGACTAGCTCGCTCTCCGGATCTTTCGCCGATACAAAACATGTGATCCATGGTTGCTCAACGATTGATCCAGATTACATCCCCAGCTGTCACTACAGATTAACTTTGGCAACTTGTGGAAGCTGCTTGGTCTGCTGTACCCCAAGAACACATCCAAAGTCTCTTTGAATCAATACCGAGGCGTGTAGCAGAGGTGATCTACAACAATGGCGGCTACTTTGATTACTGAATTTAGCAGGAACTTAGTTTTAGATCCAAGAAGTTTTAGATCAAATGATGCAGCATCGCCTAAAGTCGTTTCGCAAGAAAGGACTTTTAAGAGATGATTCTCAAATTCCATAATTCATACCAATTCTCTGCATAATTCACAGAGAGCATCTGGTTACAAAATATTTAAAATATCCTGGTGTTATGAAAACAGTGTTACACATTGTAAATTACATTCGCACCAATGCAAAAAAATCATTGACAATTCAAAAATTTCCTTTAAGTATTAAAGGACAAAGAACTTCCAAATGACATTAATTTCTTTTGTGTTACTAGATGGTTATCTAACTACAAAACGAATTCAATCGATTTGTTTGATACGATAACTGTATTTCTAAAAGGAAAGAAAGTAACATATTCAGAATTAGACAATGACAAGATTAATGCTTTTTACAGATGTCATTGCAAATACTGAATTTATAATTGCAGGGGGAAAATCAAATAATATCTCACACTGGGTATATTGAATTTTCATGCTAAATTACAAAAAGATATTAAAAATAAAATATTTTATCCTTTTCCTCGAATTAAAAAACTTTGTTCCAATATTAAACGACAAAAATTCAACGAGTGTATAAAATAGCTATAAGGAATATATTGACGGAATTCCAAAGTAGATTTCATGATTTAAAATATTTTAAATCGTCTCTTGATTTTTTTCTGGATCCATTCGAAATCAACATAATTCAAAGGGAGTTCTCCATTTCCAATATAATTATGACCCAAAAAGCATCGGGAGAAATTTAATTAATAGAGCTATGAAGGAAGATGAAGCTCTACAATAAGTCTACGCCGATGACTGGATTTTGGAAACCGGAATCGAAGTATCCTGAATTTAAAAAAAAAAAAAGGCTGTGCTAGTCAAATTATTTCAATATTCGGAACAAAGTACTTTATGTGAATCATTTTATTCCACTTTAAAATTCTCGTGAAATGTAAACACCAATCACTATTAACCAGCATCTCAAACACTATCTGAGAAGTGCTATCACCAATTATACACCAAATTTTAAAGAATTATCAAATAAAATAAAATAAATTATAATTTTTTTATATTTATAAATCCAATGCACATAATTTGCACTTTTATTTATGTGTTTTCAATAACTATAATTTTTGTAAGAAAACTTTAACACCTTTTAAATACGTATTTACTGCTCGCAAAAAAAAAAAAAAAAAGTATCGAATTTCGAAATATGGCTTGGACTATTAAGTAGCTTAGCCACTCCTGTATTATTTAGATACTTTCGCTTCGAGAAGAAAAAAGCAACTGAGGATGAAAAACGTGGCTGTTGTTTCTATGTTTTCTATAGGTCCGAGCAGAGACCTTTTGAGATAGAAAGAGAGTATTGAAGTAAATTGAACGCATAAATAGTAATGTTTTTTTTTTTTTACCACAAGTCTATACCCATGTGCAATTTTAATTTCTTTTTCTCTTCATTTCAGTATGCAAAGGATCGATACTGTTTCATCAAGGGCTACCGTGTACATTTCACCAGATGAATTGTAACTCACGTTCACTTTCAATTTCCCTCCGCAGACAACAGTTTCGTCCGTGATAATTGGATGACGTCATATGCAAATATCTAATATTATCTTTTTCATAAACAAATACCTAAAAACTACTTATTTTTTAAACGTAAGCTTAAAATACCAGCTTTATAAATAAATTGAACAAATGAAAAGTAAGAATTTTATATTAAGCTTAAATTTTAAATAAATTGATTTTTCTACCTTTAAAAAATGGTTATTTCAATTTATCAACGATTACAATAATTCTAAACAAACGATATGACGTCATAAAACACCATACTAACGAAAAATAAATAAATGAGCACACTTTCTAAATTGTTGCCATATTTTTATTGGCTAATAGGTTTCAGAAAAAAATGGCGAAAGAAAAGATCAGAATAAAAAAACGCAAATTTCAAGAACAAAAAAAGGACTTTCCTAATCGATTGGAGCGTAATGGAACCTTTCGATGGAATCCAAGAATTAATCTTTCCTGTCTGAATTGACTCTATATTTCACCTAAATGCTCTTTGCAACCTAGAATTTATATTAAAATATAAGTAGAATCTCTTTTTTATAAAAAGGAACTAAGGTTTATTTTTGTTAGAATTTAAAATAATATGAAATTATTAAAATGCATTTACTATTTAAAATTCGAGAAAAAAATCTTAAAATAAAAAATTTAACACAAGAATAAGAGATTTATAACAATATTCGTTTGCAAAATAAGTAAATGAAAGAGATATTTTTAGTTATCAAGTTTTATTCTATATATCATTTCCTTTTTCCAAGTCGAATTACAAAGCAAAATATTAACCCCCAGAGCGTGCACGCAGAAGTAACGAAAACATGGTGCTAAGCACTTTAGTTTCTTTTTGCATTCATTATTTCAAAATTTTGAGTTGTTAATAATTTTTTTGGCGAAATTATTTAAAATAAAAACATAAACTTCAATTCATTTCTCAAAAATATTCTTATGGAAACATTTTAATGATTTCAGATTTGACAAAATTGTACTTTAAGTTTAAATGTTCTTTTAAATGCACACAAATAATAAAGTATACTATTTCTTTAAAAATACATTCAGATATTATTTTATAATATAATTTGTAAATAGGTAAAGCTATAAAAATTTGCATATATATTTTTCTAAACTATTATTATAAAATCTTTCAAATTATTCTATATTCAATGATCATTAAATTTTAATTTTTGCGGTAAACATTAACTGAATTCGATTATCCAAACATGAATTATGTATACATTTGGCAGAGTATTTTAAAACATAATTTTTACATCCCTTTACTTTCTAACATTCAACATTTTCAGCAATCAATCATGAGCTAATCATTTGTGTTTTTGAATAGGATTGTTTTTAAAGTTTCTGCGCCAAGTGTTTCAAAAAACAATGAACAACACTGGGTGACATCCGCTTTCTTAAAAAATGAACACTTTTTGCAAGCGCCAAATACAGCTAGTTAAATTTGGCGCCAAAAAAGAAGACATGGTTACCATAGAAATCCAAAGATGTATTCCAAAAACTAGGTTAATTCAAGAAATAAACTTGAAAATAGAAAATGTAATAAATAATGCCAGTTTTTATCATATTTGTATACTTTGAAAGTTTTAAAAATAAAACAATTAAAAGATCTGAAAAAAAAATCACTAAAGTTTTGATTGCCTCCTTTATACCTTGAACAGAAATTGCTTCTTAAAATAAATACTAGCGAATGATAGCTAATGCTAGAACTATATTGTTCATTTAAAGAAAAAAGGGCGAAACACTGAGTATATGCTCAGCAAAGTATAAAGGATTTATATATTAACAGCATTATATAACATATTTTCCTTCGATAATAATATAAATCATTTGCAAAGTAATCGAAAAAATGTTTCATTTTAGTGAAAGAGAGCGTTACCTAATCACAAATAAGTTAACATAGAACCAAAAATTTTAAATGAATATACTACATGTAACATGAGTTAATTAATGGAATTCTTCCACTCTCTTAGTTTTAATACTTTTTCTTTTTTTCAACTTTGCTTGGAGATTAGAAAAAATAATAAAAAAATTTAGCTTAGATATAGCTTTGATTTATAAATTATTACCATCATTTATCAAAAAATGTTTAAAGGGATTTAGATTTCAACAAACAATCAATTATGAATATAAAAAAATGACTACTAAGTCGCAAACAGGTTTCTCTCTCACATTTATTCACGAATTTTGTGTACAATATGTCTTCTTTCAACTTTATTATTCGGGCGTCCTTTTAGTCTCTTTCGAGATATAAGAACACGTAGCAAAATATAAAAGTACCATTACCAAAATATAAAAATACCATACCACCGCCGAAACATTCCATTTTTGAAAGTCAAATACTTTTACGTTCGCTTTTAACTCAATGCCCAAGCGAATACCTTGGGGCGAGATTTATAAAAAGCGCTCCACTTTACAAAAACCACGATTCTCCCTTGGAAAAAGAGCGTTATCTGCGATTGGCCGCCGCCAACCATTTCTGCTATCTCAGGCGCATGAAGTTATTTACGGACGAAATCAAGAAAGATATCATTGGGAATTGCATATTTCTGGATGCTTGCAGCTCTTGTAGATACAATTCTCTGAATCAATTTATTCTCATTAAAAAGAATGTGATTAAAACCAAACTATGTGGCCTGCAGTGCCCATTTCTGTTTTCCCGCCCTGGAAGTCCGATTAGGTAGTCAGCCTAACACCAAACCCCCAGTGTTTAGTACTCAAGCATGCTTGTTACTCACTTCATCAGCACACTGAAGGGATGAAAGACTGAGCCGACTTTACCTATCCCGGGGATCAAAAGAATGTGATCAAATAAATAAAAATAAGCACTTATTTATATTTGTATGCATTCAATATTCACATTTTTTTTATATATTTTCCTTAAGATTTCATTATTAATTCAGAGTTTTATTATTTTTCAGAATTTTAAACCATTGTTTTTTCAAGAATTTATTTTACATTTGTAATTACATTCAATAAAACAATTCATAATAAACAACATTTTTATGCTAATTCAATGGGTCAATAATACTGAGTAAGCACATTTGCGGGATAAGCACTGGAGATTTCGCGTTAGGTTGACAACCTAGCCGAAACGCATACGTAATGAAAACAATTAAGAAATTGTATCAATGGGTTAAAACGAAATAAATATAAAGAACAAAACTGCATATTTGCGTAATTATATTATTCCAAAATTTATACGTAATTTAGGTTACGCACTCCAAATTTTTTAAGTGTTTACCTAATATTTTGTAACGAAAAAGTTTAACTCTTTTATTAGCTACTTAAAATTCAGATTTATTCGGCTCAGCATTTAATCCACTATTTTGGCATGATTTTAAGTTAGCACTTCTTCTAAACATTATAATAACTTGTAATAAACTACTTTGAAAATCGGAAATATTAGCCATTGTAAAACTTATATTAAGATATGAAAAAGATTAAACTAAAATATAAAAAAAGAATATATAAAATGATTACTGGTAAAAATATAGAAAAAATTGAAGCCTTTTTTTCAAAACTTTCTCTCTTTTCATAATCAATTTAAGAATGTTCAATTGTAAAGCTACATCAATCCGGAATTTAAATGTGGAGGCCAAATCAATGAAGTTCATTGAAATTAAATTTTATACATTTAAACTATTAAAGTTAAAAATTGAAAGCATTTTCTTACATTTTTATAACCAATTCCAAATTTTTCAGAGCAAAATCAATAAAGAAGTTCTAGGAATGAACTTTGATTCGAGGATTCTCGACCCTTGGGTCACCTTGAGGAACTCCGATAAGCTTCCATAGTTTACGTACGTTTTATAAAATAATTTTATTTTTTAATGGAATTTTACTATGATTTTTCCATGAAAAATGTAACTGTACTTTTCGTACAACCTCAGGTTTACGCTTCTTCCAAAAACATTCGATCCACTTCATGCATCGTCAATTTCTTAAAAACCGAGGTCTCAAACAAACAGAGGGCACACGGATCAATCTGCCAGATATGAGTCCATCGAGCAAGAAATTGCTTTAGCAGTTTCCTCCCATGAAGAAGGGGGGGGATTCCCTTCAGAAAAGTTGGTACTCAGATGATTACAGTACAGCAGACAGAGCGTTGCTGAAGAGCCCCGGACTCTAGGTTAACGGGTTTGGAATACTCGTTCATCACCGAGTGCCTCATTTATTTTGAACCACGGACAGGTGACGAAGTCACACCAGAGCTGGCACCCTCTTCTTCACATCCACGCGGAAGGACTTTGGACGTCACATAAGAAGGTGAAGCCAACGGAGCTCCAGCAATGTGGTGATTGCCCCCCCTAAACAGTGACCGCGGCAAATGATGGCTTCACTCTGCTGACCTGAACGGGAAGCGGCGTGAAGCTGCAGCAGAGCCGCTGCAGCTCGCAGACTATCACATTAAAAAAAAAGAAAGAAAAATTATATATAACGCATAGCGAATTTCTTATAAATTATGTATATAGTACAAAATATAACCTAATGAAACTTATATTTGTACATACAATTTAGGATACAAAGTTTAAAAAGTAAATTTCATTACAACTTATTCGGATTGAATGAACAATTCGTTATTACAAAATCAAGTAAGATTAATTTTAAATGGCTCAAGATGTTACATAACTCCTTATTGCAAAATTATAACATATATTTTCTGCATAACATTTACGTATATAAATAAATTTCAAATGATAAACAAATAGAATGGGCATTCATTTCTACTTTTAAGTTATTATCATCAGAAGACACTATGCACACACAATACACTTGGAAAAAGCCTTTAGATTTTTTGGCCCAGTGAATGAACGTTTTACACCCATCGACTTCACAGCTTATTGTGTTATGCATCAACACGATTGACATGGAAGAGGCTTTTCAAAGCCCCTCACATGTTTTTGGATTTCCTAGCTGCTTATGTATTCGTGGAGTTGGTCTAGTACAGAAATTGAACCTTCTGCAACAAGAAAAGATTTTTTTGAGCTGTAACTTATTGACTTCAGACGGTAGTCCTTAGTTAAAGCGTTTTTTACGACAGCCAAATAGCTTCGAACTGACTAATTTTATATTATTAGTAATCGCAATACTTATAAAATATGGATTAAAACAAATGATAAAAGTTATCCCAATTATTTGCTGGTCATGTCCAAAGATAAAATTTAAGAAAGACTTCGAAACGATGAATCGTACCCTCATACTATTGAATTGAACATCAAGATATTTCTTGACGCCATTTACTGTATATTTCTTAATTTCTTTGATTATTATTGAAATCGTAACAGACTGACCTAAACATGCATATCTATACTTTAATTATTGTTAGCCGTCCATCCTGCCTAGTGGTCAGAGTGCCTGACTGTGGATATCCAGGGTTCGAGCATGGATGCACTTTCTCCTGTCTTTGTCCTTCCCTTGTATGAATGGGTGGTGAAGTGAGTAGTGAGGAAGAGTCCACACACCGTAATAGGGTTCAGTTGGGGAATACAAGAATAAAGCGATGCGTAGGCTGCGACAGGAGAAATGCACCCGAGTCTCATGAAGGATGAATCCATGTCTTGTAAGAGAAATCTCTGTTCCTAACAGGCAGCATGCTTCTTTCAATCTAGGCCATAGTTAGGCTTTAGCACTTGCGTGGAAGCAGGCTATTCATGCAGAATCAAGGACCAAAGAAAACACTTGACCTGTTACCCCCAGAGGTGTCATTTCATTTGATTTGGAGGACATGGCGACCTGTTGAAGGTGCCCAGCCAACTTTGGTGAACACGACGGATCCTCGGTTAAGATGGGATACGAATCTACTACCTTCCGATGATGAGAATGACACCCTCATTAACGACGCCGCTTCGGCTCTTGCAGAAAATGTTTCTAAATCAAAATAATATGTATAAATGAAATCGTTCTTCTGTTTGAGTACCGACATATCTTACCAGATTGACACTATAAAATGCTGCACAGAATGAAGTGTCATTGACATTAGGCTATGGGCCTCTGGATAATATAAAAGCCATGCTTCATTTCAAATCTTTAATGACGGCGCTTGATTTATAACATAATAAGTGCTAATTTGTAGTTTACTCAGTGGCCCTCAAATTGTAAGTAACCATGAAGTTATCATTTACTTGTTTAAGCGGCGATACTCCTTGTCCTACACTTTTGCTCCCTTCAGGCATAGAGGAATGAAATGACTCCTCCTCTCCCCTTGTAAAACTGCCCTCTACGCAATCAATGAAGATAGAGAAAAGATCGAATTCCTCTTACTTTCTAACACAATTTGAAATTAAAAAATAATGATAATAACTATTTTTGAAAAAGTAATGTTCAATGCAGCAAACGTGTTTTCGACTTTTGCAATATGTCGCCGGTTGGACATGCATTAGAAAGAAAGTGAAATGAAGCTCCACTTCAATATTTCCTAACATTGCAGCTAAAGGTATTTTTCAAATGTTCCACACTTCAATTTCATTTCTAATATAAATATCGTTATTTTATCCTATAACAATTTTTTCCCCAAATTTAGGTACACGTGTTTCATTGGAAATCACAGTTTGCTAGTTGTTATAAAAGTCTTAAAGCTTAAAGTGTTATACATTTGGCATCAAAAATACCTTTTCTAATACAGAAAATATTCCTTAAATTTCCCATACCTTCTAAAATACGTACTAGGTCGAAATAAAGTCAATATTAAAAATGAATGTCATAAAAAAATTTTTTTTTTAATTACTGATAAATAAATGAAATATATGATAAATAAATGATAAATAATAAATTTAATTACTGAATTTGATGAAACATAAATTTTATTAATCAAGAGAGCAAAACATTTTCATTTAAAAAACACATTTTTAAATAAATTCCAATAATTTTTAAAAAAATTGTTGGAAAACAATTTCAGGTAAGAAATTTTCAAAACGGGAAAAAATTTTTATTTTCAAATTTATTTAATGTCTGACTGTAATAAAAACACGAATTTTTAAAATTTAACACGTTTCATGAAAAATCCGTTACAAATACACTAATTAAATATGTCGTATAAATACGACATATTTAATTTTGCGACATTTGCCGCATCAAAATGAGGCAAATGTCGCAAAATTATTAGAGTAGAGCTCGTGAAAATAATTATTCCGGCTTAAAGAAGTACGCTTTGCAGGAGGTTTATTGAAAGAAATTGTCAAAATAGAAGAATTTTCTTTAAAAAAAGGCATTCATTGATAATATAAAATAAATTAAATTATAAATATAATGAATAATCGGTTAACGAACATAATTCGTTACAAGACTGTTCGCCATTCGAATTATTCATTGGCCAATCATCGATTTACCACAGATGTTTTTATGAAATCGATTCATTCGTTCTGAAGATCCCAAAAATAAAACTTAATAAAACAATATGTAATTTCTTAGTAAGTTTATTAAAATGTATATAATTATTAAAATAAATATGGGAGCATTCAAGAACATGCCTAATGTCCATTGCTTTTCTCTCTTTTTTAAGACTTTCTGGAAGTGATTAACAGCATTGTTGTAAGATTCTTAACCGTACTGATATCAGCTTGGCTTGGGTGCTATTCTAAGACCATTGCTTGGACATCCTCCCACTTCTTCAATGAATGAACGACGGGAGGTGGAGTGCTCAAAATGAAATAAGTTTCTGTTTTGAATGATATAGAAACAGAAACTGATGGTCCCCACTTCGGTTATAAATATTCTATTTTCCAGTATAATATCAAGCAGTTTATAGTTTTGTTTTCTCTTTGTAATTCAGTTTTTCCAAAGTTTTAATATAACTTTGGATTTAATAGGCAAGGGATGTTGGGTGTCACTTTTACGGGACGGAGTTCCCAGGCACGCACCTCCAATTTATTTATTTACTCTAAAAAGGGGATATGGTGTTTGTCATAGTTATATTTTAATTGTACTTAATTGTGGGATCGGAGAGAATTTGGTGCGGATCGAACTGGCTTTAATAGGCAAGCAGCATTATTCGAGAGATGAAAAATTATTTTTGTTACCTTGAGTATGGCAACCCGGCACA
Organism: Latrodectus elegans; assembly: GCA_030067965.1. NCBI lineage: Eukaryota > Metazoa > Arthropoda > Arachnida > Araneae > Theridiidae > Latrodectus > Latrodectus elegans. Next base: position 6,795,672 of record CM057813.1, read on the forward strand.
TCAAGCTCCGAGAGCCGAGGAGTATTCGTTAGAATTGGTATTACATCGTTATCTGAACACAAATATCTTTCGTGAAAGTGTTCGTTAACCCACTGTATTGGAAGAACCCCATAATTTCCTAATCAAAGAGAGAATAACCCAAGAGGGGAAAATAAGGGAAGGATGAAACGGCACTGATCCGAGCATGAGCGGATTCAAAAGTGTTTCATATTAGAGTGTCTATTTCGTTTTGTTTAGTTGAATTGTTTAAAAAATAATAATGTGTATTTTCAAAAACCCGTTTCACATTATTTAAATATGTCGGTAAAACCTTACTCATATTTTATTCAAATGCTCTCTCTCTCTTCATCTCTCTTATATATTTAAATGAAATAATAAATAAATTTAAGTGGTTAATTGTGTCAATAATGTTATTTATAAATATAAGAGAGAGTCACAAGGGGTTAAAGTCTTAATATTTTACTTTTATTATCTAATATTTAATTCATACATATATAAAAAGTCTTACTTTTGTTTGTATTGTGACCTTGTACTTCCTTAGTTTAAAATAAAACTCTTTTAAAAAACTTGCAATATTTCAATGCATTGTGGTACAGTAGAACCTCGTTTTTACGAACACTCTCAGTTTTAAGGGCTATTTTCAGCTCCCTGACACAGTGCAATGATCATGTTAATTGCGATTTATTTACGAGCTAAAGTTTTCAAAAATATCAGCATGCCTTTTTAGTTTATTATTTATCCTTTGATTTTTTCAAACTTTTTTTTTATTTCATGGTTGAGAAATGTAGATCCCATATCGAGACTCCTTCAAATTGTGGAGATGAAACAAAGATGAGAATTGCAAAACATGCAGGATAAAGGAAAACAACAGTGTGATTTTTTTCGCAGCGAAAGAAGAGGGAAAACATGCTCTTGTAGTTTTGAAACAGAAAAAAAAAAAAAAAGTAATTACCTGATTTTTCTTCAATAAAATGAACTGCTTTCAGCTTTATTTTGTAGTGATTATTAAATAATTTTCTGTAATATATCTTTCTTCATAAAAAGAGGAGCTTGTGGTAAAAAAAAAAATAGTTAACACTTATTTTCCTCTATTATCTGAACTTCCAGTTTTAAAAACCATTTTACCGTTGTTCCCTGTGCAAGTTCCTGAAAATGAATTTCCTTTATCATCGTCATTTCAAACGCCACACCATATCAAAATAAGATGTTTAGTCGCTAAAAACAGGAAATTAAGTTGATTTTCTTTAAAGCAGTAATACCCCGTTCGCTGGGCTTTTTAAATCAACTTCAAGAAAAGTCTGATTTAACTTAAACTAAGAGCTAGAAACAGCGCCTTGCACTCGAAACTGATTTAAAAAGCATTAGTTTTTGTTCAAAATCTTATTTATTGTTTGTAAAAATAAATATGTGTATGATATTTTCGAATTATTTATAGTTGAGCATGTTTATTAAGCAATTACAGACCAAAATGACATTAATTAATATTAATCCATTTTTCAAATTTAATATAATTTTTTTTAATTCTTTGGTAAATATTTCTGTGTTATTTTTTTCTAATTTTGCTTCTCTAGGATTTATTTTGATCACTTTCAGAAATTTGACAAACACTCACAACAACATGACGCTAAATCATATGAAACGTATTTAAATCAATTCGCCAAACTGATTGAAGATAAATCTGTTTGAACTGATTTAAATCACAATTTGCCAGCTCGAAAAATTTCTGCTGAGATTTAAACGCGTTTAAAAAGGCAGTGCGAACGGAGTATTACTTTTCCTCGGGTGTAAAATCTTATCTTCAAAATCTTAGATTCCATGCAAAAGAAATACGGGTATTTCTTACAGGCAACATGTAAACAAGCAGTTATGGTTAAGGAACTTGTTTTATGACTGCCTCACGCACAAGGTAAAGACGCTCATTAGACTGCTTCTGAAATATTTCATACCCAGCAGAACTCTGATGGCAAGAGCCTAGAGAGGCTTCCCAAAAAAATCTTTCACCCACCCGGGGGTATTTGACCTTAACAGATCTATTTTACAACAGCCCTCCGACAAAGAAGGGCAGTGGTACACATTTCTGCCACTATTTACGGCGAAGAATTGAGCTAAAGAACCGTAGCGCCACCGCAGTGCAGTGTTGCCAACTAAGAAGACGGGGATCGATGGTGTCAGACTGTCTGTTTCTCCTCGTTGTATGTCAGGCAGCCAGGTAGAGCGGCCTTCATAGTTATCGATTCCATCGCCGACCCCTTTCGTCAAGGCTTGCCCCCCTCCCCCCCAATGGCCTTTACATCCACTCAATTTGATAATGGATAACGTAAACTCCCATGTTATGTATCGGAATACATCACTTGGAATCGAAGCAGCAATGTGCTCGAAATGTGCTGAATTCTACTATTATTGCACAAACGAATGTTGGGATTTCCCTCCGATAAAACATAAATGTTTTGAATGAGGTAATGAAATGTGAATCCTTTTAATGATGTCATTCTTTTTTTGCAGATTTTATAATTTTTCTTAACATATATTTTGAGGAAAATAAATATTAAGATATAAACATGAATGTAAAATATATAAATTAGTATATAATTAAATTATCCTAAGTTTCCACATGCATCCACTTATAAGGGAAATTATTATTTAAAGTTTTATAATTTTGAAATATGTGTTGTTTGTGTTTAGAATTTTCTTTTTCATAAACTTTTATTGTCTGCTTTCTTGATGAGCTAATAATAAGTATAAAAAATCACCAAATCATTTATTTCCAGTTTTATATATTTTCTAAATAAGAAATTAATCGTTTGCTTACAATTTCATTTTAATACTTGATTTCATCATCTTTTTTTTTTTTTTTTTTTTTTTTTTTTTTTAATGAGCTAATATTGTAGTACAAAAAGGGGCGAAATCAAGTTTCATATACTTTTTTAAAAGTTTGAAATTTATCGTTTGTTTTCAATTTTATTTGCCCTTTCACTTTTATCGTCGGCTTTTTTCTTGAACTAATACTATAAAATAAAAAAAAATTGCCGGGCGGGGTCAATTAATGACTTTACGGACATTTAGAAAATTGTTTTCTTGAAGCCATTTTGAAGAAGTGAAAAGAGATTTTTTTTATGGCTGATAGTTTTGAAATAAATTTTGAAACATATCAGTATTTTGAATACAACGTATTTTTATAATACATTCGCTTTTTTTAAACAGTTACGAAAACAAGCTACGATGCATTATCATTCTTTCTTTGATAAACCTTTTAGAGTTTCCTCAAAATTTAAATAATGGAGGGAGGGAATGAAAACGTTTATAAAATCTTTCGCTTTAGAAAATTCATAATTTTTTAAAATATTTATCAAAACAATATTTCCCTTAATACAGACATTACAAGATTTTTAAAAGCCTTTCTTCAAAAAAAGAAAATATTTCGAATAATTACTTTAAAAAATTGTGATTCAATGCTTCACACAGTATACATGCCCTTTTTATGACTAACATAAAAATTGTTATGTTGAATTTTGAGATTTTTGAGACAGCAAATTGGCTAATAAATTTTCAGTATCGCACAGTTAATTGTACAGGAATTTTAAAGTCATCCTATGTAAAGAAAAACTAGTTTATTGTAATTATTTTAAACATGTGTACAATTTACTCTCTTGAGACATTAACATTCAGCTCAATAGTTTGTGGGTCGTCGAACTGATGTTTCTAGTGATGTGAAACTTATTTTAAGCTGTAATCTCTTTCTCGAATCGGCTCTGGTGCGCAAAAGTAATTAACCAATCACAGTGAGAAATGGGCTTGCACATAGTGAGAAAATGGAGGATATCAATGGATAGAAATTACAGCTTTCTTTTTATCAAAACTTTTCATTGGATAAAATCGACGGAATGCATAAATACAGATGCACCAATCTCAGCTATCCAATTTTAAATAATAAACTTGTCCGATTTTATGATTTCAAATCTTTATTAAATGCACAATTCTTTTCTAACATATAAATTAGTATCTATCTATTCTCCGTCTATAATTAATCAAGTATGGATTTTTCTTAACATTGAAAAAGTCGTGGTTTTCCTATTATCTATGTTAAGACTCAATTCGAATTAAAATTTTTAGGGGAAAAGAGAGTGTTTGAAGTAAATCACTTAATTTTTCATAATTATATATTTTAATTTATATCCCCTGCAAATATTTCGCATGAAGCATTTATCAATGTAAAATTTAATATTGTAAATTATCAACAGTTATAATACATTTGAAAATGCATTCATAATGTGATAAGATATTTCCTGTATTAATTAATGAAAAGATAAGACTTATTATTCATGACAGTGAATGTAAGGAAGGAACTGAGTTCGTTACTAGACACACATTGCGAGAAAATTCTATACATGTTAAGCATTTTGCTTTGATGCTCTATTGAAGGCAGGAGCGAAAAGAATCGACTATCTGATTACCAATTACTATCTAAAAACTACAAAGGTATCATTTGACAAAAAAATATTAAAATAGGTAAACTGTTGTGTTTACATAAAAACATTTATAGTTTTTTTCGTATCTTTCATTTTTTTATATGAAAGTTACTTAAAAGATACGATGTTTATAAGATACTATGATACAGGGGATAAAGGTAATAATAACATTCAGATTTAAAAATATAAACTAGCAGGCCAACGGTTGCCTGGTTGAGAAAGGTGTCATTCTCCTATTCTGACGGTAGTGACTTCGATTCCGTCGTTAACACGTGGTACTCGCAATGTCGTTCAAGTGAAGTGATATTTCAGGGGAAGACAGACCGAATCTTCGGAGTGGGTCCTACATGACGGAGATTTCAAATATTTCCCAGAACTGAATCCATTCACCCAAGATATTTCTTCTCTTCTCACACTTAGACAGAAGTGGAAAACGATGCGAAGGTCAGACCAAAGGTTGCCGATGCGAAGATTGCTAAGGATCGAAGGAATTTCAAAGCTCTCATTTGGAGGAAGGACACACCCCCAGATAACGCCACATGGAAAATGATAATACCAAACGATAAAGAATGACACCAATAATTTCTTCCACATTATTTAACTGGACTCCAAAATTGTCACAGAAACCACAAGAAAAACGTTTAAATAACTTTTAATTTAGATGCGACGTGGATTTATGAGTTGTGGACAGATGAACCATTGAAAATCACTGCGAGGCATGCTTTCCATTTAAGAGAGGAAATCTGGAAAACTTCAAAGATTCTGAATAGTTCACAATGCAGACCGTTTTCAATTATTCAACAATGAGTGGAGTCGAACACGTCAACTTCCAAAAGGAATAGCTCGATTTTACCACAATATAAAGGTAAATAATATGCCATAACAGGCATCATTGGCTCTTTATTCCAAGTCGGATGCAATAAAAAATTACACCTTATCCTTCGGGAAAAAGAAAGATACCTGTCAAAATTTCCCATGGGTTGTTCCTAAAATGCTGGGTTTTATCCAAGTGAACCCTGGGCTGCCTGCTTTCTACGTGCGTGCTCGGGAGACTTCCCTCGCAAACTCTGAAAAGTCTTCCAGGAGACACTGACGCCTTCACTAGCTCACCAGTTTGCTTCATGGTGACAAAAGGGTGGTCCAAAAGATGCAGCCCCTCCACCCCCACTGACACAACAAAAACATTTAAAACAATAAGTTTACCAAACAGATTATTTTACATAAAAATTATCTCTAATAACAGGTTCGATAAAATTTAAGCGAACTTTCGAATTGATAATCGTCCATACAATAGCAGTTCGTCTCTTCCGATGAAAACAAGAGAAGTTGCTGTCACTCCCTCGTTCTATTATGTCTGTCATTTCTAAAAATACGAATCTATTTTGCCCATGACACGATTCTAAGAACTAAATTTGGAAAATTAGAATGATTATGAATAAGCTCTTGTTTTACCAAATGGTAGAACGCGGGTAAAAAAAAATCTGAAATTAGAATTAACTTTATTAAGTGGTAAAACTAAGTCCAGACTTTTGAACATTGGAATGCACACTGGACAAGTCACAGCAACAGAACTTGATTTAAGGAAAAAAAAAAAAAAAAACGACTTTTTTGGTAAAATGAAATAAATATGCGCACAAATAACTTCATAACAACAATCTGTTCATTTCTAGCATGTACTCCTCTCCGTCTGCCGCCCAGGAAAGTCATTACACTTTATTCTTCGGGGCTCACACATTTGAACTGTGGACCACCGATGACTGAGTGGTTAGCATTCCTGACTGCTAGGTCACGACTTCGAATCCCGGTCCGGGCATGGGTGTTTCTTTCTCTCTGTGTTTCACTATCCGTTCTCCAGAGATGATGCATGAATGTGGCTCACCCTATGAACGGTTTTGTGGTAGTATGGCGTGGGCAGGCGGCCACTGAGTAACAACAAATAAGTAGCAGTGACCGGCGTCACCCCCAGTGCCTGACGTAATTAATAAATCATTTTAGTTGTTTCATAACTTGAAAAATGATACGAACAAACCATGGGCAATTATTGACATACTTTTATTTCCCAGGTTGAGCGTTTCGAGAAACGATTTCCTTTTCCCTTTGAATAGGTTTTTAAGTTTGATTACTATATGTTATAAATTATTGGCCTTTTCAAGTTCGAATACTTCTTTTATCGTCTGCTATCCCAGTTTCAAGGATATTTAGATTACCTGATGTGTACTAGAGGACTATTCATTTTTTGTCAAATTCATTGCTTACAGAAGGTGAGTGTCGAGCTTGATCCACAGACCAGGATAGCAATAAGCGGCATGCTTGCTCCTACCTGATGTCGTCTTCATATTTTCCGCGGGACGAAAGGCGTATACAAGGGGTATAAAATTCTTTAAATTCATCTAATTCTTTATGTTGTTCATTCGAACTTAGGATTATTTTATGAATTATCAAGCAGTTTCAAAATATGTTAGGGATTTCATCGAAAAAAAAAAAATACATTGCGGAACATAAACACAATTATTAAACAAAATGTTTTGATCATTATAGAAAATAAAGTTTCTCATAGAGGGATTTGGAATTTTCAAAGCTGGATGAAGTTGAACAGAAATAGCGTAGATAGGGTTAAATAAGAAATGCAATTTTGCAAAAATCCTTTGAAAGAGCTACAATAAAAAATCAAGATTTTTAGAAAACTTTTCAAAAATATTGAAATTAATTACAAGAACTTTCGAAATGCATAAAATGACATTCATGAAATAATCTATGTAAACCCTATACCAAAAGATTTTTTCGAGCTTTCTTTAGGAAAAAAAAGTATTTAGGGAGAGAGAAAAGATACTGAAAAAAATATTAAGGAAGATATAAAACAAATACCGCCCCACTTGTCTAGTGATCGGCGTGCCTGACTGCGGATAGGGAGGTCCTGGGTTCGAATCCCGGTTCGGGCATAGATATACTTTCTCACTATATCTATCCTGTAAGTAACCACTATACAATAGATTAAACTTCTTTTCAATCCATAATCGGTGATCAGTTCAATTTTTAAAACATAAATACTCAGCGATTACACAATGAATATAATTTATACTCTTCTCTTCTGAATAATAAACAACTATATGCAAAAATAATAACAATCAAGAATCACAATGTTATATATACAGTATGTCCACTAAAGTCCCTTGCCACCCACTTAACTTCGGAGCGGCTACTGCTACATTCATAAAAATGGTATCTAGGTATAGTAAAGTATGCTACTGAATGAAACCACCTACCACGCCACCTGGTGGAAAACTGTGGAGTTAGCTTTCGTATCTCGAAAACGGAATGAGATAGGTAAAAAAAAGTGATTATATATATATATATATATATATATATATATATATATATATATATATATATATATAAAGTTGTAGAGCATCCTCGATTTAGTATAAAAAGATACCTTGTAGGCATTAATGCGAAGAAACAACAGTTAAAACACGCATTTGTTGTTTCGTGCTGTGACGTAGCACATCGTACGTGTGCGTATTTAAAAAAAAAAAAAAATCGTTTTCGTGATTATATTTTTCACTTTTATTTCAAAATGGAAATAACGGAAGTATTAAAAATAATTCCAACAATTTGTATGCAGTATGCAAATACGTAAGAAATGATAGAAAGAAAGGAATTGGGCAACCAAATACTAGGGTATGGCGATTACGAAAAGTGGCCTCCACGTTCTCCTGATCTGACTGCACTGTATTTTTTCTTCTGGGGATACTTGAAACAACAGGTGTATGCAACCCCTCCACAAAAATTGCAGGACCTTAAACGACCCATTAAGGTCACGTGTTCCTACGTGTCACGCTGTATATTCCAACGTGATCTTCAAGCGAGGATTCAGATGTGCATTGCAGCTGACGATGAGAAATTTAAACATCTTAAATAAAGTATATTATAATTATTTGTTTTTTTCTTTCTTAAATCGTTTTGTCACATCATAGCATGAAACAACAAAGGCGCATTTTAACCGTTTTATTCTACACATTAATGCCTACAAGATATCTTTTCGTACTAAATCGAGAATGCTCTACAGCTTTGTAAATCACTTTTTCTATGTATCTCGTTCCGTTTTCGAGACTGGAATACCAACTCCGCTGTTTTCCACCAGGTGGCGTGGTAGTCTGCTTCATTCAATACCGCATAGCTATTTTACTATACCTACACACCACTTTCATAAATATAGTAGCAGCCGTTCCGAAGTTAAGAGGGTGGCAAGGGACTTTAGGGACATATTGTATATATATAGAGGGTTACTCTGAAATTTTTGAGATAACGCCAGACGAGAATTTACAAAATATAAATAAAGGTTTAATTTTAAAATACAAAGTATACACAGAAGACGATTTTTTACTGACATACTTCAACTTGCTTAGCGTAGAATAAATTTTTAACAGAAGAGAAAATTGAGTTGACGCGAGAACATTTTCGCGCTATGATTTTCTACGATATTAAAGTAGGATTAAATGAAGAAGAATCCGTTCAAAAGATGCAATTAGCATTTGATGATGAATCTCCAGCTCGAGCTACTGTATTCAGATGGTTTAGAGAATTTAGAAGAGGTCGCAATTTTCTTCAGGATGAAGAACACACAGGAAGGCCGCCGTCGGCAGTAATCTCGGATAATGTGTCTGCCATACGAAAAATGTTAATGGATGATAATCGCTGTACCTATCAAATGATACAGAAGGAACTTAACATGGGATCCGTAGCCATACACAAAATCATTCATGAAGAATTACACATGAAAAAAGTAGTTTGCCGTTGGGTTCCCCATAATCTAACTTAGCACCAAAAAGAGGAGCGTGTCAAAATCAGTAAAGAAACTCTTAAATTGCTAAATGATGGTGGCCACTGCATCATTTCTAAAATTGTAACAGGTGATGAAACGTACATACCATTTTTTGATGTTCCAACACGTCAAGAAAGCAAAGTATGGGTCTTCGAAGATGATCCCACGCCGACAATGGTGAAAAAACAACGCGCACTGAAAAAAGTGATGTATTCCTTTTTTTCAGAAGTACGAGATTGGTCAAAGCCATCAAGTTGGAAGGACAGAAGACAGTAACAACAAACTGGTATACCACTAAATGTCTTCCATAAATTCTATAAGAACTGAATGTTAGGGGACTAATGCTTCACAATGATTTCATCTTTACATACAGCCGGATTAACAATTAAGTTTCTTAAACAAAAACAAATTAAAGTGATCGAACATCCGCCGTATTGACCTGATCTAGTTATGTGCGACTTTTGGTTATTCTTTAATCTAAAAAAGAACTTACGTGGACGTCGTTTTCATTCAGAAGAAGAGATTGATGTGGCTATAAATGCACTTTTTTATCCATTTCAAGAAATGAATGGCTTGAGGCATTTAATTTGTCGAAAATTCGTCTACAAAAGTGCATTGATGCTGGAGGAGACTACTTTGAACGCACCTAAAATTCTGTAAATGTAACTTTAAAAACATAGTTGTATCTCAAAAATTTCAGAGTGACCCTCGTATATATATATATATTCCACTGAACCAGTATTGTAATTAAGTAAAAGCAAAAGGCTGTGTGCAAACGAGCACGATGCTTTCTTGGGAGTCGGATGACAGCCGTTCGGATGTCTCTACAGGATGTGACTATAATGTAGATAAAACGTACTATCGGACATGATCGATATTTTAAGCCAATGAGCTTGTATTCTACTTCCATTTCCGATCGACTCGCAAATTTTGTTTGTTTATTTACAAATATTTAATTTCTGTGTGCAACACATATTTTTTTAAGCAACTGCATCACCCTCCTCAACAATATAAACAATAATGAAGAGAACAGTTTTCATCATAATAAATGAAACTCATTATTTTAATAGAAAATTTCAAAAAATTTTATAATAACAAATATTGGTAACTTAACAATTAAAATTGTTAAGAATTTCAACGCAACAGCAATATGTATTGAAAACAAATATTTAACTATACGAAAATTTGTGGCTTATATATATATATATTATTATTAATAATTTTATTCATTTATATAGTAATATAGTAAATCTAACTTTTATATTTTCTGTAACAGTCTTTTGAAAAGTTTCAGCCAACATATGAGAAATTTGTTTAACTTCCTTTGTACTTATCGGAACTGTCTTTAGAGTACCAAGGCCATTGATGGTCTATATAAATTAAATAAAATTAGAGAACTGAAAATTAAAAGAACGCAAAAAATTAAGTTACAAATAACTTTGTTTTAAAAAATTATCTCTATAACGAGATAAAATAAATTCCTTCTCTTCAGTTAAAAATTTGTAATTTATTTCTATTTCAAATTTCTAGCAGGAGATATGAGGCCTAAAACACTGGGTCGAAGACTACAATGAAAGATGTTGCTCGCATCGTTACCAGATATTTCGAACCCGCTTGAATTCCAAAATCGTCGTGCGCTCCTTCCATTTCCTGACGTAACTACGTCATAAATGACGTCATTCATCAGACGTGTTTTACGCGCGAAGTTTAGATCATCTCGTACGACACATCACACGCAATTATCCGGTCATATGTGCCCAGCCCAACGGACATAAGGTTGAAGCATGCGTACACACACATACGCCACGCAATGCGTCAGTCCATCCAAGTTCCTTTGAGGTTATCAACCGTCAAAATATTCTGCAAATTCCAATAATAACTGCCATAATATATATAAATATAGCAGAGAGATGGTGTAGACATCGAATTGATGCCTCCCACGCAAACAGCGGTGCACTGTAGCACGGGACTTCCATTGGATAGTGGACCTTCCTTCGCACAAACCGCATTACGTGAAAATTATTAATTATCAAAATAGCAATTCCATTGATAGATCCATTGGTCTTATAGACAGGTCTCTATCAATGGGATTGACAACACCAACTGAAATAAGTAATTAAAAAAAAACATAAAATACAATACCATATTTGGAATAAGAAACTGAATGAGTGGCGTCACTTTCTGAAAATAAACAAACCGCCTGAAAGAATTTCCTTATCACAGGTTTAAATTGGAATGTGTCATTTTGTGCGCTCGGGAGGTCCTCCATTTACACGGGCACGTTTTCCAGATGCTACAAACGCTATCGACCGACACTGCAATCGATGAAGGCGATATTTTCCCCCGCTCGGGTCTGGAGTTCGTCATCCCGTGCTTCCATAGACAACAGTTTGCGCTCGCCGACTGCGTCATTTTAACAGAAGAAACTTAACTCATCGTTTCATTTTATGATTCAGATGCGCGCTTTTATTGACTTAAAGAAAAGAATAAAATATTTTTTTCGAGAAGAAGTATTCGATCACTCTTCAGACTGTTTCACGAGTAAAAGCTACTTTTACGAAGAAATACGAACATTTTTTTTTATCCATATTTTATTTTCTGAATATGAAACATGCTAATACCCATGGTTATAAAATAATAAGATATGATTATTGTAAGTTTTTAAATGAAGTAAATTTTTAGTGTTTTGAAAAAATATTTAAGTTTAGAATACATTTATAATTAGAAATAAAAAAAATAACAAAACGCGAAATGGAAAAATGTATAATTTAAAGTAAAATCCGTTACGTCTAATTAAAAAAAAAACACGAAACTAAGCTATTTAATATATTGATCAAATGAACAAACTCTTAAATCTAACATTTAAAACTGTCACATATTTTAATTCACTTCCTGAAGAGAGCTAAAGGCCACGAGAGAAACTTTCAGTTACAGGACAATATCAATTAGGTAATGTGCTTTAAATGAAAATTTAAAATATTATATAAAAAGATTTAAGTTCTAAATTAAGATATTATAAATAGTATTAGCTATTTTAATAGGCTTTAAACTTTATCGGGAATTCCATAAGATGGTAAATTCAAAACTATAAATAATCTTTTACTATTTTTAATTTAATATCGGGTTGTAAGGAATAGTTTCCATCAGAAAAATTTCTTAATTAAGTTTAAAAAAAGAAAAACAATGCGGGTCACCATAAAATCTGCCAACATTTTTCGGTTCAGAAACATTGTTGCCGCTGCAGTTGATACGATGGCAACCCCATCGGATTGCGTTACTGTAACTGCGATGCTACAGACCTTTTCGCATTGAAATATATCTTCTTTTCATGCAAAAGGGACGGTCTGTTATAGAAATTTGACCTTGAGCAGCTTATTGAAGACGTCTGTCCATAATCGTTTGAGTCAACTCATGCAGCGATTGAAAATGAAAACGTTCCACCGGTTCGGCGGGTGGTTGAACAGAGATTGCTTTCGGCTCTTTCACAAAAGACGACTTTTATCGAACGATAAAAAGTATTTTATTAAATTTTCACTGAACACAAATTTTCGGCCACCTCAGTTGTATCATGGATTGTAGACGGATCATTGCTTTGTGTATTGTACCGTTGGTTATGAAAAAATGGGTTAGGATTTATTAGATCCATCCAATAGACAAAAAAGAAAAAGAAAAAAAGAAAAGAAAAAGAAAAGAAAAAAAAGAGATGAATTTGGTATTTTTTCACGTCTTTTAAAATATTTGATACCTCACAAAATTTTTTTAAATTATTTTCGAATGTCTGTTGTTTGTTTGATGAACTGCATGATTGGTTCAAAAATATCATTGAACGGCAGAATACCAAGTTGAGAATTTGCATTCAACCAATTCAAAAGCTAGCGGTTACATTAAAGTAAATACAAAAATTCTTCGTTTTTTAAACCATTTATTTAGTTATTAATAACAATTTGACCCTTTAACAATCTAAGACTCGACAGACGATTAAATATCATTTAGTGCGAAGACGTCCATTAGAACACCTGCATCGCTGCAAAGTGCAAACGACACGGTATCATTATTTTCCAGTGGTTTGAACGACAGCTATAATGCGATTGTCCGATAGAAAACATTTTCCCGTTCAGCGTGAAAGAGACCAGAATTTTTTTAATAACTTCTCACGATAAAATATCGGATGACTATTTATCGTCCGGTAAAAATCGTCTGGTGAGAAAGAGGCTTTCCATGCACTCTCGTAGGTATCACCATGCTCTTTGAACTTGCGGTACCAGGCCGCTTCACAGGACACTGCGGCAGTACCTGATGCTGGGCACAAGACTTGGTGACGTTCTGCAGTTGACTTTCGCAGCAGAACTGGAAGTAAAGGATGATCCTAATCTGGTAGCATGATAGAGCCTTGTACTTAACTATAAAATGAAATGTTTTCACAGATCTTGCATTCCCCGCCCACCCTGTTTAGTGATCAGCGTGTCTGATTGTAGGCAGGGAGGTCCTGCGTTAAAATCCTAATTCGGGCATGGATGTACTTTCTCTCTCTTGTCTTTGTCCTTTCCTTGTGTGAATGAGGTATGAATGGTTGGCTACTCTAAAAACGGGTACCTATGGTATAGTGTACTGAGGAAATAGGACTCCACAACAAATTACGGTTAAGTTGGGAAAGCGGAGCAACGCACCCTCTATTAACAGCCTGCAGATGACCCTAGACAGCAACAATAAAACAATTCTTTCAAATATTAAAAAACGTCAGACGAAATATAAAGGAATGAGCCTGCGTAAAATGTTTGCTAAGATGATACTAAGGAAGGCTGGAAATTTTCGTTACAAAACTATATAATAATCATAAAAATAGAAAGTAATTCACGTATAAAATAATATTTAACTACAACAGATTTTTCTAAATTAATTATGTCCAGCAAGTATGTAAACTTAATTTACTTTTTTTCGTACATTTAGTACTCTACAAGATACTACGTGCGTGAAATAGATATTTCTTATACTTAAATTGCGTTGAAGACTTAAAAAAATGTCAAGGCTACGACTAAAAATTAATACTGGAAAAATAAAGCAAAAATTCCCTTTGCCGCGCTTCTGGCCGAAGAACTTTTTAAAGAAAGTCCTCTTTCCTTAGAAGAAACAGAGTAGGAGCACACAGCATATTTAAGCAATCATTATGCCTTCTTCAAATTCCTAGATGAGCTCAAAATTGATCGAATTTGCAATTTTAAGAGACTTCCAAAATTATCTTTTTTAGTTGAGAAAATACAGCAAAAAAAAAAAAATTAAACTTCGAAAAATTGATTTTTTCAATATATAAGAGAAAAACAATAAAATAAAAAAATTCTAAATTAACTTTATGAGTTTTCATGGTTTGAAAATACAGAATTAAGACAATTCTTACTTCTATAGCAATAAATTCATTCATACAGCATTCAATTCACAATAGCAATTTGTAAGCAAATTAAAAAAAAATTCATCTGAATTGAAATAAGCAACAATGCATTATAACTGGCAGTGGTGAATCGCTCGTTGGGTATAATTTACTTAACTTCACGTTAATTAAAGCAAATAACATTTATATAAAAAAAAAAGGATACCGTCTATTCCTGACGAGTTATGAAATCAGGATATTAATATATACTAAGATAGTATAAATTATATTCCTCATGAATTTTTCTAAGAAGTTCAAATAAACAGAGGCTATTTGAAACATGAAATTATCCAACTTAGGATTTCAAGCTTAATTTACCGTAATTTTTGATTATAAATCGTCTGCATATTAACTCAAAAATACTTGATATGATTGTTGCCAACTTCGATGTCATTGTTCAAGAAAACAATTCTAAAGCAGACGATTATATAAACTGCAAATAAGGCCCCAAAATAGTGGTAGAAAAAATATGATTAACATACAAACCAACCCTAATGGGAAATTCTAACGAAAAAATATTAAAAAACGTGAAACTAAAAACAATTTACCATCGTCGATTAATTTATGATTAACATCGAAATACAGTGTGAAAATTAACATTATCAAATGCAACTCAATAACAAGAAATAAAGGAGGCAATTGACAGGGTATAATTTCCTTTGCAAAACAAGATGTTAATAACAATCATCATTCCATTTTGAATAAATTAGTCTTTTCAAACAGCTTTTAACGACAAAATCTTTTTTAAGTTGTAAGATTAAAGAAAGATTAATGATTTTTCAGAAAATTAAAAGTCATTTGGTAGAAGTAACATGTTTCACCATAAGCCGAATATTTATTTTAATGGAGTATCAGAATTGTAAAATCTTTCCAAATATATAGATAACATTCTCGTTAATTTTTAATATAAATTTTTCATATAAAAATCTAATAAAGGGTAAAATTTTGAGTTAAAAATAGGGGTTGGTTGGTTGGTGCCGTGTCCATGGAGAGAACTATAGATGGCCATGAGTACGCAGAACATAGCTAGCTATTTTCTTGATGTTTTCGGTATAGATTCTTTTCGATGTCGGGGAGAGGGACGGAATCCCCAGAGGTGAGTCAGAGATCTTAAAATGGCAGAACAGTATAAAATGTGTCTTGATATTAGTGGAATATCATCGCAATTGATGCAGGCACGGTGGCTTCAGTTGCCATCTCTCCGGAACAATAGTGACCGGTTCTAAGGCGAGGGATAGTTTTAGTGTGGTTGTTCGGTCAATGTCCACAGATGGCGACACTATCGAAACTGTAAATAAATTACATGTGTTGCCAAACAGTAGTTACAAAATAATGTAAATAAATAAAATTAGAATATTTGAAATAATTTTTGTTAAAATTTTAAATAATTATTCATTTGTTTAATAAATTAAAAACAATTTTTCTATATCTCAAAATGTTCTTTTTTATATAATTTTTGTAAATTAAGTTTTCTTTCAGATATTTTATATTTTCATCCACTTAACTGTAAGAATTGTTCTTGTATATTTTAACTTTAACTGTAATATACTTGATATCTAGAATAAAAATAAAGATTAGAATGCGGTTCATCGATATCTGTCTGGTATGCATGAAATATAGTTAAGAATGCTTTGATTATAACTTAAATTTAAATTTTATCAAAAATTAAAACGAAAAAATGTTATGAGATGATTTAATATCCTGGCATCTCCATTTAATGAAAGAATAGAGTAAATAACGTGACAGAGAAGGTGTTAGTTGCCTAGCATAGCAGGAACAAAGTCTTTATTTACGTTTATTTCACAAATCTATGAGACGGTGGTATCTTGCAATCGCATTCACAATCTTGTAATCGCATTGTTAAAAAGGTCTAAAATAAAAGAAAATGTCATGAATTTTTCTTCTAAATATACCAACAGCTTTAAAGCCATTATTGTTGCCTAAAGAGATAATCATGAGTGTCTGCATTTATACTAATTAGAATATTTCAAAAGAAGGAATAATATTAAATATATCCTTAATCAAACGAGAAAGATGAGGGTTGGAAAGTAGAAAAAGTAGTGGAATTATACATATTTCACTCCAAGAAAACTCACCATTTCTTATCTTCGACATAACATTTTCGTTACTAAAAAATTATTAAAGGAAAAGTAATCTGAACCATTTGATAAATAATAAAAGAGGGCACAGATGCGATTTAAAACTTGAAGGAAAAATAATAAATTAGCTAATTATAATAATTAAATGTCCTTAATACTCAGAAAATCCAGAGTAGCTAGAATTGAATGTCGCTTTCGATACTTGATGCTTTTTATTGTTACCAAGGGAAGGATAACATGAAGTGTTTTATTAAATAAGAAAGGAAAAACGAGGGCGTAAAATATGAGAAAAAAGAAACAATAATATATAGTTAGTGAAATTATGAATTCTTAACTTACAATACGTTTTGGAACAGATACATTGTTTTACAATTATCACAAGGGCGAGAAAATCAGAAGTATTTCATTGATGAAGAATGGAAAGATGAAGGCTAGGAATTTGAAGGAACAACAATGAATTAGTTAATGACATGAAGCGTTCTTAACTTACAGAGAAATCCATGTACCTTGCATCGTTTTTGATATTTAACTATTAGCAAGTTAGCGATAATATGGAGTATCATGTCAAAAAATTGAAAGATGAAGGCTGGAAATTTGAAGAAACAACATTATTAAATTAGCTAGTGAAATCAAACGTTTTTAGTTTCTAGAGAACTCAATATATCTTATATTCGATACATCGCTTTCGATATTTAACAATTACCAAGGGAGAGGTATTTTGTGAATGAAAAGATCAGGTCTTGGGATTTGATGAAACATTATATTAGCCAGTGAAATGATACATTTCTGATTTCCAGAGAACTCAATATATCTTGTACGCGATACATCGTTTTCCACATTTTATATTTACCAAGGCCGGGATAACATGACGGATTTCAATATGAGGAATCAAAAATTGAAAGTAAATCCAGTAATTAGGTATCTTTTTGTTAATCCCAGATGGTCCAATTCCACAAGTCCATAAACAGGCAGGAAATCCAAACACGTAAGGGGCTCTTGAAATAGCCTCTTCCAAGTCCCAGTTCAAGCAGATCAAGATATGTTCAGGCGATGCCTGTTCAGCTTTACATTTTGTGCACAGACTGAAAGTCTTTTGACCCTTCGCACTATAGAAGCTGTAACTCTTTCCATTTATCATGAGTCCAGTTCAAGCCAAGTCAGATTAGATAGCTCAATTACACTTTGATACTCTCCAAGAACTCAGAAACTCTAGGAATGTTTCCAGTGCTTAACATAATATGAAGTATTTGATTGACCTTAAAATGAAAGATGATATTTCAAAACTCGAAGGAAAATCAGTCAGGTGATGGGTTACATGTCCTGAGCTCAGTATGCCTAGTATTCGAAGCTTGGTTTCACAATGACCATGCAAGGTCTTAAGCAATTCCCACATTTAGATTAAAAAGTTATTTCCATCAAGATTCTGCAGTTTCCTTCACTTTCCTTTTAGACAGCAAAATACCAGCTGAAAAATTATATCAGTTGAAGTACAATGTTTCACAGAACGCATGTAAAACAAACAAAATAAATACTCAAATAATATACAAATACCAAGAAATGTGTATTTGCAAAAATACTTTCAAGAGGTTGCCTCTTTCTTCGGCAAAGGAAGCTTTTCAGCAACTCCGCGTCCCACAGGGTCATCTGTGAAAATTTTGTGTCACGTGACAACTGAGGTATGCCATTCATACCTAGTCAGTTGCAATCGCGGAATTCGCTACCAGCTTTACACCAAGATAACAGCACAAATTTAGAATTCTGTTTTGTTATTTGAAATTTAGAATATTTTTTCACATGAATTTAAAACTGTTTTAGTGCGAAAGTGCTATTCAAAATCTTATAGCTATTATTATCGCCTTTTTTCTCTGTTAAAAATGTTCTCAGGCATTGAGGACATGTTACAGGATTTTTATAATATTGCTGCTGGTTGTTTAAACATTAGAAAACAATAGTACAAGGACTGAAAATTCTTTGACAATAATATAAACAGACGTAATGCTAGTTATTATCGCGTTCATAAAGGCACGAGCATCAACCCTATGATAAATTAGTAATGACAATGCCACAGTTAATCTGTAGACAGTAGAGTAGAAATGAGATGATTTCGTTTCAAGGTGTAAGGGTGATTAATTAATGAAATTTGAATAGAATTATTATATATTTCTGTTTTATGGAGATTCATCATCAGAACTGTTGTTTTTTTTCATAACAACAATATTATTAATTTCATAAAAAATAAACAATGATGATGATAATGCCAAAGTTGATTTATTAAAATTCGCGTGTGTCAAATGTGATTATCCTTTATTTACATATTGACTGGGTGATAAAGCATTTAAATTAGAACAATGTGTATGATTTAAGCAATTCATAGCTAGGTAATAGGTGCGGCATTTATAATAATAATGCGTCTTAACACACACACAGATATATATATATATATATATATATATATAT
Organism: Latrodectus elegans; assembly: GCA_030067965.1. Classification (NCBI taxonomy): domain Eukaryota; kingdom Metazoa; phylum Arthropoda; class Arachnida; order Araneae; family Theridiidae; genus Latrodectus; species Latrodectus elegans. The sequence continues at coordinate 6,814,938 of CM057813.1, forward strand.
ATATATATATATATATATATATATATATATATATATATATATATATATATATATATATATATATATATATACTGATGTTGATTATTTTCAAGTTAATTTGTTGCCAAATCCTAATTTTGTTTCCATGACGATTAGAGTGATACATTAATAAGATTAAAGATCATGTAAAACGTAATTTATCATTTATCGCTAGTTATTGTGGCGATGATAACAACACATTGGAAAGCCTCAACTATAATCCTAAGTGATGTTGCTAATGCAAGTTAATTTGTTGATAGCTGTGTGGAATCATAACTTTTATTCCTAAAACGATAGGGTAAGAATTGTAGTAACTCAAGAAAAATGAATATATGATTTATATATTTCATTGTGTGTTAGATTTAATAGTTACGATGTTAATAATATTAATACTTTCAACGTCATAATATTACAATAATGGTGTTGATAACTCCAAAGTAAACATCTTGACATTATGATTAATTATAATCTGGGTTTCTAAGATGATTTGGATGAGATAAATTGGTAAGATTATAAAAACAAATGTAAATAATTTTTCTAATGAATATATAGTTATTAAAAATACTGTGGCGTGAATAACAACAATATTGTAAACGTCATAACAAATCAACAGCGGCGTTGATAATGCAAGTCAACTTGTAGATAAATCAAGATTTTTATGCGTAAAACGAATCATAATAAATTAGCAAAACCAGATCTATTTTTAAAAAGCTTTTCTGACTGATTTTGGGATCGATTCCAGGCCTTTTCATTTTTTGATCACACACACGGGATCAAATTTAAAGTGGACCTGTCCTGTGTCTGCAGGAGGATGTTTGCACGGCAAGATTTCAAACAAATCAAAGGACAACGTCCACGTGTCTCAAAAATGATACCGATAGATGTAGAATGTAACAACTATCTCTCGCATCAGGGATCGAACCTAGAACATACCACATTGAAGAGAGTGATTTTATCACAAAGCTACATTATCTCAAAAGAAAGAGGAATTTCTGTAAACCCATTGTATAGAGTAGGTGCTTGGAAAATTTTCTGCATTTCCTTCTGCCATTTTTGATGTGGATGTCATTAGAAGCGCTGATGCTCGAGTTTACTCAAAAAGCTTCCAGCTTAGCCAAGCTATAGGTGAATGTTATAACAACTACAATGGAGAGTGTTGCAGCTGTTTCTTTGCCTCTTGAGGAAATAAGCCAAGGCAGTGAGACCAACCTTGTATTTTTATTGACTCTCAGGCCACCATCCAATCTCTCACATCAGTTATGCCAAGAAATAATCTAGTCTGTTTTCCTTTGTCAGTTAGTTCCCTTCTAGAGAAGGGACGTCAAATTGCGCTGCAATGGATACTCGGCCATTGCGGTATCATTGGCTGACAAATTGGCGAAGGCTGGCTCGAAGTTACAACAACCTTGTCCAGCTTTGGAGTACCATACTATTAAAAAGCTTGCCAAGACAAATATATAGCTTACTTTCGTAAAAATATGTGTAACAATTCCGGGAAATGAAAGACTTAAGTATCTTTACTGACTAAGCCTGTCTCGTGCAACTCCCATAGGGAAGTGGGCTTTGTAATTTCCGTCTTAGGACAGGGCTTGACTATCTTCAGGCACATCTCCACCGTTTCGGTTTAACTGACTATCTGACTTGCACCTTCTGTGGACTTGGAGAAATGGTGACTACCTCTACTGTTGCCCTGGACTTAATGACATCGCAATTAGAAATTCTGTGGAAGATGATTTTTTTCGTTTTATTCTAGAGTGTATTGGGCTGATCGACATAGATTAAGGGTTGAGAAACTATGGTTGAGTGTAGGATATATAAAATAATAACAATAATAATAAAAATAAAAACATTTTTAATTCTATGACACATGAAACAAATCCTTTCCCAGAGACAAAAAAGACTGCTTTATGAAATTCGTCGAGTTACCTGTGTGAAATAATTAATTAAAACTAAAAAACTGCAGTTTTATTTCGTTGCTTCAAATTAGGTATAAGAGTACATATAATTTTTAAAAAAGATTTTGACAACACATTCCATTAAATTTTAAGAAATGACCACTAATTTGATAAGCAAAATTATAGTGTTCCCTCGCCACTTCGCGCTTCCTGTTTTACGGCCTCAGTGCTTCGCGGTTTTTTCGAAAACATTCATCAAAACATGAAAATGAAAAAAACACAACAACGTCGGCAGACAGATTGCGGAAAGGAGCACTTTTTCATGTTGATGCGCGAGAGAGAAGAATATCTGCATGTTGAACAAAGAGAGGAGTAGACTTAGAGTACATGCCACGGTTGCGTGATTGGTTTCCTGTGAGATCCATGAAAGTATGATGAGGCTGGCTCACATCATAAGGAATGAAGGATTTGTCGACATAAGAAAAAAAGACGTCAGCGCACTTATTAATCGCTACTCAGTCCCACTGACCGATGAAGACCTCCTTGAGATAACAAAGTCTGCAAATGTGCAAAAAAACGCAGAGGAAGAAGAAACTGAAAAGCGTGGCCTTACCTTGGAGAAACTGCAACAGTTGTGCAACCAGGCAAGAGCGATGCAACAATTTGCATAAGACATTGACAGAAATATGGTTCGAGCTGTCTAGCTCAGCAATCGCGTTGACGGAGTTCTGTTCTTGTACACAGGAATTCTGAAGGAAATGTAAAAAACAAAGACAACAGGTACCTTTCACAAAGTTTATGTTCAAGGTAAAGCTGTATCATCAACGCTTCAGGCAGAAGAGTATCTCCGAGTGAACCTATAAAGCTTCTACGAGTCAAGTGAGATCCTCTCCTTCGCCATTCACACAAGACTCTTCGCCTCTCTCAGAAAGCAATGTTCATTAATGTGTTTATTACTGTATAAAGTTTTGCAATTAACCTTATTAATAAGAACACTCGTTTAAGTAAATAAGTATACTGTTGTAATTTTTGTCTTCAAAGTGCAAAGTATAAACACAGTTTACATACTTAAAACATTCGTGTACCCGCATAAACGAATATCCCTAGTCGGCGAATACTACTTGTCGGTTTTTCAACTTTCGCCAAAGGTTCTGGTCCTCATTAAGCGCGAAAAAAAACGAGGCATCACTTTAAATCATTACTTGAGATCAACAAATGTGGCTTCTGTATGCACGGAACTTTGGGCAGGGAGAAACGTAATTCGTTGGTAGGGAAGATAAATTAATAAATATGAATGTTTCGAAAAGTAGATGCAACCTTTATCAGAAAAGTTATTAAAATTAAGGCTCTTTTCTTAATTAATTATACGAAGCAATAAATTATTCATCAAATATTTTTTATTTTAATAATTAATATTGCAAAAAGTGTTCAAATGACCTTTGATTGCCATTTAATCACTTGAATTTTCTTATTACTGTAAGTAGAATACCTTTTTATTTGCTATTTCATAAAGTTAAAAAATTTTAATTTGCATCAAAAACAAAATTTTAAATTTCGGTGATATAAACGGCTACATTGAATCCACAATTTTTTCTCAGTACACTTAATTCTGCCAACCATTTATTGTGATAAATTAACATCGCAATACGCCTTAAAGTTACTGCTTTCCAAAATATATTTTTCTTTTAACTAAATTCCGTTTGATTATCAGCTGAAAGCTCAGTTCTTTCGACTTAACGGACTCAATTCCCATTTCGAGAGTACATGTTGGTCCAAAAAAGTTTAATTGATGCAAAAAAAAATTAGAAGGATTTATTATTATGAGAGAAAATATTCCGCGTAAAACACGAAAATAATTACCAATGAAATATTTTTTCATAAGAAACGATTTTTGACATTATTTACATTTATAATAGTTAATAAAACATTCGCAGCTGTTAAGGTGTGGCATTATAAGACTAAAATTTTATTATTTAAATAAAACAGTTACGAAATTATTTATGTTTATTAAAAAATGTTTTCTTCATATAATAATTTTTTATACCAGTTTACTACTAAGATTTTTCTGTAAATGAACATTTCATTTTAGAATATGGATGTAGCAGCATCTCATGGAATTAATTTGGTTTCAAATACACAAAAGAAATAAAGTAACAGAAAAATATAGCAAAATTGGAAATTTTCTTACTTATAAAAGATTTCGCTTAAATCACGTTGCTTTTATATATATATATATATATATATATATATATATATATATATATATATATATATATATATATATATATATATATATATATCTGCATTTTTCTGAGAAATTTATTGAAAATTGAATATTTATTAAAATACATTATTAAAAACTGTATTTAAACGGAACTTAATTTTAGAAAATTTTATAAAATGAATTAACAAATAGAATGAAGTTTAAAGGAATTTTATTCATTAGAAAATTTTTCTTTAAGCTTCTAATTTTTCTTCGACCATAAATTTTTTCCAATCCATAAATAAATAAATAAATAAAAAACACTAAATTTCAAAAACAAATTTTTATTATTTTTCAAAAGTTTGTCAATTAAATTTTATATTTTCCACCGCTGAAAGACATCAGTAAAGTGAATATCAAGCAATTTATAAGTGCAATTAATTCGTAAAATAATTCTTAATATTGAATAAATTTTCTATTAAAATTCTTGTATAAAATTTTCGTTCATAAACAGTAAATTCAAAAACGTAACGTTATGTGGAACACGACTTTTATTCCTTTCAATTGTTTACCACCAGAGGTCGTTTTCTCTGTTGAAATAAAAATCATATACTTGCATATGATCACATCAGATCCTCGCGGGCGAAATTCTTTCAAGAAGGAAATTGAAGATAAACATGAGTTCGATCGATTAATACTAATTCGTCCAGAATTACTGTGTACATTCATATTGTAAAATGTGCACAGTAATTCTTGACGAATTAGTATTAATCGTTCGCATACTAACATGAAGAGGAAAAGAAATTAGAATTGCACACGAAATAGACTTGTGGTGAAAAACATTTCTATTTATGCATTCAATTTTCTTGGCTCTCAAAAGATCTGCTGGAAGGCGTAAAAAATATAAACAAGCACCCCGTTTTTCGTCCTCAATTGTCTTCTTCTAAAAGTGAAAGTATGGAATTTAACTTTTAAAACAAAAAGAGTAAAAGTCTTCAAGCCTAAAATAATGTTACCTCATTTTTTTAAATATTTAAAAAAAAAAAAAAGAAAAGAAAAGAAAAGAAAAAGAAAGAAAGAAAGAAAAGAAATCAAATTTTTATGAAAAAATGATGCAAGAAACAATTTATATTTCGTACTTCCCAATGTTTTGAAATTAATTTTAATGTGAAACTAACATATACTATTGATAAAATCGTCTGGCGCTTAGTTATTTTTAACGCATGAAGGGGAATGAGAAATGATAATAGTTAGAATTCTCTTCTTGACGCTGTTTGCAAAGAATTGAACTAATCTGAGATCTAAGATTCCGTTGGCTACGAATAGTGGATTACAAGAAAAACAATCAAACCGTTTGTTTGAGGAGGCAGAGCCAACAGACATTAAAAAATACGTGGTTACCGTATTTATCTGAAAGGAAAGTTAGCTGAATTCAAATAGAATAGTTGTTTCACCCGAATGAGAGACTCCAATTAAAATAAAATTGATACCAGCAACTGTAAAACAACTGATGGCAACAACTAACAATTCGAGAAACAACTAATGCTAAGAACTAAAAATATATAAATTTAAACTGAGAGAATTATATTTAACATTTATAATATCTGTTGTGCATTAGATCAAAAATAGAAAATATGTAGCTTTTAGTATACTTTAAAATATTAGCTGAATAATAATCTTTTAATTTAAGCTTAAAGAGAGTGCACTTTTTTTGTCAATGTGTCTAACTTATTGAAATAAATATTAATAGGATATTACTATAATAACTTTTAATATTACAATAGAATGACGAAGATTCTGTATGACATCATGTATTTAGTTCATTTTGAGTACTTAACCACATTTTTAACCCCATTTTTCTGATAGTCAACATATATAAATTTAAAATGAAGCATGCGGCAAATGTAAATTGATACTTTAAAAATAATACGAATTTAACAATATATGATTCAAATAGAATAATAATTATTTATTAACCATAAAATGGTTGGGTTTTTTTTTTTTTTTTTTTTTTTTTTTTTTCAGTTGAAATCATGATTACGCCACTTTATTTCAGTTCTCATTGGTTTAAAATATCCATGATGTCAGAAGACGTTTCATCCACGTATTGAGAAGGCGTTGTACACCCGACTTGCCGACGAATTTGCTGCCTGCCTTCCAATCCCATTCTTCAAGGGGCAGCAAATAAGGCAAAGTTCACCAACGAATGTTATAGAATATTTAAACTTCAAAGTAAATTTATATCTCATTATTTCACTCTCTCTTTCTCACGCACGCACGCATAAACACACACACACACACACACACATATATATATATATATATATGATTATTTATTATATACTATGTAAATTTTTAAATAATATAATTAAAGACTAAATTTACAAAAACTAATATCTTTTTTTCTCATATACACGATGATGTATTGTAATTTATTCAAATTACAATAACATAAATAAATTTTAAATAAAATTAATAAGACTGAATTTAGTACATGCTTTAAAATTTTCAAATTGCAAAGCTTGTCATCCTTTTAACACACTTTTCCTTACTACAATCAGATTAAATGTACACATTCATGTGCTCAAAATGTCATCTTAAGATAGGAGCTGACAATGGGAAGTCGGCTAGTTCGATACCGGAGCCAAGTGAAAATCGTCGTACGGGTATAATGAATGTAATATAAAATAAAAAATGTGTAACATATGAACATTTCTTTACCTTAAATTAATAAATTTGGTGATTTTTGTGTGTGAAAGTTCTGAATTCCGAAAAATAGATATTTTCTTTTTAGAATGAGAGACGAATTTACATTTTACGTGCGAGGGACTCACAGCGAACTGGATGCTCAGGTATAAAAAGAATAGGTTTGCATTCTGACGTAAAAACACAAAACTAACAATTACGACAGAGTAGGACAAATATGTACATTGATAATATAACAATGAATTTGATATTAACGGAAAGAAATTTAAATTACCATGCTAATTATTACAACAACGCGCACAGATACCGCATAATCCAGGATGCCAAATTCAGAGTTTGGTGATTTTTTTTGGCGGATTTTCTAAAATACCTGGTGATTCGGGTTTCCTTACGTCATTGATATGGAGATTTATAAAAATTATAAGGAAAATTTTATTTTGGCAACCCTAGTATTTAAGTTATGGCACATGTCATAATACGGCGTCTTTTCAACATTTCTTCATCGCCAAAATATTCAAAATTCGGAATCCTGGATTATACGGCACCTGTGCCCAATAACGAATTCTATATTTAGTAGAATTTAATTATTATATATTAATAATTAATTTCTATAAAATGTAGAATTATATATAGTCTAAATATAAAATATAGAAAAAAGAAAATTATTTATTCAAATGAATAAGAGATAAATTCACGTGCGAATAACACAATTATAAATTTACATTTAGGTGGAAGAGGAATAAGTAAACATATCTACAATAAGGAGTGTGATATTTAAGGTAAAATGAAATAGATTTATGTACATCTAAAATAATAATGGTTTTGATAATTATCAATATAACTTCTACTGTCAAACGCGATGGTAATTCACATATTGCGAACAGAATTACAAAATCCATATCTAGAAGAAAAGTATATAAATAAATACATAAGGAAAAGATTCATATTTAAAATGAAAGGGAGATAAATTCACATTCTAGAGCAACACAAAAATGAACTGAATATATTTAGGAGAAAAAGCGAAGTGGATGTTCTTATTATAATGAATTCGATATTTAGGATGCACTGGTCGAAATTCAGACACACTCCTCCTCGTGAACTTGCTGAAAGCCAATGATTCACATATCGACAAAAGAATTATGAATCGGGGTGAATGTAAGCCCATTTAGAGCGAAGGGCTCGAAGCGTAAAGGTAGATTTTGAAATCGGCGTCCATGATTCGAAGTGGCTCGGCGTTCAGGGCGAATGTCAACTGGAAAGCGACTAAATATAGGTCCTCTTGTCCCGTCTAAATCGGGACGTGGCAGTTTGGCTGCTCGCCTGACACTTTTGGAAAACAATCAGACTGCTTGCTGTCACGAGACAGACCCCTGCGAAATTGAACGAAATCACAATGATCCTAAATTAAAAGCGTTTTTCGCACAAATGTTTTGCACTTAGGATAGAAATTTTTTTATGTGAATCATTCAATGAATAAAAAACATTTGACCACATGTTACAGGAAAATGATACAGTAATTCCATGAAAAAGAAAATCGGCAAAGGTAAACATTAAATAAAAAAAGATAGAGTAAGCGAAGAAATAATTACATTTATCAGACAGTAAATCATTCATAAAAGTTCAAAAAGTACAGAATTGACATAACTAGTCTCCTTAATTTGAGAAACCCACAGTTTAGAAAAGATATAATCCATCTTACTTATTAGAGAAAAAACATGGAAAAGATACAGTAAGGTGTGTAACAGACAAAATGAAAAATTAAAGCAAAAATTTGCAAAATTAAGGAAGTGTGCTGCATTTGTCCTTGCTTTAATCAACATCTGAGAGTTTAAGTTCAGAGTCATTTTGTGTTTGTGATGTGTTTGCGTGTGGATTGTACTGGCAAGTCCAGTCCTTTTGTTACCAGCATGGACATAATTTTCATCACTCTTTTAGCACTAAATTTATCACCAATAATAAACTTGATGAATGTGACGTCTGATTGTGAGATATGGCGAATTAGGTGGAGGCCCTCCGTATAGCTGCAGTGCTCCACATAATGCAAAAAATTGCCTTCACTGCCGCTCGCGCAGCTGCAATATGGGGAAGAAGCTTTACCGAATCGGTGGAAGTATACTGAGAAGGGTCCTTGATTTGTTATAAGAATGATGATCATTGCATTGGAGATGAGCCTATCCGTTGTAACATGGGATATAATACTGTGTGTGAAGCGCCCAATTGAAGAGTCGTCCCAGCTAGTTTGCCATTGCTGTTTGAGTCTCTGCTTAAGGAACTGAAGAAGGTGGGTTCGTGGAAGTGGAAGGTCACTTTGTAATATATTCTCAGTCACCGCTGCCTCCTTTGCTCTTTGATTTGCCACCTCGTTTCCCCCATTTCCAGCATATGCTTAATTGAGTATACAGGTTATAGGGCCGTGATAATCTAGGGCATCGATCCGACAATGCCGCCAACACGCCATATACGTGCTCGGTAAATCTGTTCAGTAGCCGGTCGTAGATCAGTTACCATGGGTGTAACGGTCTGGTGAAAATTACCTGTCCCTCCAGATCAATGTCAATATGGAGGAAGTGGATCCCCTGGTGGTGCCATCTATAGGAGAAGTTTAGAGCAAAGTCGTACTTTCATATTCGTGCTGCTTCGGCTAAACGAAAGACGCACCCTATTGACTTTAATTCGCATAGACGTCGGCAGAGAGAGCTTGGCTTGCCAAATCTCATAAGTAGCAACAACAGTACAGTATATATATTATCTATTTCATACTTACAATCAAGAACTACCGATTCCTTTCATTCTTTATTCATGCAATTGACTACCCTGTAAAACACCTTAAAAACCCTTCTCGAATACCCTGGGGGGGAGGCACTCCGATGTCCCGGTTAAGCATTTCAGAAATCGGACAAATATATATTTTTTCAATATAGATATTTTTTGTAAAAAATATACTTAAGAAATATACAATTTTTTAATTAAGTTTTCAGAAATTCAATAAACATTATAGTGTTGTATATATATTTAATTTATTTGTGTAAAAGTGATTAAATATTAACAGAAAGTGTCACAAAATTAACATATCATTTCCCAGCAGTTAAATACCAATGCTACGTAAAAAATAAACATTGGAAACCATTAATGAAAAGACTTTTCGAGGAAAACAAATGTTAAATATTTTCACGGATCAAATAAATTTTTAAAACTAAGGTTTTTTTTTTAAGCCAAAATAGAACCTCCTAATTTTAATTTTATATTATTCAACATAGAAACTGTTTTCTAATAAGAAGCATTACGGTGCTAACAGTTGGCATGAATTCGTCTTTATCAGAAACTAAGTTCTGTCATAAGGAATAACAATTTTTCACGTCTTCTAAAACTAAACCTAAGTGAATGAGAGTTCTAGCATTAAAATAACAGAGCTATGCAATAAATATGGATTTCCATAACAATATAGAAACCTTGTTTAGATCCGGAAATTATGCTTCGGTTTCTTTCACTTAATAATATTGGAACGAACAAAGAACGTTATGACGTTGCTCATAAAAGCATAAAATACAAAGATTATAACGACGTGGCCAAACTCAAAGTAAAATAAATTTTTTCGTTTCAATACTTTGCTTCGTGTCGAAACGTCAGTTCTGGAAGCATCGGTTCCAGAAAAAGCAATCGGCTGCCATGGTAACCGGCTCGACCACAGAATCTTGCCAAGCAGACGCACACACACACAGGCGAAAGAAAAAGCAGACATAATTGAACATCTTGAGCTCGGAATTGCTTTATACGCTTAATAGTTCTGTTATTTCAGACGGTGGCGCCATTTTTCAAAGAGATTTGGACCAGTTCTTAAATATTTAATATACACAGCAAACAATTTCTTACTCGATACAACTTCTAATATTTTTTTTAACTTTTTTTTAAAAAAATTGAACTTATTTTACATTTAAAATTGTTTATTTTAGTAAAACAACAAATAAACTATCTTTTAAAATAGAGTTTCAATTTCATCTTTTGTAGTTATTTGTTATCTCCAGAATTTTTAAATCCTAAGAATTGTGTATTAAAAGCATATCGATACTATTCCGGCAGGCGACATTTTACACTATCTTCAAAATATGCAATACAATTTTAAGGCACAGAACAATTATATTTTTACTAGTTATAATTATAGTTAACCATTACAGTCTTACAGTTTTTCAGTCACATTAATCTGAGTATCAAATGTCCCTAAAGAGCTATAGTAAAATAAGCGTTAATAATAAACATAGCTTAATTAGATACTTGCATATGACGTCATCGAAACTAAACATGAGTTACGATTCATAGTGTGAAATGCACACAGTAGTCCTTGATGAATTAGTCTTTCACATTCTGAAATGAAAAGGGGGGGAGAATAGAATTGCTCATGAGAACAGACTTGAAAATTTTTTATATATGCATTCAATTTTCGTATATCTCAAAAGGATAACTGAAACGTAAAGAAAACGATAAAAAACTGCCACATTTTTCATCTTCAATTGTTTTCTCTTCTCGAAAAAAAAATCTAATTATGCATAGTAAAATAATTGTATACAAATGTATTAAAAATCGTCTGTAATACTTCTAAGCGAAATCATTGTTTACAAAATGCATTTTTGCCTATACGTTTCTCGACCGTTCAAAAGAATGGGAAATTATACAAATAGTGATCATAACATTCGTTAAAAGTTAGTGAAAATGTAAAAAAAGTTTACGAAAAACAAATTAACTATAAAATGTATTCATATTTAATCACTGCTTTACAATTTAAAGTGTCAGAATACATGATAAATAAGGAAGAAGGAACAATACGAACAAGTGTGATGTTTCCGCATAAAGGCTCTTGTAATAATGCTACATTGTAATTTTTGAACAAAAAAATTGCAAACTGAATTCATTTTAAATGTTAAATAAATGTAATTTTCATCGGTAGTCAGCTAGTTTTTCAAATGCCAATTCGACATTTTTCCAGTGAAGAAAAATATGAAGATTTTTATAGTACATACACAAGTTTTTTTTTTTAAATTAAATTTTAACTCTAATTTTTTATTTCAAATTTTAGGTAATTATTATCGCCAAAAGTGTTTCGCGCCATTTGTGACATCATGGCTCATAAACCGAAAAGTACATTGCAAAAGTGTAATATTCATAATCTAAAATTAAAATAAAATACAATATTGATATGTAAACAATCGTTACGTATATTTTTCAAATCATTATCCAAATTGTTTTTAATCTATTAGATCGAAATGTAACTTTTATGGGATTATTTTTTAAATAAATAAAATTTGTTGAGTGAAAATGACACTAATTCTTCACTCAATACCATTCAACTTTCTAAGGTTGCACAAAAATTGATTTTTCTTAGAGAACAATTTTTAAGACAACTAACTAACTCATTGTGTTTTTAAAATTTTGGTAAATTTCAAACATTTCCTGAATTTGTGATAAGTATTGAAAAAGATTCAAGAGTATTTTAAAATTGTTTGTATTAGCTTGCAGAAATTATTAATTAAAACATATATTTAAGAATACAACTTTTTAAATTTAAAACTATACCATACTAATTGACAGAGGTACAAAGCAAGATTTAACGCTAGTGATTTTTATTTTTGTCTGAAAATCAAAATAACGAAGACATTTTATTCAATAATGGACATTTGTTTATTCATTACTAGTATTATTGCTAATAACCTATTATTCATTTACTAATGAAATGTAGAAAATTTATACATTCTTTATAGAGAGAACTTAGAGATATAATAAGCAAATTTAATTCATATCACATAAATCAACTGTTCAAACATTTTGAATTAAAAATGTTAAACTAACTCTCATCAGTCAACTAAACATTTTCAAAGAAATTTTCTAAAAGATAAATATTTTAAAGTCCAACTTTCAGAATATTTCCAAGAATTATGGAATTTTCATCCCAGTTAGTTTTACAAATGTATTTTAAGTATTTATTTATAATCCAATATACATTCGCATACAAGAAAAGGTTTACAAATTCAGATGTCGTCAAACTATTTCGCATAGATTTCGAGAAATGTTTACGTCAAGGTTCAAGGTTTATTTGAAATATACTTATGGAAAGGAATTCATCGAAATTAAAAGTGCAGACTGATTTCATAGATTTGTTCTCACAGTAACTTTTTCTAGTCCTTTCAGCATTAGGCATGTCCACATTTTTATTACCTATTTTTAAAAAAAGTAAAGCTAATACTAGTTACTAAGCAAACACAATTTTATATAAAGCTTTAACCAAACCTTTTGTGACGAGCCAGATCAAAAAATAGAAAAGTACTAAAAAAATTTGAAGGTGATTTTGTAGTAAGACCTTTTTATGTAGACCAAAAGATCACGAAATGAGGAGCTACAATCTCATACGCCAAAACCAGTCAGCAAATTAAAGAAAGAAATGATTCATCGAAATTTACGATGAAAATGGTCGAAAAAGAAAAAGATTTCACATACGTAACCATCTAGGTAAGAAAGAAGTTGTTTTCTGCGCAATGCACCACCGAAACTGAATGAAGCGGATAAGAGCCGGATGGTGAGGAAAGCATTTACTTTTAAAAAAATTGGGAGGATAGTAAATGTGTGGGCGTGGTTTGATCACTGAAGGGCTTTATTATTCTGACGACACTTGAGCTTTCTTCTTCAGCAGAAGGACAGCGTAGTGAAGCATTACGTTAAAAGTGTTGTTGTTGCTAATCGCAGATGGTCCAATTCCAATACCATACCAACTCCACAAGACCGTAAACAGCCAGGAAATCAAATTAATAACAATAAGGGGCTTTGAAAAAGTCTCTTCCAAGTCAAAATTAAAGCAGCTCAAGATATTCTCAGGCGATGCCTGTTCAGCTTTACTTTTTGTGCACAGACTAAAATTTTTTTGACCCCGCACATATTTGAGGTCCCTTAGGTGACCACTAGTGAGGCGTGAAATGCAAGTCTGTTGGTCTCTAGTTCTCTCAAAAAGCAAGGCGCCAACAGGGCGTTTTATAGCATACAATTATGAGTAAGTGCAAACCTCTAGACATCCATAAACGTTTTTTTTTTTTTTTCCCCTCAGTAAAAACCTCATTAAAGGTGGATGGCACATAAAGTTGTGAAAGTTCCTGGCCTAAGCCAAAGAATCAGCAATCTCGTTTCCCTTAATGTCGACGTGTGACAGGATCCACGGAAAATGAAAATTAATCCCAATATTCTTAGAGAGCCTGTAGATCATATATTCAAAATTGAATTTTCATGCAATTGCTTAGGTGTTGGATTAAAGACTTGCTATCAGTCAGAATCCATACATGATGAAATTCAAGTTGCAGAAGGTATCGAACTGACTCGGATGATATTTTTTCCAAAATTCAATAATAATAGAAAAGGATCTGTGTTTTGTTTTCAATTCAATATGCATAGCAAATTGAATTTTGATCCTTAATAACTGCAATAATTCCTCTTCTGGAAAATTTATAAACAGTCATTTGCCAACAAAATGTCAATACTTTGGCGTTCGCTTAAATGTTTATGGGGTTATTTCCTATATTGGGCCTGTGTGTCAGTGGTGGTTAAAAATCCATTTTAAATTGCGGATGTAATAAAAAAAATCATAGACTCAAAAAAGAACATGGAGCAACGAAAAAACAATCCGAACTATAATAAGCTAGTATGTTGTTGTGGCTTATCCTTTTTAAAGATCTGACATTTGTCTGATCAACTCCAATAAATTGTTGACAGTCAGAATGTCAATGACTAGTAAGGAATCTGAGGATAAATCCTCCCGAAAAAGTTCGACACAATCTAGAATGTGTTTCGGTAAGGCTGGATGGTCACAGCATTTTTTACAAGTGGCATAATTTTTTGTACCACGTTCAAACGATACACATTTAAATGTCCATTTGAGAATCTGGCCAAGCCAGTCTGAGATTTTCAGTCACATTTTATTTCTAGAAGAGTTCCAGTGAGTGTTTCAGAGTATCTATGGTGCGTGGGTGGAATTTGCCAGATAGAATGTAGTCTATATTTTTCATCAGAGTAAAGTTCTTGGTATGTAAGTGATGAACCAGTGGGCATATACCCACTGGTTCATCACTTCCTCACTGCCCTTTTCGTCCAGTCTATCTGTGGTCTCACTGACACAAATATTTACATGGGATGGATTCCATTGGAGATGTCTCGGGAGATCATTTTCAATTAGAGGAAAATAGATATATTTGTTTCATCGTTTATAGAGAACCAGTTACTGAGATGTTGAAGTGCACTGCAGCAGCTATGCGACAAAATTCATATTTCTTCAAAATCGCAGTTGCTGGAAATGATAACAGCAAGCCCCACCATAATCACGATTAATTTACTTCTGAAGACTGAACGAGTGTCAGGGTTACGTTGCTTTAGGATAATTTCCGATTGAGGGTTTCTCATCTAGACTCCGCTATAAGTACGGTCTTCTGTACTACCATCGGTATACATTTGCACGGCATCGCAGGGGATGCAATTAATAATTTCCAGCGCTAACTATCTAAGATGATATTCGATGTTAATTTGATAAGTGATTTTTATTTATTCAAATGAAATACATATAAATTTCCTAAGAACACTACAATGACGAATAAATTTTGCATTTTTTATTTTATAGAATACAATTCCTTTGCTAACTTAAGCCTGAAATAATGAGAGTTAACAAACGATACGCAAAGTCTTGTATTTTATGATACGAAATTTGCTTTCACGAACTCGTAGAGAGCAGTCCTCGGGTTAGTGGATGCCATAACGAAGCAGTTTTCCTGCTCATGCGTGAAAAAATGACACGGACACCTGACACTAAAGACGACGTGATTGGCGCGATTTATATTCACGCTCGCCAATTCCGATGTATTAACAATTGCACTCCTTAATCGATACAAAAGAAAGAAAGAAAGAAAGAAAATCGTGTTTTCTACTTTTTTCAAGACTGAGCACACATTGAAGGGGTCAAATAGCAGAACCCTTTATTAGTTATTTTTTTCTTTCTGTTAAATTACGGTTTTCTAATAGCCTTTTCCATCAAATAAAATCCTAAAAAATTTTGTGAAATCTGTTTAAAATTTTGCAACGGGCTCAGATTTTAAAATGAAATTTATCCAGCCACATGTCCCAACCATTAGGAATGTGTTATTCGAATTTCATTTTTGCATATATAATGTTTCATATGTTTATATTTACTTTACTAGTCTAACAGAAGCTAATAAGGGAATGATAGCTAAGTTTCTTCAAAGTTTACGTAATTACATCGGGGAATTTTTCATTGTTTGGCAGGCATTTTAAACGAATTTAGCAAAATTTGAATGATTTGGTTTACGTATGAGTGTTAAATAATTTTTTATCGATAACACAACGAAAATGTAAAATATCGATAAGCTAATGGAGCTTAATTAAATATAAAAACTATAGTATCTTCTTATTAATAACGCAACAAAACGATATTTTTTAAAGAATTCGAGATGTTCGCCAAACTTAATTTCTTAAAAATTATAGTTTTCTCTTATTTTATTTATTGAATAGTAAAATTATGAAATGAAACGCATATTTCTTCGATGAGCAGATTTCCTTTAAGCGTTTTAGTAATATTTTGTTAGCAGTTCAAACAAATGTAACAAAGCTTAAATAATTAGTCCACACTTGTCGTGGTAGGATTTCTGGGGTATTTCTGAATCTTTTTGGTTATTAAAAAATGTCGCCAATCTAACGTCTCTTCCAATAAGATCTTAGTTCATAGTTTTTCTTTCGGAATAAAAAAAATAAACTTAAATCCGATTAATTATAAAAACCCAAATAAATTACTAGTTATCACGATGTTCTGAAAAACGAAGATTCGCTTGGTTTCCCTCTTAAGAATTGCAACGAAACTGCGCAGTTAAAATAAAGTGTTCTAAAATGTTTTACTCTGATGTATCAGCAAGGGTTGTCAAAATGAAATGTTGAATTTCGGTTCTTGATCTTTTTGACGAAATAAAAAATCCAGTTTGCAGAAAAAATGGGAATTCCGGCAATAATATTCACTGAATTCAAAAGTGTACTAAACGAATTCTAATGCATTTTTGTCGTATATATGTATATAGTACATACATCGTTTTCATTAAAAAAATGGTATAAACCCCAAATAAAACAAATATAACTATTGATTACAAAAAAATTAATTAGCAAAAAAATGTTGAATTATAATCGAAACAAGAAAATCAAATTCAAATTGGATGATCAGTTAACGAACAGTTCGGACTACACAAATCGGAAAACGATCGTTTTCAACAGAGATTTTTCTGTTCGAACAGAGAACGCATATTCGGATAACGAACTGAAACGAACAGTTCTCACCTCTAATATGTCGTGTTGCCAAACACAATAAGCCAAAAATCGCCTCTCATTTCTATTGAATTATGCTGCTTGCTATTAAGCTTCACAGTTCTATATTGAAAAAAAAATTCCAATAGTATATTTATAACTTAGTAGACAAATAGTTTCGGTTTTGAAAATCCTGAAAAAGAAACACAATCGACAGCGGACATCTCTTTAACGCGACCCAGAAACAAAAAATGGAAACAACTAATTAAAATACGAGATATTATATATATATATATATTATTTTTTTAATAAACTTACTAAGAAATTAAACATTGTTTTTTAATCATAAATTGGTTGTTTCTTTCGTTCCAGTTGCGATCATGATTACGCCACTTATAACAAATATCATTGGTTTAAACATCCATGACGTCAGATAACGTCTCATCCATATCACATCGTATGGAGCTGGCGTCGTAAATCTAACTTTTCGACGAACTTTCGGTCTGCCTTCGAATCTCATTCTTGCAATGGCAGCAAACAAGGCGAAGTTCACCATCTAAGGTCTGAATGCCGTCGGCGATGAGACAAAATTCTTTCGTAATATTTAACAGTAATATTTTTTAATTATAATTTTTTCCGTTTGTAAAAGTTTTCAAACTTATGAAAATTACATGTAGTTCTAAATAAAGGGTATTCAACATTTTAAAAATTTAGCGATAATTGCTTTCAAAACTGAACATGTTGAAAATAGAAGAAAAGAAAAAGCAAAATGAAAAAGATGAGACGAAATCCGATTACTTTATTTTAAAGTCATTATTTCTTTTTTAAACTAACCTAATCTATGCTTAGTTTAGAAAAGAAAGGAGGACTTATTTCTCGATTGGGGTCTTTTCCTTGCAGTTGATTGGGCTTACACATAATTCGTTTTAACTAGATATTTAGGACCTCCAGAACGAATTAACCTATTTTATTAAAAAAAAAATCTACGGTAAATCGATGATCGGTTAACGAACGGTTCGGATAGCGTGTAACAGACTCAGTTCCTTAACTGTTCACCCACTATAGTTGGAAACGAGCAAATAAAAACCCAAATTTCAAGCAATGCATTAAAATTTCGAATAATTAATTATGTAAACAAATAATAATCTATTTAATAGTATATATTAATGCAGAAAAGAATCACAGAAGCGGTGAAGAGTAAGAAAATTAAAAAATCTATAGAAAACGGACAGAACTATCTTCGTTATTCTAAAGCAATTAAAATTTCTAGCAGAGGTCACAAAAAAAAGAAAACAGAAAGAGGTGCACTCATCAAGTACAAAACCAGATCAGAAGATTAATATTGGATCTGCATAGACTTTCTGCAATGTTTCTAAAATAATGTGCATGCGTGTGTAAAACTGTGTATCATAAAATATGTGTGAAAATTAATTAATTTTAATTCTTCAAATTTTTGTTGTTTATAAAAACAAAATGGCGTTGTTTCCAAAATGTGCTGTCTTTCGGAGAGACTGAATAATGCTAGGCACATAAGGTGCATAGTAAATTTATGCACCGTAAATATAAAACTTTAGATAATTATGGCAGGTATTATTTTTTCATTTGGTGCACAGTGCAAGCGCATAACAAGAAATTACTGTTTCAAAGGATTATGTATAATTGCTCATTAGGAAGAATTGGAATACGAAAGAAATATTCATCGAAAGTGGTGTTTATTGAGGTGCTGCAAAAATAAAACGTATACTACCAACGTACTATGAGGAAATGCTTCATTAAATTGCAATGAAAAATCTTACTTACTATAATAAAGAAATGCAAATATTGTCAGGTTCTTAATGCGCATAAAAAATGGATTTTCGAAACGTAGATCCTTATACAGGATTATTCAGCACAACTTACAGTCTCACAGAATTTATACCATATAAAATTCCAAATCTCTAAACAAATTGTTTTCTGAAATGAAATGAAATAATGAAATTCCATTTTTCTAACTGAATGTTTTTTTTTTCGTCATTTCCATATCCAATAATAATTTCAGAAAATACCAACAGTGCGATAAGAGGGGTTCATGATCCAATAAGGCTCTGCTAACCAAACCGACTGTATGTGAAATTTGCTCCAACTGCTTAAATGAACAGGGCACTCCTGAACATATTCTTCAATGCCTTGGTCTCTCTGGGAGAGATCTGTTGGAGAATCCACTTATGTCGTGCTGGACTTTTTTGAAGGTGTACGCGCTGATGGACCTGGTCTAGCGCTGCTGACCTCGGGGACATGCAACAACAATATGTGCGTAAGCAATAAATATGCGTGAAAACAAAATGTAGTGAACTGTAGAAGGTTTATTAGCTTTTAATGCTATACAGAACAAAAATTGCATCGCTTATAAACAAGACCAACGAACAAGAGTTAGCTACTTACAGAAAAACTGTAAGTGAAAATAGAACTAATTACACTCTAAAAAAATCGAGTGGTTTTTCACCACTCGATGAGCGATTGATATTTTGTACTCCATAAAGATACAAAATGAATCCTTTTCTTCTTAATTGGGTCAAGAAGTTCTCTTTCAGACACTATTTTTAATTCAAAGCAATTTTCACTCCTTTTTGACGTGTTTATGGCACAAAGCAAATGTGATGTGATCTGAATGGTTTAAATCATCACGTGGCTCTGATGGTTTTGATTTAGTTTCGCTAAAAGTGGAAGAATTTATTATTCCATTTTGTCAAAGCTATCTATTAGAATATTTAAAATATATAGTTTTACAAAAAAGGAGTACAGAAACATAACGGTAAGTCATTATTTTTTATAATTAATTGAACGACTAAATCAATTCTTCATATTTGTGATTTTTCACCATTATATAAAGTTTGGTATTCGAAAGTGTGAATGAATGAATTCTATTGAATTCATATTCATGTAATATTTATAATATTTGAAATTTCTGATTAATTGATAATATTTAATAATATAACAATGTGTTTGGAAATTTAATTTTTTTATTTCAAATACTATTTTCTGACAAAATTTAATTCATAATAAATTAATAGTAAATTATACAGAATGCATTTTTAAATTCTTTTATTTTCGAAACAGCGTGAATATGACTATTAATTTTCTCGTTCATTTAAATATCCACACAATGTATATTATAGAAAAATTATATTTAATATAGTCTATTGTACTGAATTGAAAGTGCGATTAATATCAAATACAACGTTTTACCAATGAATAAGAATAAATTTTTTCGTAAATATAATTAGAAGCTTTTTAATTTAAATGTTAATACAATATAAAGCAAATATTAATCTGCAGAATATTTCTTAACAGATGTATTTTATTTATTAAAATTTTACTGACAATTTTTGATTTGATTTGATTGTCTACTAAGTACAAAGCATTCGTAGATAAAACGAAAAGGAATTGTATATATCATAATCTATTAGTTTGTATATTTTAGAATTTACAACTAAACATTTTGTCGATGGAAATATAATTTATATTCGTATTTTATGGTTGTCATTGTTATCATCGAAGAAAAAAAATAAAAAACAAAATTAGCAAAAACAAATCTGAAACATGGAGTTTGAAGGTGATAAAATGCAATATAAGGAAGGAATGACTGATCAGGTATATTCTGTATAATATGGAATCAGAATAAGTTTTATGAAGACTGAGAAAATGTTAACTATTGTTATTACTAAAACTATATTAATTTCATTGTGCTTGTAAAATTATTTAAAAGTTTGAAGTAATATTCTATGTTTATGTAAGAACGCGGTAGCTTAATAATGTTTTAAAATTTATTTTAAAGTAAAATTTTCTAAATTTTTAATTTGAGAATTTAATAGTTTCAAAAACATAAATATCCAGTATTTATAATTCACTTAAACATAGCTTTTACGTGTATGATGTTATTGAGTAAATGACATGAAAATTTCAATCAGTATTTTCAGTTAAAATCTCATATAATAATTTTTTGTTTTTAAAGTTGATTTTAAAATAATGAAAGGTAATTATTCATTAAACTATACATATTATTGAACTATTCATTAAACTATACATACTACATTAAACTATACATTTAAATTAATATTACTTGGTAATAAGCTTAAGAAATTTTAAGAATGTTTTAAATAAAAATTTTTTTTTTTTTTTTTTTTTTTTTTTTTTTGTACTGCGAAAAGTAAATTCTTATTAACTTTATAGTGAATTTATATATCATTTTAATATTTTCTAAAATTTTAATTTGAATTTAATAGTTTAAAAAATAAATATCCAGTATTTATTCACTTGACCATAAACAGTTTTTACAAGTATGAAATTATTGATTAAACACATATGTGTGTGTGTATGTATTTTTCCTTTCAGATAAAATGATTACAATTTGAAATGCCAAGTGAAATTCATTGAGAAAAAATATTTGAACTTATGGAAAAATGTCTAAAATTAAATAACATTTTGTGATGAAAAATAGACCATCTATTCTATGACAGAATTATGTCTCTAAGTATCCAAAAGAGGCTGCCTTCAATGAAACATTGGTAGTATAAAACCTGTATTTTTTACATATTTAAGGACAAATTTTAAAATATTCATTAAAGTACTTAACTTTTATATCAACATTATTTTCTAACAAAGCCACAATTAAGTACACCAAAATTTACAATCCCTTACATAATTTGTAAAACTGCACTTTTAATGGTAGAACATGAAACATGCTTGGAAATGGTGGTTCATATATTTCCAAGTTTGTTTATTGCATGTGAATAAGATTTTAAATTATTTTAATGACAAAAATATTCAGTTGCAGAAAAAAAATTTTTTTATACAAAAATGGAAAAAAATTTCATTTTTATTTTGATATTTGTTTTATGATTGCATGATCTAAAAGAAAATAATTAAAATCTATATTTTACAAAATATGCAGAATTGCATGTCTTTTATTATATTGTAGTTTCCTATCTTGTATTTTTAAAAATTATTTTACCTGCAATGTATTTGAATATTAGTATATGTGATACAAAAACAGAGTTTAAAAATTTTTTTAGTAATTTGTAAAAAAAATTATTCATTTAATTTCAATTGTTTTCAGTTATAGTTGATTGATTCAAAAATGCTTTAAGATTAGAAATAAATTTATGTATGCGGGCATATATTTTTAATTAATGTTTAATAATCCATTTTGTAAATTATGATAGGGGCTATATTTATTTCTTAACAAAGAAAAAAATCGAAAATTATTTGGTATTTGTTTTATTGTATATATATAATTTATCCTTTTTGCCACATTCTTATAAAAATTTTCAAAAGCTGTTAGATAATCATTAATTTACTAACTTCAGTTACAAAGTTTTAATTAATGACAATGCTATTTTTTAACAAACTACACTTGCTTTAAATTACAATAAAAAGTTCTAATAATTTAGTATATATGATTATTCTCTTTATTACAGATAGATTTGGAATTTGATTTCCAGAGGCTGACTATTTTCTCAATAAATATCTATCATTCTATGCTCCTAGAATATTATCATATGTTTAAAATCTTGTCCTGTGATATGGAATAAATACGTGAGAATTCAGGATGATAGTATTTTTTAGGCTGAATATAATTCTAATAATAAACAACAGAATAATTTGTAAATATTTGTCTTTATCCTCCTGTAACTTCAAAAAAGCATATTATCAATATTTAAGAATAAATTTTAAGCTATACTTTAAATAAAGAATTTTTTCAAAAAAAACGAATTATATATATACTTATATAAAATATTTATGTATTTTTTAAATTGTGTACAATTTGTTGTATTAAAAATGTTTGTAAATGTTGATTTTTTACTTATGGACCCATAGTAAAAACTGAAAAATAAGTAGCGGGACGATTTTTTCTTGAGAGTGCTACACTCACACGTAAAACTAAATATATATAAGTAATGAAATGAATGCCTGAACAAATTGCTTAATATTGTATGTAATTTTAAAGCCACTATAATTATCCAAATCAATTAAAATGTCATATTCAACTGTACTGTTATAGTATTGTCTAAAGAAATCATATCTTTATATTGCAATTTAAAAAAAACATATATCCTTAAAATAAGGAATTTAAAACCTAATTTCTGCACTAAATTGTCAACATAAAAAAAATCAGCAATACTTCTATAAAAGATTGAAATTCACCTTTTTTCCATCTAATTTACCCCTTTAGACGATATGTTGTTACTCCTCTTAAAAGGAGTGGTTTACGCGCATCTTTTAAAAGAGTGAAATTTCACTCCTTCTAAGTGAAATCCACTCAATTATTTTAAGGGTGTGATTTTTTTTCTTAAGTCTTTACTATACCTTTAAATGGCATTGAACGAAAGTGTCTTGAAAAGTAATTAAAATAGTATTAACTGAAACCTTCTTAAATTTCCCAAAATGTTAACGCATTGTTTTTTTTTTTTTTTTAGCATACATTTAATTATATATATATATAAAGCAAGATATATAAAGCAGGATTAGAAGTATCATAATCGAAAATTGAAATATACAAGAATAGTTATAAAAATTGAAAAGTACAAGAATAGACATAATACTTATGTTTAGCAATACATTCAGCCCAAAAGCAGCTACAATAGAAGAACTAAAATATAATAAATGGTACATTTTTATAAAATTAATTAAAAATCAAATTGAGAATAATAATCAAACTATATATATATTATAATATATATATATATATATAAACTAGAATAAAATATTTCATGTAATCTGCAGAATTTTATTGATTTCACGCTCTGGTGTTGACTTTAATTGAGATTTTACAAATTCCAAGACATTAAAAGTTACCAAAAAGCATCATGCGCGGCAATTCTATTTATCCCATTTAAGGTTTTTTTTAATGAAATTTATTAGCTTGTTTTACGAAAGGCTTTGAGCTGAAATCTCGGCCACTAACTTGAAATCTACCTCCAACGATGGATTAACAAAATGTACAAAACCCTTTCTTTCGCCGGACGAGCGAAAAAGTTACAAACTAAGAAGGAGCTGAGCGTGAAAAGTGGGGCGGGAGGCATTGGAGCGCGACCGAATATCTCGAACATATCCGCAAGTAGAAAAAATGATGCAACTTTCGTTTTTTATTGACTGGTTTTGCGATCTGCTTCTTGAGGAGAGCGGGAGTCGAGTGTGAAGTGGCGCGGAGCCCGACAAAAGCGAAAGAATGCCCGCCGAAGATGATGCGCGAATCGATTGAATAACGGCTGCATATGAGAATAGAACCGATTTATTCATCGATTGAAGAGTAGGCGAGAGTGACTTCATCATTGTCTGCATTTGCAGAAAGATAATTTGTCCATTTAACAACGCTAAAGTCTATGGATTTAAAAACATAACTTATTTATCATTTTAATAATCATCAACGCTGCCAGCATTAAACATGAAAATAAACCGAGTTATTCATCGATTCAGTAACTGTATCACCACATGTTTAAAGCAAGCTATTCGGCTACTATACAGCGCCGTTCATTTAAGAAATACACAATCGAGTTATTTAATGATTGAATAATGAGATGATGACCACCAGGAGCCTGTGATGCATTTAACAATCTAACCAAGTAACATATTCATTTGATAATGACATTATTGACATAAACTATGCTATTCATTCAAAAATTGAAACGAATTATGAATTGATTCAATAATGGTATTCTATAAATACTGAAAAATATTCTTCATCGTAAAAAGTACAATGAACTGAAAAATATTCTTCATCGATTTAACAATGGCACTTCATTCACAAATCTAACACTTTTACATCGAGTAAATAACGACATCATCGTCCTTGACACAGTGCGTTAAAAATATTTAAGTTATTCTTCAAATAAGTAATGACAATGTCCACGAAGATGGCGCCATTCATTTAAAAACATTCAAGGATTTTACCATGGCATGGTATCACAGATCATTCAAATGCGTAACCGAATGAATGATTCGTTGAATCATCATGCTTGAAAGCATGATGAGTAATTCATTGATTAGATGATAGTAGCATCATGATTCAAAATGTAACCGCATTCTTTATGGTTGCAGTTTTATTTTCTTCCATGTTATAACTGATATTTTCAGAACATAATGAAACATATTTCAAAAAAATAATACAAAAGAAGTCCATGATGCAGAATAATGGCATTCCCACTCTAAGCACCTGCCAGAATATATGTATTTGTGTCAACTTGAAGCCCCTGAGAGACGTTTAAGCTTCCATCGCCCTCTGGAAGACTCGCAAAATTCCCACTCTGGTAAACACAGGCCTTGGTGGCATGCTTGTTTAGGGCGTCGTTCTCATTATCAAAACGTAGTGAGTTCGAATTCCGGCCAGCAGAAAATTCGCCGTGTTCACAAAAGGCGCCTGGCACATGCTAAAACTGGGTGCGGTCACAATCTCCTCCAAGTGAAATGATATCTCTGAGGGTGGTAGGCCAAGTATTTGGGGTCTTCTGCTGGTATCCCAGCTTCAAAATTACGAAGACTCCACCAGGCTGCTTCTATCTAACTGGTAGTGCCCAACTCAGGACTAGATACAGGGAGCAACATTCTCTGACAAACACATGCGACTTCCAGAAAGTTGAAGCGAATTTCAGTATAAGCTACATGTCTTTTCTCAGACAATGCACCGCCTTCATGCGTCGTCAGGAAGGAGAATCCCCGAGCATCCCCACCTTCAAACCTACACAGATATTTCTCATTGTTAACAGATCGAACCTGGTACTATCACTAGGCAGTGGGTGTGAAAACATCATGATGACTGTTTCATGCGACGATAGCATACACAGAATACATGCTGTAATCGCAGAAGAGAATGAGAGCGAAGCATATGGGATAGTCTACAGCAGTGTGTCTCCGGTCCGCCAAAAATATCCAGCTATTTGTTCAAAATCCAAAGTGTCATCGGCCGACAACCGATATTAAAAAAATGCTTACATTACAATAACAATAGTTCACTAGAGTTTAGAAAATAATATGATGGACGATGAAAAATATACCAAACTGGCAACTAAGTACCTAATACCCTTTCATAAATTGCTCTGCCCAACACTTAGTACACCAGTTTGTTGGCCCCTTGCCTGCCTTGAGTATTGCTAATAACTCGAACGCTGAATATCTATCGTAATAATTTATAAAACTATTTTTATTCTTAAATTATTCTTTAAAAGTTATTTGCCTTCAAGATTTATTTATGTGAAAAAATTATGACAATGGGTCGATTTATAAATCTTACCGGTCCGCGAGAACATACCAAAGTATTTTAGTGGTCCTTGGAGTAAATCCATTTGAGAAACACTGGTATACTGTGCAAAAGACTGCAGTGACTCGGTCACAACACGCGCAACTATCTTTTACGCACCCATGTGTAGCAGAGGGAAATTTCCGTAAGAAATCCTGAATGAAAAGCACACGCTATGCTAGATGGCATAACAAATGACATTACCTTTAATGACATTAATTTCTGCTGCGATACAAGGAGATCTCTGGAGACAGAGGTGAGAAACTGATATTTAAAACGTTACTGCTACTTTAGTGCACATAGGACCTCCCACAGCGCTTACCATGAGCCACATTCTGGCACTTGGAGCTCACAAGAGTCCTTTTTACCAACTCCCATTGACCTTCCCGGTCACACGTGTGCCCTGCTTACACAACAACTAAGCCTTTCATTTTTAACAACAGTAGGCACTTGGGTAACAAACCCTTCACCACAACAAGGCCGGAAACTGCTACTCATTTGTCTTTATTCAGCCGGCATCTTTGAACCAAGTTACGGAGGTGAGTAGCATTACCCGCTCCATACCACCGCAAGCCCGTTTATAGGGTGGGCCACACTCATACATCATCACAGAAGAAAAGACAGAGAAACCCAGAGAAAAAGTAACACCCATGATCGAACAGGGATTCTAACCCGGGACCCACAGCTCAGGAGTCAGGAGCGTTAACCACTCAACCATCAGTTGGTACAACAACTTAACTGATATCCACCGAATCAACTTTGACAATACGTCGCATGGACTGCTGCATCCCACTGAGACGTTTGGTACCCTGCCGAGGCAGCGGTTACAGGCAACAGCTCTTCTGACAACTAAATTGGTCAGCTTCCCCAGAGCTGTAACTTCAGTCATTGGATCTGTGTCATCTGCCGCATAAATTTTTCTGTGAGGTCTTTGGTTTTTCCTAGATTTGTATTTTGGATGGCCCCTTCATTCGACAAACAACCACTGTCAGATGCACCTATAAGTAGCGCCGCCATCGGTAACACTTCGCAAAGCAACTGAAACTACTAACTTTAGTAAGTAGGCTGAAAAGGTAGCAACGTAAACTGCCTGGTAAGGAAAGTAGGCCACAGGGGGAAAGATGCTTATCGATCGAATAATGCATAAAATCTATCTCAGATCCTTTGTTCTGTCAATCGATAGGTTTCCTCTTTGATTTCATCGGGTTCAAACAATCATTATTTACAGCTACAGTTTAGATTTTCTTTGGGGAAGAAAATAACACTCTCAGCAATTTACATTGAAGCAAATATCTTTAACTGAAACATTTTTCTACAATTGGATCAAAATTGAAAATATTTGAGTTAATAATATATTAAGTAGTTGTATTTTTTAACATTTTTTTATACATAAAGACGATTTCCAAGATAACATTTATGATTGAAAATGATTCCGTAGATAACAAGGGAAAAACTCTTTTTATAAGAAATACTAAGTTCAATATATTCAGAACTTTCAAAATACTTAACATTTTTTAACATTTTTTTATACATAAAGACGATTTCCAAGATAGCATTTATGATTGAAATGATTCCGTAGATAACAAGGGAAAAACTCTTTTTATAAAAAATACTAAGTTCAATATATTCAGAACTTTCAAAATACTTAACATTTTTTAACATTTTTTTATACATAAAGACGATTTCCAAGATAGCATTTATGATTGAAAATGATTCCGTAGATAACAAGGGAAAAACTCTTTTTATAAGAAATACTAAGTTCAATATATTCAGAACTTTCAAAATACTTAACATTTTTAATTAGTTAAAATGTACAGAGAGAAGAATATAAACATTTTATAAGCAAAAAAAATTGTTTTAATGAATACAGAAGAAGCTCCTTCCCGTAAACTTGCAATTTATTATTTGCATCAATGCGAACGTTGTTTAAGTCTGTACGTTCCTCGTCGAATTTAATGTAATTTATAACACATGATTTGATGAATAAATTACATTTATTCATGTGTTATAAATTACTTTTAGCGAACTTTTAATTCACGGCATTTGATTTTACAAAAAGTTTCTTAATCTTAAAACGTTCTCTTATAGCTTCCAATAGGGCTAGTAACAAATGTTCTGATGAATACAGGAAGAGTTTTTACAAACATCCATTTGGGAATCACAATGATTTTGCAAAAAAATGGTTCTTGCGATCTTCTCTTATGCATTTTACAGTAATTTGCACAAATGGTGTGCTCAAACGAGAAAGGATGATGCACACTTCTTTATGAACAGTAAGTTTGTTCTCTTAATATTATTCAAAACAGTTGTTTGCAAACTAAAAGAGAGAATTCTCGTCATAGATTCCGCATAATCCAGGATGCCAAATTATGAGTTGGGTGATTTGGGGCGGATTTTCTTGTGTATCTGGTAACCTGGTTTTTATAACGTTGTAGCTATGGAGACCTATAAAAATTATGCAGAAAATGCTATTATGGCAATCCTAGTGATTACGTCAAGACGCACATAACAATACCTCATCTTGGCAACATTTCTTCATCGCCAACAAAATTCAGAATTTGGAATCCTTACGGCATCTTTACGGCAATCATACGGCATCTGTGTGTGTTTTCGGAGACAATATGTTCTTTAATTTTGATACGTATTCACACCGAAGCAAGTGTCATTGGAGAGCAAATCCGGAGATCAAAACGATTCCTTTGTATTATGAATCAAACCTCATCTACAAAAAGTGCTCACACTGCGACAGAAAATTATCCTGCAGCAGTCCGGTGAAAGACAGTTCTTCTATTTTACATAATAAACACCCTCTCACGCTACATCTGTGGAGACTTTAGAACGCGCACGTCCATTCTCGGCAGGTCGGCTAAAGAGTCTTACTGTAAGAAGAGAAGTGTCTATACCCACCACAGGATGTTCACCTCAAATTTGTTTCAGAAAAATCGTTTTCTAGTAAATATACTTAATATTAAATAATCTTAAGTAAAGACAAATATATACTAAAATCGGTTTAAGTTTAGAAATTAATTTTTGAAACTTTTAAGTAAAGATCAGCTAATGCATGTTGCGTTTCCACAAAGTGAAAAGTTAATTATTTTCTATTCCAAACATTTAAGAGCTTGCAGCTATTTTCGTTCCATGGGCAAAATCATATTGAGTTGCAAAAAACATCTGGCGATTAATTTGGCGATCGTATCAGTATACACTTGATACTGTTATAAATGCAGCTGATATTTTACATTTTTAAATAAAAAGTTTAAAAACATTATCAACATAATTATGTCTAAGATTATTTTTTAAAAAAATGTTCGAATGTTTAAAATACAGCTAATATTTTACTTATATAAATAATAATGAAAAAGCCTCAATCGCAGTAATTTAATTTTCCCATTTGTTTACTTTTGTCTCCTTAAAAAAATTTATAATTTGTTAAAAATAAACTGTATTTATTCTAACACGAAACAAAACTGAAACCAATATTTTAAGAACAATTAAAATACAGATACTAGATACATAAGGTTCAAAAATTAAAACGTTTTAATACAAGTTTCAAATTCATCAATAAGTTATCCGCAACCGCCATTAAGTGAGACTCACTTGCAATTTACCCATAATGCACAGCGTACGATTATCTACATAAATGCACAGCATCCGATAGTCATTATAAACTGAAACGCAAAAGCACATATTGGGTTGGTACAAGGCCGGAGCCACAAGTCTCATCCTGTTAATGGTTGCCATAGATACAGGTAATGGAGAGAAGATATATCTGAACACAGGTAATAGTATAATCGTTTGGTCGAATATCCAGACAAAAAGAGAAGTTTGGTTTTTAGAATTTTATCTTAAATGAGGCGAAGCAATGAGGTATATAATCTTCGTGAGGTAGGGGGGGGCAGTAACATGAAGTTAATCAGCCGAGAAAATAGAGCGTAAAATGTCGTACAAAATTCCAAATCATAGAATATTTCTTTAGAATTCAGTTAACCGAAAAGTTCAAAAGAAAGTTGTTTTTTTTATTTATTCCATTCGAAAATTCCTATGTGAGGTACTAGCAAAAACTTCCTTGAAATTAAAAGGCAAAAATTTGCAAGCTGAGTTGACAAGAAAAGTTGGTAACGAAAACAATGTACCAACTTTGGCGAAAAAAATAGTGCAGCCGAAGACCTAATTTTAAATTACAGTGAAATTAAAAATATTTTTAGGATCGATATAGATTAAATTGAAAATGATACATAAAACTATAAACAAATAATTAAGATGTAAAGATAATTTTTAATTTACAAAATGTGAAATTAAAAATAAAATCAATCAAAACAAGTCAACAATCATGAGCGATGACTGTCCAAAAAGAAGACTACTGCAAAAGTTACCCGAATAAGCATTACACAACGATCTCTTGACAATGCACAGTCGATTGGACCCTACACAAGTTTTAATTCCAGGTAGATTTTCAACAGGAAGTTGGGGGTCGTATTTACGTGACTAGGAAAACTTAAAAGTAACTACTTCCACAAATATGCACAAGATTCACCTCTCATTCTTATACGATGTCTGGCATCGAAACCGTTAGTTAATGTTCCGAAGAGAGATCTTCTAAGTCACAATCAGTCATGGAGGCCTGGTTGGTTAGGGCATTGCTCTTACTGTTATAAGATAATGAGTTCAAATCCAGACTCAGCTGAATATGAATCGTATCGGTTGTTATGTTATGGAAGCAATGTTTTCCAAGAGGAAGGATACCTTTGGGGTGGCAGTCAAGTACTGGGGGTCTTCTGTTTGTTTCTAAATGACGTAGACTCCCACCATGTAACTTATAAGGTCGATGTGACCTGGTGGTCAGGGCGTTGTTCTTATTATCGGAAGCTATAAAGTTTGAATCCTAGCTTAACTGAAAATTCATCGTGTTCTGTAACGGCGGATGGGGCACGCTAAAACTGGGTGTTGTCGCTTCAAAACTCAACTCACAGCTAGGTACAGGTGCTAATTAAGACCCGCTGAGATATTCAATTTAACCTTTTAACTTCGGGGGTATTTTAAAAAGAGAGGGAGATTGAAAATATAATGTATATAAACTAATTGAAATTTTAATAAAACAGGAATTCCTTAGCGAAATACAGAAGCCAAAGTTATGCAGTAAAAAAGTTATATATTTAAGATTACTGAGTAAGCTACCTTAAAACAGAAAACTAATTGACAACTAACTAAACAAAAAAAAAAATAGTTGCACTGCGAACGACAATGCGTTGTTTCTGCAGTGCGGATTTAAGTGTTCTAAAAATCAATCAAGTGCATTTTAAGATGTAAATCGAAGCATTCCCTTCAGATAGGGTCAGGATACAATATTAAATAGCACATTTAGCATTATTTTTACAATAGAACGGATAGAAGAATTATTAATGAAATTTTCAGGGGCATCGAAAATAAGAAGCACATGCTCGGAGCGATATTCTTGAAATTGTTGAGGATGACTCTTCGATCGAAACAAGTAATTCAGCATGGCTCCATCATTAATTAGAGATGATTTTCAACTCATCTCTAATTAATGATTAAGTTCGAGTCTGTATATATCTATTTGGGAGTCATTTGAAATCCACTTTAAGCTTACATTTAGGCAAACCTTGACGTGAAAAAAGAGAAAAACAATGTAGCAAAGTTTTTGGATAATTAAGTTTTTTCAATGAATATAAAAGTTCTTATTTTATTTTTCTCTAAGTTTTTCAGCCGTCCCACAATAATCAGAGAATCACTCCAACTTTAAGACCAGTCATTCTTCAAAATAAAAAAAAAAACTGAAGGTTCGACACCAATATTTTTGAATAAATGTAAAGGAATAGTTCGATGTGGCTATAAATGAATATTCGATGGTAAATGAACTGTTCGCGTGGGTGCTTGAGTGCTTCCTTCCAACACGGCGCATGCGCTCTCCTTCCGCTGGTAGTTCAATTCCCGCTGCCCTTTATGCTTGAGCTCCAATGGCTCACATGGCTGATCTTAACGCCGTTTCCCGTTAAGATCAGCCATGTGAATCAATATTTGCCACGCATAGTGGTTGGAAGGGTGACCACATTCTCCCCCACTGAGTAGCAGGAGCTCTGTGGGTTGGGAATGTGTCCACGTCCTATATGTGATGTCCAAAGTCCTTCCACTGGTGGGGTGTGAATGCGTAGAGGAGGGTGCCAGCACAGGTGCAACCTGACCGTGGCTCGAAATGGCGAGGCACCTGGTGATGGGCGAGTATTCCAGCTCGTTCACCTAAAGCTGCAGTCGGGGTCTCGTCTGCACCGCTATGTATGTGTACCCTTTATGCAGTGAATGCCCAACATTTTAGTTCCGTATCTCTCGAGCCCGTGGGAGGCTTTTCATGAAAGAAGTTTTAGTCATTTTTTGGCTTTCGGCAAACTTTTCTGTCGAGCTTTAGACGCGTCTTATGAAAGTGTTTTGCCTTCGTTGCCAGACCGCAATCGCCTACCAGTGAGCAGAAGCAGGGTTGAGTATAATCTCTCTATCAACTGACCTCCAAGTGTCCTCTAATGTCAGCTAATATTTTTAAAAGTAATTTTTCCTAATCAAACTCTGCACAAAATATTTAGAATTTTTATTTATATTTTTAGAAATTTATAATATCGCAAGGAATATATATATAATTTAACTGGAGTGAGAGCCAAAGAAATCGTTAGAGATGAAAACGAGAAAATTAGCCATATTGGCGAGGATCGAATAAAGGACGTCATCGGTACTTTTTTTTTCAGTCATTTTGATAAGAGACGTTTTATTTTTTACTCCTTCGGCGATCGCAAAATGAGGGTGAAATCGGTTAAGCCCATTTGTTGAGGAGGATGGGCTCGCTTTGGGTGTGGTTTGCCTTGGGTTTCCCGCTCTTGCCGAGGATGAATATCTTCCCGGGGATGCTTGAGGTTGGAGGGTCACTCCCATACATTTCACACTTGTAGACCAAGGGATACTAATATTTTTGATGGTTAGTTGATTTGTGGGTTTTCGTTTACTGCCAAATAAAATGGCTACGCATTTGTCGGGTTTATGCTAATCTTCCACTTACTTAGCCAGTTCTCCAGAATTTGGATACAGTTCGCTGCTATGGCGTTGGAGTCACTCGAGCTCATAATTACAGTATCATCTGCAAATAGAAAGTCTGCTACATTTGTAAGTTCGGGGATGTAAATATTAAGTAATGTTGGTCCCTGTAGGACACCACTCAAAATGGGGTATTTATCGGAGATTAATTTTGACGTGGAAGGTGCGAAGGATGTGAACGATTTGTTGAGGGAAATCCTACCCAGCCAGACCATGTCAAATACCTTCGCAACGTTGAGTGCCTTATTAAGTTGAATATTATTCGTAATGAGCTCGACTGCCCTAAGTAATGGAGGGTTGTTGCTCCCTAAATCCGAACTCTTCATTATTTCGAATATTTCCATGTGTGGTTTCATTCGAGTTACAATACTCAAAAAAAATTTGAGAGTACCAGTAATAAGCTTATAGGCCTGTAAGAGGTGGGATCACGAGGGTTTTTTTGTTGTCCCTTAGAAATGGGGACTACAATTGAATTTTTCCAGAAAATCGGAAAATAATTTAAATCAATTATTTTGTTAAATATTTTAGTTAAACAAAAAATTGCTTTAAAAGGCCAAATTTTCGGCATAATATTGGTAATCCCATCGTGTCCTGGTGCTTTTTTGGGATCCATAGTATCACTGTAGTTGACTCATTCAGACGGGGTAACTGAGGGTTCGATACATCATTGTGTTGTTTATAGTGTTATCGTCAGCATATTGTTGAGCGAACTTGGATACATGTGCCGTGGCCTTTTCAATGTCTGTGTTTGGCCATTCATAGGAGGAGTGTTGTGACAGTGATGCTGGTTCCAGGGAATTCAGGTGTTGTGTGTCCTTTGAGCCTCTCCTAACTTCGGTTTTTAATTTATTATAGTTTTTCTCACCCTCCGATTTCTTGTTTGATTGCCATAGTTTTCTAAGCCCATTACAACATTGGATTTTCTTTTTAAGGTTGTTGGATAAATTTGAAAAGTTATTTTTTGGTAATATTTTTTTGGATGTTGATTCGAAACAATCGTATATGTTTTGAGATAGATTTTGAACAGCCATCTCGATTTCTTCCTAAGTGTTGATAGTAGCTTCATAATTTATTTTAATCATTAATTGATGTCTGAATTTTTCCCAGTTAGGAATTAATGTTTGCGTGGTCATATCTATTTTGTTGAGTGTAAGAAAAGTGCATGTTACTGCATGATGATCACTTGTCATAGCTGTGTGCGCATTTGTGCTGTGCGCGTAAGGAAAATTATTAATTAAAAAGAAATCGATCACCGTGCACGAATGTGGCCACCGATTCGCGTGGGTGTATCTGGTGCGGCTATTATTAAATTATTTTCTGTTATGAATTGTTTGAGGCCCAATTTGTCATTTTTTAAGCAATTCCATGATGTATGATAAGAATTAAATAGAAAACTCCCATAATGTGTGGAGTATTTTGATTATATAATTTATTTATATCCTCCTGAGGGAAATGACCGTATACAGGATAATTTGGGAAGATGTTTTAGTGGTGTATGTAGAGAGAAGTAATTAATAGCGGAGGTAGGTTATTTCATTTGATTTCGATTTGGGTTGCCTCCACCATATTTAGTAGTGATATGTAGGTGAGGGATTGATCTGTTGATTAAAATTGCTGTTCCGCCTGAGAGTCCACACCTATCACGATCGCTCCTATAGGTAATATAATTTCTAATATTTAAATTATGATCGCTGCGAAGGTGGGTCTCTTGCAATGCAATTATATCCGGGGAGTGTTCATCAATAAATTCCCAGAATTCATCTATTTTGGTTATTATGACATTTGGATTCCATGTACAAATTTTCCTCGCAAGACCCTTATTGCTCATGGTCTGGATGAGTAGTTAGCAAAAAATGGCTTTGTAGCCTCTATAATATGGAAATACATATCATGTACTGATTCACTTTAATTTTTCTGGAGTAAAACATTTTTAATTAGGCTGATTAATTGGAGAAAGTTTCTGTTTTGCATTAATTGCGTAACTACTTGAATTACACTAATTAAGTCGCTAATGCTTCCTATATTAAAATTATTATTTTGATTGCTATGACTAAGAGGGGATTTGCTTCTGTTTGTATAGTTTCTGTATCCATTATGGGTAGTGTTGTTGCTATTATGATTGAATGATTTTTGACCTGTTACGGCCTCTGTGTAATTTACACATTGCGTAACAGTATTGCTTATATTATTTTTGTTATCCTGGATTTAATTATAAGCACCTGAATTCTTTACTTGACTTTTCGGGTATTTCGGACACCCCCTAGCACCAGCGGTCTGCCGTTGATGGGGATGCCGGTTCGATTCCACCAATCCCAACTCCTCCGATCAATAACACATATTCATTGTGTTCTGATGTCCCCATTTTAACTGCAGATATTAAATCTTTCCGCAGCCTGTAGATGAACAAGCGATCGGAACATTTCACATAGGAGATATGCGCGCGTGCTCCTGTCAATAAAATGACAACTCCTCGTCCCATTGAGGTTGGAGGCAGCGGATTTTGCGACTTGAACTTTAACCTTTAGCGAAAAAATTTGCTCTAAAATGCGAAACCCGAATTTCAGCTACAGCAGTCTTCACTTGTTAAAAAGAGAAAGTTACATACGTTGCAGATGAACGCAAATCATTCTATCCGGCTTCTCTTCAACACTGAGTTTATTTCAAGAAACGTCGCGTCACGCAATTGGAGTCGCATGTTTAAATGAATAAAACTTGATTTTCCGGTCAAATATTTTCCATTTTTTTATTTTATTTATTTTTTTATATAAAAAATTCAATCAAAAAAATTATTTAAATCTAAGAACTTTTTCGAAAAATATTAGCAAAAAATATTGGCACTGTTTTTAACGCAAAAGAAAATGCACAGGAAGAAGCAAAGTTCAAAAAGTGATTTTCTTAAACCCTACACTTATACATTACTATTCTCTCATCATAGCCCTTAATTTATTATCTGCGCTGAAATTGGGTTATGGATCGTTTGGTTAAGTGTCCTTGTACAAAACCAATTAGCAGTATTTCAATAAAGACATCTTTGATGCGACCATTGTAATCTCAGGACTCTTGATGGCGTCATGCTTAGAGACTTCTCTGAATCACGAGCGACTTACAATTCTTTATTTTCCTCGATCCCCATCACAAAACACCAACAACATCCACATCAAAAATGGGGGGAGGGGACGCGGTGGCCTGGTTGGTAAGGGCATCTTTCTCATGATAGGAAGGTCGTGAGTTCGAATCTCAGCTTAGATCCGCCGTGCTCGCTAAAGGCCAATGGGACACGTTAAAACTGGGCGTGGTCGATATGTCTTTTAAGTGAAAGGATACCTCTGGGAGCAGTAGGCCAAATATTGGAGGTCTTCTGCTTGGTCCCTGCTTCAAAACCATGAAGACTCCAACCGGCTGCTTCTATCAAACTGGTAGAGCCCCATTCAGGGTTCTGAACAACAGGGAAGCATGCTGATGCAGCAAAAGCACCAAAGATGGGAGTCTAACCAACGAACGGTTAAGCCACAAACCCATTGAGCTGTCCATTAAATTGAATTCGTGTGCTGGGAATTATGGCCTGAACTCACAGCCTAAGCTAACCTTCTGTGCTGTTCACAAATGGATATAATTTAATGTACTTATGGTTGGCAACGGGAACTATTTGTGAGGGCACACTACGTGCGTTCCTGTAGAGAGCACATGGCGAAGTGAAGTAATGAGCTGACCAGGAACCGGTTTTGGCTCCAGCAAGGGAGAGAAGGAGTTCGAATGTTTTTTTTTTTTTTTTTTTTGGAGAGGACCAGTACCGAACACGTGGCGTCGCCGGGCAGGAGAGCCAAGACAGAATCGGTGCAAGGCGAGTTCTTAAAAAAAAGGGGGAGAACAAAATTTGATTTAGGGTGAACCAAGCTACCAGGCTATATGATATTTCTACGGCGGCTGCGACACTTCTGCAAAATCCCTAGAGGCTAAAAAAAAGAGCAGCAGAGTACCCCCGATTAGCATTATAAAAGGAGGTTTCCTGATTATCCGCTGCGACATGAAGCCTTGCCCACGTGGGCTTCCCCGGCGTTCCAAGATTACTTCGTAAGTTTCATTTGTGTAAATTATTACTTACGTTATTCCAAATTACTCTGTAAATTATTTATGTTATTCCAAGTTAATCTGTAAATTATTATTTCCAAACTTTTTTTTGGAGACGATCCTGGTTCATAATTACTCCCCGAGGAGTCTCTTGAAGATACTGTGTTCACACGAATAGCAAGGGAGACGTACGCAGAAGTCAAAAAACTGGCTCGAACCCAGAGCACAACAAAGAACATGACTCTATCAGTGGGTCACAACATTCAGAGTAAGCGGCACATTCCACTGTTGAACCATGGGGGATGGAGCTTGGGAATTTTCGTTGTGTGTCCCATGAAATGTTCGCACCGAAGGTTGTGAATATTAAAGTACCCAACAACACAGTGTCAGGCTGTTCTCAGCAATGCATCATTTTTGGAAATCCCGTTCCCATTATACATTCACCAGAGGCGAAATCTTAACTTCCTTTACTACAGTGAAACTCAACGTTGTAGCACTTGAGTGAATAAAGCCAGCGCACAGAGATTTTAGGAAACTTTAAAAGCTAATTAACTTATCGAAATAGTTGCTCTAGCGCCGCAATGTAAAGACTGTTGCCAAAATTCTACAGAAAAATATTTAATAGAAAAATAAAGAAAACTAGAAAAGCTTTTAAGCTTACTCACGGGATTTCAAACTCTCTCTTATTTTTTTCAAGCAGTCATTCCAAAAAAGAAATTTATTTACGAAAACACTTTTCAGTGTAATTCAATCTGCGCTCAGAAAAAAAACTTTTATCGAGCACGCTTATATACATTTCATAAAGAAATAGTTAATAAGCAATTGAGAAAGCACTTTTGTTGTCCATACAATCACTGAATTCAATATATATCATTGCGAATAATGAACTTGATGATAAATTTCCCATGTGTCGTTATAAAATGAAATAATGCTGAATCCCTAACTTTATCCGATTTATACACATTAGTATTAAATTTATGATACTTACATAATTCATACGATGAAGCACACATTCCGCATGTAATACAATTTTAAAGTACATAACAACAAAAGTGTGTATAAAATAATAAATGATAATCATCATTCACAGTCAGAAGTTTAGTAATTAATAAAAGACGTATTAAAAATAGTACACACAATAAAGTATTCATTCTAATAAGCCTTCTGGGAAGTGCCGTTGCAACAGTATGCTTCTCCGTATCCTGATTCGAACTATAGGCCGGCTGGGTGCAAACAGAAGAGCCCCGAGAACTTGATCTGCACGTCACGGGTACAATTTCATTGGAGAGACAGTGTAACTCCGACTTACTTAAGGTAAACCAACCACCTTCAGTGAACACAATAGATCCTCGGTTAAACGGGGATTCGAACTCGTTATCTTTCGATCATGAGAACGATACATGCCACCGCAAAGTAACATTGTTTTTGCATTAATATGGATTGTTGTGACTTAAATTGGATTAACGCAAGTATTATGACCGTCCATGTTAAGCTTGAGCTTAGGAGCCGTTTCCAACTCAAAACCACATCTAAATAAACGCTGGAGAACATTGTGAATTATATGAATTCATATATATATATATATTGTCTATTCATTATTTAATAAACCTTATGTCAATATTATAATGATTTAGGATTTCCATTTAATGAACTATATAGAATAACACTAATCGTCACAAAATCAAATTGAATCGTTTGCGAAGCTATGTTATTGGGGTGGCCCGAAATATAATTAGACCTCGAAAGAAAAGAAACACAAAACGCAATTTTTCTAACTCATTAAATAAATGTCCTTAGCTATCTCAGCGCTCAGGGCCAGGCATCATTTCGACAGCAGTTAAAATTTCAAGGTCACCGAGACCCAGCATCGTTGCTGCGCTTTGGCAAACAAACCAGTGATTTTCCCCAGTAATGTTCGATAGAATTCCCCCCTCTTGGCGGGAAGTCAGTCACCTTGGCTATCTCCTACCAGGCCAAGTGAAAACAAAAAAAATGATGCAATCGAGGACTTCAAACCAATACGACTTCCGTTTGCTGTCGGCGTGTATCCAATGGCTCGTTGGCGAAGAAAATGAGAAATACAGGAATTTTTTTGGTGATCTTTTTTCTTTTCCTACTCTCTCTCTTAATGGTCGCTATTATTATGCATTCCGATTTCCCGAGCAAACCGAAAATTCAACTAAATGAACAACAATCCATCTTTGTTAAGTTTCGTGACAGATGTCCACTCATTACCAACATGGGAAAATAGATTAAAAAAATTATTTTGCTTTTTAAAAAAACTATTTAATTCAGTGAATGCAAAATTGGAAAGAAAAGTGTGATAAAAATGAATAATGTAAAAATATTACTGATATCTGTTTTATAAAAAATGAAAGAAATTTCATTTTAAGAGAAATAGAAAAATCGTTTAGTAAAACTTCACGTAATGTCAGATATTTACTGTCACCAACATTTATACTTTCCATACATTTTATACTTTCCTGAAAAACTATAGAGTAACTATTAACTCTATACTAAGCATTTTTATGATACAATAAGTGATCTGCTAACGAACATAATTCGTTACAAGATTATGTTCGCTATTTGAATTATTTGTTAAACTATCATCGATTTACTATGCATTTTTATTTTTATTTATTATTATTATTCTTTTGTGAAATCGATTTGTTCTAGTGACCCTAAAAATTAAATTTAAAAAATGTATAAAAATATTTCTTATTAAGTTTATTTAAAAAAATAATACACATACGTATAGTCTTGCATATTTATCAGTCCTTTTCATTTTCTGTTATCCAGTGTCTCGATTGCTTTTCTCCCTCTATTAAGACTTTCCGGGTGTGATTAATAACGTTATTGTTGTCACGATCCCTCACCTTACTGATATCAGCTTAATTTTTCGTGCTATTTTCAGACACCTTCCCACTTATTCAACGAGGAGCTCAAAATGAAATCAGTTTCAGTTTTGAATGAATGCAAAACGAAACTGATGGTCTATTTTTGGCTATAAATATTCCATTGCAAAGAAAATTTTCCAGTACAGAACTTTGAATATAATTAAATAAATGACCAACATCATTCAAGACAGATGAAAAACGATTTAGGGTTCACTGGGTTTGGCAACCCAGCATATCATGACCGAGATCCGAAAATTGTTCGTTAGAATTCGCTTTAGTTCGTTATCTGAACACAAAAATCTTTCTTGAAAGTGTTCGTTGTTCGATTTGTTCGCAGTCCGAACTGTTCGTTAATCAATCAGCCACTTCTTTTAAAAACTTTACAGACCCCATCTCATTCATATGCTGCGTCATTTTTAAGTCCCAGTTGCAGAAATTATTAATCTAAGAACTAACGTACAGAAATTCTGAAAGCTGAATACCTAGTAAATTATAAGTGCAGAAACTGCGTTCTATAAAAGTGATTATAATTATAAAAACAAATATACCATGGGATATAATTCGTGAATCTGATATAAACACAATTATTATAAGTGTAAAAATTGACATAAAAATTAAGCAAACTAAACAGATGTAATTACTAGATTTAAAAATCCATACGATTTTTAAATCTAGTAAATACATCTAAAAAACGTATAATAAAGAAATTGCAAACAAAAAAAAAAAAAAAAAAAAAAAAACTAAATCTTACGAAAATTTTAATTCTATACGCTATATGCACAAAAAGTCATGACTTTAAAAAGTAATATACCTTTTTGGACAAAAAGTATAATTGTTACCATTTTAGTTGCTATTCACGATGGATATTGTTCGCCCTTTTTTCTCCAAATTATTTTCTCAAACTGTTCATGTTTAAATAATTTACGAATATTCCATCAAAATGTATAAACAAATTAATAAAGAAAACAATGAATTAAAAACTAAATTCATCAACAGCTTTGATAAACTTTGATATTCATATAAGAATGATAAAAAAAAAAAATTGAATTCCTTTCAAATAAATGTCCTTCGGGAAAGCATTTTGTTACTCTTGAAATTGTTGGAATAATCAAATCGGAAAATAAATTCCTCAAAGTAAACTATAAATTAAAACGCATCAAAATAAAAACAAAGGGTTAGTACAATCAGAAACGGCGAAAGTCACATAAAATGAGTTTTTAACACTTTTCAACAGGAAATGAAGTACAAAAATATAGTTCTTTGTTTAAATAATATTTGTGTACTCAGACAATTACAAATAAGTATTTGGCTCATGGGTTCAACAAATATGTAATGTTCTCCAATAAATTTGTCTCCATTCATTGCCTTTCTTTATTTCAATAAATTGTAGAAATATTATTCTCTATGTAATTTTTAACGCATTTAAACAACATTTTTGAGAAGTACACACACATACAATATATATATATAATTTTAGCAGATATTTTCTAAACGTGTTAATGTAAACTGTAATTATTTAGTAACTCTTATGTTACGTTTCTGAAACAGTTAAATTACATTTGTTCAGAAACGGTTTCAGTAAAGGAATGCTAGCAATAAGCAAAAGCGGGTAGGAGGAATTTAACACTGAAATAATAATTTTTGATACCCCTTAACGATTACATGTACACAGGAATTTATTTCACTATTATAAGGCCTGAAAAGCTACCCGTTCCTTACAGATGCATCTATTTTCGACAGCATATAACACTTCAGTAAGTGCCATCGGTGATTGTAAATGCTCAAAAAATATTTATTTCAGATAAAAAAAATTACGGGCGAGAATTCACGGCAACTTCCTTTTGAATTTTGCGATAAGTATCTCACTATTATTAAAATTAAT
This sequence comes from Latrodectus elegans, assembly GCA_030067965.1. Classification (NCBI taxonomy): domain Eukaryota; kingdom Metazoa; phylum Arthropoda; class Arachnida; order Araneae; family Theridiidae; genus Latrodectus; species Latrodectus elegans. The sequence goes on from CM057813.1 coordinate 6,857,296, forward strand.
TAATTTTTTTGTTAACTATACTCTACAGAAAAACAGCCACTAAGAGATAACTCTCCCAATTTAGCTATCTTCAAAGAATATTTCCCATTCACTTCAAAGTAATAATATACTAAACAATTTTTTTTCGCTAATATTCATTTCATTAGCATTTTTATTATCGTTTCTTCACAATTTTCTTTCATTTGATAAAATAAAAGTGTATTTTAATGCTGAGCAGTAATAACATAAATTAATAAGTGTTTAATTTAATGATATTAAAAAAATGTGCCACACTCGACAGAAAATCAATCGTTCAAAAACGTATTTTAATCGTTTTATGACGCAGTTTTAAGATTTTATTTATACAAGGGAATATTTGAATCTAATAATGCCAACAATTGTTGTCAGATACAATATAGAATCCAAGTAAGGGAAATTTAATTGATAATTTAATACTTAAAGTAAAGAAAAAAAACTTAATACCTAAGCAAAGAAGCTTATTTAAATGAAAAGCATCTCATTTATTTTCATCGCAAACACTTCTAAGACTAGATAAGTTTGAAAGTTTCCAAATGATGTAAATATAAAAATAAGCCAATGTGAAAAAATGCCAAATAAATGGCAGTCAATTTATTATAAAATAATGAAAAACTTGAATTTAAAATCACATTCATGCATTGCAAATTATAAGCCTCATGTAAAAACTAAGAGATAACTCGCCCAAATATTTTCCTTCTAATCAGATGTATAAATGAAATTAAATTTTGAGAAAACGATAACAACTTTTTAGAAAATAAGCGACCAATATTTTCAGTCATTGAATGATCACTAAAAATGTTGTTTTCATAACATATAAATTATTCTGAAACTAAAATTGAAAAATTCAAATGGCTTCGTACCACAAATAAAGATTAAATGTATAAATAAACCAATTAAAAACTTCCATTCTCTCATTCTTAAATATTATAATTATTCCACATTCTTAAATAGCATCCATGTATGAAAATCATAAAATACCAATAGCAAAACAAAAGATGATAACATTCATTGCGTCATGTGTAAAGTTCAGTTAACTAATTAATAATCAAACAAGGTTATTTCCAGTAACAGAACGAAGTAAAATGTTCAGTCACCAAAAATAGAACGCACTTACAAAAAAAGAAAGATCATTTTTTACAAAGGATTATTTTTGTCAGGTAGAGAGAGGTTCTCGGTTTAGAAACACCTTTGGAAATTTCATCACGCAAGATATACAAAATAAATAGTTCAACAAAATTAACTATATTGTGTGTAATAATTAACAGGACTAAATAGCTCATTAATAAAAAAATATGTGATACGTAGTTGTGCAAATATAAAAAATAAAGAAATGCAAAATATCACATTAAAAATCAATGCAATCTATCTCTTTCACAGCAGCTACAAAAAGGAAAAATGATTATGAAGTCCTGTAAATAAGATCTAACATTATACATGCTTATGACTTGCAAGGGAATTGTTAATAATTAAATTATTTTTATATGAAGTTATATTGTTATTAGTATAAATAACAATTCACTTAATTTTTTTAATAAGCATATATACTTCCCAGCGTAACTTAATTATAATGTTCTTCATAAAATATTAATTTTTATCAAAAAACACAACTAAATTTTAAATTAGCAAAACTAATCTTTATAAGACTAGAATTCCACTGCTTCTAAAGAAAATGCTACCATAAAAAATTTCTCATGCATTTTAGTTAAAAATATAAACAAGAATATCTTTCATCATATTCTTCACAATCATATAAAATTAGAAATCAAATTTATATTTTTAAAATACATATTTTAATTGAAAGATCCTAAATACTATTTTTATGTACGTACTTAAACACTCTTCGATTATTAAAACTATTTTAATTATAAGAAAAAGTAATAACTACAATTTTTATAAACTAAATTACCATATTTTTTGTAAAACACTTTACGCAAATGAGACTATTAGCAAAGCCTAAAAGTTTTTAATTTCAAATGAAAAACAATTATTTAATCTGTTATGAAAGATTGATTAAAATTGTTAGTAATATTAAATTTTCTTTTGTTAGTATCGTTTTATTCCTTTTAATCATTCATAACAAAAAGTAAATGTAAAAAAAGATTTAGAATTTTAAAAAATTAGACTTAAGTACTATATTTAGGTTGCTTTAATAACAATTAATTAGTTGATTTAGAAAAACTTTTATATAAAGCTTCAAGAGAAGACTATTTTAACATTTGCAAATATAAGAATCTTTCTTACATTTTTTTAGTATGAAATACAAAGAAAATAGAAATAAATAAATTTTCCTACCCAGAAGCAATATGCAATGGATTGTAAATACGATTTCAATACAGTAAACAAGTGCAGGACAGAAATTGTAAAAAACAATACTCAGCAAAATGTTAAGAGTAAGACATATTGAGGGTATAATTCAGATTCTGATGAGGATATTTAAAAACCTTATTATTCATAGTTTCACTTATATATATATATATATAATTGGAGTTTAGATATATCACTTTAATGATTAAGTTTTTTAATTAATATTGGTAATTTTATTTTTAATGAATAATACGATAAAAAATCAAAAGGAACTAAACACAAATTCCTTTTACTTACATTTTATTCGTTTGATAACAAATTATTTAAATATTTATTCTAATTAAACTATATTCAGTTAGAACTACATGCCAATTAATTGAACAGCCAATGAATGAGTTAAATTGTTTTGAGAAACAGAAAAGCTATTCTTCTATTATTTTTAAATAATTCATAATTGCACAGAAATGAGTTATTAAGGAAATAATACGCAATTTTTTAACAGGCTTAAAATTAATGTTTGTATTATGTGATTACTTATAGTAAATAAATGTTTAAAAGTTTGATACCAAAAACATTTGTATCAATAATGTTTAAAATAATAATTTTCTTTCAAAATTAAAGAATTACAGGCACAAATATTTTCAAATTTTGCTCACTTTTGCTTAGTTAAGTTTAGGGGAGAAAGTGTGTTCACTAATTATATATGTTAAATAGTATTAATTTAACTAAGTGTAATGCTTTTATAGTGATTTTTTGATGTTATAAAATACTCTGTACTTCTTCCTGTAACTTAATTAGTTTATTTAAATAAGAATGTATAAATGCATAGCCTAACTGAGAGCCGTCATGAAATAGTTTACTTGCACAGAGAATTTCACAAGCAATTGATTGTCTTGGAGTTGGGAAACATTCCAAGCTGCAAGTCTAATGTACACAGAAATATTTAAATTAAAAGAAACAATTAGAGCGCATACTCTTTAGATAACGACTCATCAAGACGAAGCATTCTTCTTTCACCACATGGGCACAGATGCCATATAATCCAGCATGCCAAATTCTGAGTTTTGTGATTTTTTAGCGAATTTTCTTATGTATCTGGCAACCTGATTTTTATTACGTCATAGATATGGAGACATAAGAATAATGCAGAAAATTTTATTTTGGTAACCCTAGTTTTTATTATCCCTCAAGTCAGGATACGTCATCTAGGCAACATTTTTTATCGCCAAAAAAATTCAGAATTTGGAATCCTGGATTATACGACATCTGTGCTCCTTCATGATACATCATATAGCTTCAGATGACGTTTTAGTTTTACATTATGATAAATTATACAGCGTTATATTAGATGACATTTTTCACTCCTTACAAATGATGCATTACATGATTTTTGTAAGATGGCATATTTTGCTCCGATTCCTATTTTACACTTTATGCAGCTTAAAATGACATACTAACTTTGTATCATAAAATTGTGTCTTTTTCTCTACACATAAATCATACAGTTTAAAGTTTGAGGCATATTTTACACCTATTAGTTGGTTCAAGATGAAACATTTTATCCCTTACATAATGATTTTGATGACCCTTCACAGACAGTTCAAGATGAAGCATTTTATCCCTTACATAATGATACAATATTTTAATAAATGGTATTCAATGTCATTTTATAGTGGTTCAGAATATATCAAAATAAATATTTTTAGTTTGTAATAATATATGAGCCAAAAAAAGACAGGCAATGAAAATTATCGGTTATAATTTAACAATCTGTAAAAAAAATTTTTATCTCAAAATGTTTATGCAAAAATTTACCAAAATAAATATATTAATTGATTTGCTAATAAATCTCTGATTTCTAAGATAATTCGACAGAATGCATACTATAAAGAACATTGACAGAAAAGGAAGCCATGGGAAGCCGCGCAGTTTAAAATACTTTTCCCCAAATTACCAATATAAAATATAATAAGGGCAGAATATAATAAATCATGAAGAATTCTGGTGAAAAATTAAGCCACCATCAATATAAATAACCCTTTAATATAACTGGATCAGAATTCGTCAAAATAAAAAAAATTAGAAATTTACTTAAGACTCGTTTATAATTTAGGTAGAAAATAAGCAGAAAAGAATATCGATAAAAATGAAACAATTATTTATAGATTAAAAATAAAATAATCATACAAATAAAGTTTAATTGTATATTTGTTATGTAATTTGGTGATAATTTATCAAAATAAAAAGATTTAGACAATTACTTTAAAGTTTTCCGATCTACATATTTCTCGTCCAGATCAATAGAAAGCTGGCAGTGCAAAACAATGGGGACTTCGTAAGCATTTGTTCGATTTATGTACCTACACATTATGATCTATGCTAACAGTTCGATCGATCTTTATTGTCATGTCCAAACATCGATAAGAACAGATAATAAACATTTGATAGCAATACGAATGACTTTTTTTCCCACTGAGCGAGGATCACGCATTTACACAATAGTTGGATATTTACTTTATTGCATTTATAGACTTTATCTCTGAATGGGAGATTTATGTTGGACACAAATGGCAACAACTCATAAATTTGTAAATTATTTTTTATTGCACATTCTAGCAAAGATGATTCTAATTATTGCAAAACGTTTTGTTCAGAGTAAATATTTTATGAAGAAGAATTAACATTTTATGAGAGACATCAAGTAAAATAATGTGAAATGAATCTTTCATAAAGGAATTAAGTAATATTAATTTTGAATTTTTATGAAATTGTCTTAACTTAAATTTATTTCACGATTTAAAATTAAAATTTAATATTTAACTTTAAAAATAATAAAACGTGAAAAAGGGAACAAATTATGGATAATAAGATATTCAAATGGTGTTATTTCCATAGCAGCAGAAAATTTACAAACTACACACTGTAAATATGAACAATAATAGTAAAATTTTAACTGAATTATTTTAATTTCATTATTAACGCACACAATTTCATTCTTTCATAATGTAAAATTAAATTAAAAATTTTAGTCATAAATAATGTTTATGAAATTTTAAAAGATTATAAAATTAAATTCATTTGTAATTTTCTTATTTTTGAAAACAATTAAAATTAGCAAACACTGTTCATAATAATCTTCACAATATAATGAAATGTGTTCTATAACTAGCTTTTCAAATTCTCTTTCACACCAATAAACACTATTAACAATAGCATTAACTTTTAAAGAAGAATTTGAATTAAAATTTACGAAAAATCTATATTATACTCTTTCTGACAATAAAGACAATAATAAAAATGATATTTTCACATTCTAGTTGCTTTTAGGCTTAAGAAAAACAAAGGTAACTTTATTGTGATGTCGCTATTAACTCAATCATCATCATCATCATTCATGGCACGCCAGCCCAGAATAGGCCAAGGCCTTCTGAACAAGCTTCTTCCAGCCACCTCTACTGGCAGCCAAACTCCTCCAATTTTTTGTTCCGAGGACCCTACAGTCTTCTTCGACTGCATCCACCCATCTCAGCTTTGGTCTTCCTCTTCTTCTTGTGCTGATGGGTTTTGCAAAAAAAAAAAAAAAAAATTCCCAAAGTGTTTTATTGTTCTTCATTCTAATAACATGTCCAACCCAATTGAGACGGCTTACTTTAATGTGATGTACAACGTCTGGCTCCTTGTACATTCGATAGATTAACTGTTTCAAATTTATAATCAACAATGAGTAGATGAGTTTGGGTAAATTGGGTTCTAGTTACAGGGCAATATTTAGTTTTAACTTGATTAACAACAAGCCCTGCCGGTCTGACCTCCCTTTCAATAGCCTCAAAGGCTTCTTTTAAGTATTTTTTACTTCTGGCAACCAGTACAATGTCGTCTGCAAACGCCAACATTTGAACAGATTTTCCAAAGATACTGCCCCTGGTATTGATACCAGAATTTTCTGATGACTCAAGAACGATTTTAAGCAAAAGACAAGAAAGAGCATACCTCTGTCTTACTCCCTCTTCAACAAGAAGAGAGTTGTCCATGGATCAGGATCCTACAAGAAATCCAGTTGGGGGTCATTTTTAGCAAATTAACTAACTTTAATGGAATATCAAAAACAAGCATAGCCTTAAATAATTCACTGAAGTCTATAGAATCGTATGACCCCTTGTAATCAATGAACAAAATATGTAAATCAATATCAAATTCATGACACTTCTCCATAATTTGTCGAAGACCAAATATATGGTCCACAGTGGATTTGCCAGTACAGAATTCACACTGATAGTCGCCCACAATATTACCTACACGGGACAAGTCTCTTGTACAATATTTTGGAAAGAACTTTGCAGCAAATACACAATAAGCTTATTCCTTTAAAGTTTTCACATACTAAAGGATCGCCCTTTTTGAAAATTGGACAAAGCAAGCTTGTAAGCCAATCCTCTGGCATCCTCTCGAATGTCCATTAACTAAATAGATTTACAAATTCTTTAACAAAATTAAGTGTGTGAAAGGAAAACTTTATTTATTTAAATATTTCAAACTGAAATTAGAGAATGAAACATAGTTCTTCATAGGTTTAAAAAATTGTTGAAAAAGAACTTATCATACATTTTATTATTTTTTAAATATATTTATATATATATATATATATATATATATATATATATATATATATATATATATATATATATATATATATATATATAGGTTTAATATTAATAACAATAAAATTTCATTTCAAAGGTCAAGATTTTACTATACAATTTTATAACAACATTTTATTTTACTAATTAATATGCAAATTTATGGTACTGTTATTGAATGTTAAAAATATTGCAGTGTTTAATATTATTTCAGATATTCGTTCATATAATTAAGCTTAGTAATACTACTATGAAATCTTTAAAAATAAAACTTTTGCTAATACACTTTTTTTTTTTTTTTTTTTTTTTTTTTTTCTTTTTAGCGATTAAAATTAGTAAGAAATTAATAGAAAGTAATATTTTATACGCTTAATAATGTTACTAATGTGATACTTTTAGAATGGAAACTCTAATGATCCATTTATTTCTCAAATTTTGTTATGCAATTTTATGACATTATATTAACAATAAACAAAATTTTATACAGTTAGGCTTAAAATAATACACACCGCACTATATATTTGGCATCGCATCTGCTTCAGTACATTCTATTTTCAAATTTTTTAATGCAATAATGAACAAACACAAAGATATATTTATAGTGAACTCTCATGAACAATAAAATCGCTATTATATAACCCATTTAATTTACAAATTCTTTCATACAATTATGTGTTTGAGAGATATTAAGAATAATGTATTTATTTTGAAATAATTCACATTGTAATTAGAAAATAATAAATATTCATTCATATAATAAAGCTTAAAAATTGTTTATTATGCATAATAATAAACGACACCGTTATTAAATATTTGCTATACTGTTAGGCATCTTTCAGATATTCTTTATTACAATTAGGATTAATAATGATAGTATTATGATATCATTTTATATGGAATTTCCATTAATATATTTATATTCTGAATTTTATGTAATTAATATTAATAGAAAATTTATTAATATTATTAACGAGTAAGCGATGTTTCAAACAGTAAGGCAAAACAATATTTCAAACATTAAGATTTAATAATAATAACAGTAATACTATTGTATATTTTAGATGGTATTTTCAGAAAACCATTTGTTTTCAAATTTTTATGCTATTAAGATTTTAACAGAAGCGATATCATTATGGGATATTTTAAATATTATGTGAAATGACGATTCATTCTTTTGCACATGTCAAGTCAGTAAACTGGAAATAATAGGAATTCAGAAGAATTCAAAGAATTAATTTATCGCAATAAAATCGAAAATAAATAAATAAAATCCTAGAAAAATGAGGGAAAGGTTTATTTTCAGCCGCAATCATTTCACGGGTAAACGACTTTCGCAGAAGGATCACTGTACTAAAATGTTTCTGAATGGAACACATTTTTATCACAAGTTCTAAAGCACCACGTCACGCAAACGAAGCACAACCAACTCAGTAATCCTTTAACTGAGAAAATATTAACTCCACTTTCGTGAGTGTGTTTCGCATGATAGAAAAAAAATATGCTGTTAAGAAGCAGCTTTTCATAAAAGTCTTATTTAAAATGTACAATTTTATATGCAATTACTGATATAATTAGTTGTAGTCAGAATGTGACGCTCTGTTAAAAAAAAAAACTGATATATTAAAAAAAAATATTTCAAGTAAATTGATCATTCAAGTTAAAAATTTATATGAATTATAAGGATAAGAAAACTAATTAAATATATCTTAAATCAGTAACATTTTTTAATTATTTGATTTTATTATTTTTATTTATATAGTAACACCATTCTACAAAATCTGATAAATTATTTGACTTTTTCTTCTTTATTTGATTATATAATTCTTACCAAGTAGATTACAGTTATATTAATTATAATCAAGTTGTTTCATAAATATATATAAGAATATATGACTTAATAATTATTTTTAAATGACTAGTGTAGTTTGAATTTCTCTCTCTCGGACTGATAACGATTCCTTTATTATTCAACAATCGTTTTTCTAATTATTTTTAAAAATAATTAAATAAACATCTAAAAACAGAAATTCATGTCCTAATTAAATATAAAAAGATTTCATCTAATTAATCAAATTCGGAACATTAATTACTAAACAAAAATATTCAGAAAATGATTCACCAGTAAATCAACGTTTGTTTATGTGCTACTTAAATCTGGCATTGATCTGCCTTTCTGATGTGGCAGCTGCAAAATACATGCATACTCCATTCAGTTAGTTTTAAGCTGCCTCTTACATTGGTTAAAAAAAACTGTTCGAATGTCGAAACCAGTGCTGACTAGGGGTAAGTTTCCAGAAATCACACACAAAACGCTTCGACAGAATTTCAAATTCCGCGAGCGAAATTAAAAAAAAAAAAGCGTCAATCGTTTCAAATCGCGATGAATCATGAATGAACACGCGTGTTCTGGGATTCATCCAAAGATGCGGAAGAGGACATTTTTTATTATTCTACTACAGTACACTGCAAGCAAAACAACCAACAGGGTAATTGAGCAGAGTCAGCTACCAGCTACTTATAGAGCTTATATAGTTAAATGAAAATAATAATTGAAAATTCAGAATTTATTACACTGTAGACTACTCTAGATTCATGCACTTTAACATATTCATTGACGCTACAATTACTTATTTATTTTTTTTACTCCTAGTAATAAGTCTACAGCCTAGTGCTGTTAGCGCATGTCTGACAAAAGTATCTCTACCATTGCATTAAATATAATAACATATATACGCATTTTTTATAAGTCATTATTGATAATTTTTTAAATATATTATTGAAATAAATTTATTAAAGTAAAAAAATTAGCAATAAAAGACAGATAGAGAGAGTATAATTAAAACAAATCGAAAGTGATTGCAACTAGTAATTTAGGGAAGGTATAGCATTTGATATGTTCTTAAAAATGCATAGAATGTAGATTAACACGGAATAAAGCATTTTAGAAAGAGTATCATCCCACATACAATTAACAAATGGGAATCAGTAACCGAAATAATTGCTATCAACTTCCTACACGTTATTGCACTTACCGCGGGAACTCTTATATCCAGTTCATGACAGGTTTCCATAGCTTATTAAATGATAGGCACAAAAACGAAACACTGAGTATTCCTTAGTCTGGCGTTTATTCCCCGATAAACGCTGGCGATTTCTTAAATGTGTCACAGACGCAGGCCGCCATGTTTGACGACTGCAATAACTGCATCGCCCGAAATGCGACCGTAGGGGGAAAATAATGGGGAAAGAGGCGGCGCCATCTGTAGGAGACCGTAAGAAGTGTTTATCCAATTTTCATTAATTTATGTTTTTTCTACCACTAGCCATTAAGGAAAATAACATAACTTTTTTTTTTTTTTTTGCGCGGAAGAACAGAATGTAGCATGCAAAAAATAAGTCTTATCATCTATCACTCTTTATTTTTAGAATTGATTTAACATCACAATTAATTTATCATTTACAATATATTGCATAATTCGTAATAATTTGAACTTTGGAATAATTATTAATCAATGAATAAAATTCAAATTTTGTAAAAAGATTACTCACTTTCATGTGTCTTATTATTTAATTAACTCTTATTATTTTTTAAAGTAATATTAAATTCTACTTAACTTGTGATTCGAGAAAATACTGTATTATATTTTCTTCATTTGAATTTTTATAAGCGAATTTATAACTATTTTTTCAGTAAAACTGAAATTTTGAAAGTCGTGTATCTTAGAATTTTATAAATAACTGAAACCAATGAATTAATTACAATTACATTATTCTTAATTATATAATAATTATAAATCATATTCTGACGACTTTATTTGATTGGACAGTCACACACACATAGACACGACATAAAAAAATTATTATTCTAGAAAAGATTGTATACAATTCACTATATTTATTCGAATTCTTAAAACAAAACAATGGAAAAGGCATTGCCAATATTATTGTCATTTCAATTTATATTTACCGGTTTTTTTTTTTTTTTTTTTTTTTTTTTTTTGCATACAGTTGTGCATGACTCTACTTTGATGTTTCTACTTGACGTTGATTTAATGATTAGTTATGAATTTTTATATCTTTGAATTTAACATTGAGCCCTAAAATAGCAAATCAGTACTTTTCTTTATTCAGTCCAGACTCGCCACCAAATTTATCTCAAAAACAGGATTATGTTCATATCAAGTCGCCATTTTTCACCTCCAAATTGATGTTTTTCTAGACTTTGGTTCACTGGAATTTTTACCGTGAATACGAAAATCATAAAAGTTGTGAAGATTATTTATATTTCCCAACAAATTCTCATGGTTTGGCGGTATAGAAATTTATACTGATATTTAACTATGCAGACCATGAAATTATCTTAATAACAACAAATGTCAATAGAAAAAAAGGAAAAAATATTTGTTAATCATAAAAATTTCCATTGTTTTCATACTGAATTCATATAAGATTTGAATTTTGGTTTTATATATATATATATACGTTAACACATATTATCGTTAATGTGTATAATTCAGTTATTTCCTGAAATAACTAGTGATAGAATATTGAAGAGAAAAATAAACACTTTTAGAGATAACTATGAAATTATTAAATAACAATTAAAAACAATTATTTAAATATAATTAATAATTAAATTATTTAATAATAAAATTATATTAATTAAAAAGCTATAATCACTTGAAAAATACATTTTATACTTATTGTGTATAGTCATTATTTTAAAACATACATTGATATAAACTGTCAGGCGAGCCTTGGGCTGTACCTTATGTTTAATGGATTTTAAATAATCGGCCATGACCTAGCATCTTATCATGTTGAACACAAGGTCAAACGACGAGATCTCACCTGAATAGTGCGATTCTCTCTCCATCCACGAACGAAAGTATTTTTTAAAGCAAAAATGGACAACCCACATATCATTCCAGTGAGGGAGAATGTTCCCAATCACTACCCAAACGACGTTTCACTTTGTTTGCTTAATGTCTGGCTGCAGAAGTACTTGTTAACTATCGAAAATGTAAAAAGTTTCATAAATACACCGCCGAAAAGGAATACACAAATGCATCATTGCAAAGCAAAGCAGTCATAAACGGTTCAAAGCTTACTACAAACAGCTAGAATCGTTTGAAAAAACCTTCGATTGCATAAACGATCAAGCAATCGTTGTTCCAAAGAATGCCTATTTGAATCGTAGAATTCAATAGTTTTGGATACTTTAATTGAAACTGGTTCTTCTATGAAATATTATATTACACACCCACTATGTGACAGTAAAAATGCAACAGTAGGAGCACATAATTTAAGGCATACATACAGAGCGGTGCAAGCGAGCCTCGGAATGTATCTTTAGGTTAACGGGTTTGGGATACTCGGCCATCCCTAAAGCCTCGTCATTTTGAACCACGGTCAGGTGACGAGGTCACACCCTCCTCTCCCCATCCATGCCACACCAGCGGATGGACGTCACATATGAGTGGATATGTCTCCAGCAACCTGTGAGGGGGAATACGTGGACGCCTCAAAATCACTGCCAGCGGCATAATCAGGCTTCACTTGGCTGGTCTTAACAGGAAGCGTCGTGGAGTTGTCAGAGGATCTGCTGTGAGGACGCAGTGCATCGATTCATTAGAAGGGCTCGACTCGTGGAATGAGGTGTGAGGAATCGAGGACAACTGCGTTGCTTCATCTAAGTAATCGTTCGTCTGTCCTCGAGAAAGCGTCCAGCACTTTCAGCAGGCGCACGAGTAGGCTCGGTGTGTAAGGTGAGAACTGCAGGGTGGTCGGTATGTAGAGCCGCTGTGAAAAGAAAGAAATGGAGCTCATTCCAAGATGGGATGTGGTTCTGGCAAAGTAGTTCCAGACCAGCACAGTCTCATTCAGGTGGCTCTGCATATCACTTTCGTAGACGGAATAGCCTTGATGTTCCTGCATATGCAGAACCATTTTTCAGCGACAGGCAACCCAGGGATTTCCACTAGGAGGCTGCCCTTGAGTCATGAACTCAGAATCCTCCGCATATGACGGTGCCATTTGAACTCCAAATGTACATGATGTAGGATTTTCACATGATTCACGCTTTTGTTCAAGCAATTCAGTCACTATGTGAGAGCCTGGAGACGAACACTTAAAAGGTCCACTTCTCTTGCAACTGTGGAATTTTAGTCGCAAGATTGCTAGCGATGAAAGGTCACCACTTACCCATATCGTTTACAGAATCGTGAACTCATCCGGTAAAACTACTCTCTCTTCAAAGAAGAATCAATGCTCTTTTCAGCAGGATAACAGATCGAGAACAAACCAACATTCTCGACAAGTTGCCCAGAGGAATCTCTGGTCACTTTTCTCTCATCAGTCTCAAAAGTTGGAGATGAGTCGTTCGTACATCGCCCCCGCTGAATTAAAAACATGATCTTCAACAAAGAGCTGAAAGAGATTAGATATTTCACCAGATGATTCTTTGAAACGTTGCATTCGCCACCTGGTGGGGCCCCATAAATTACTGACCTCACTGCATTGTCGCGTTGAGTGTGTTACCCGCGTACTTGGTTGAGCCCAGTACAGTGTTGGACTATCCATTTGCAGCCAAGTGGGAGTCATTTTGAAGCAAGAACCGAGCAGAAGATTCCCAATATTGGACTTGCCCCGCCCAGAGATGTCATTTATCTTGAAGGACATTGCGTCCATATATTGTGTCATTTGATAGAATATACTCACTCCTTTAAGCATTCTGCAGATTTCTGCAATCACTTCAGCATTAGAAGTAATAATAATAATAATTAAAATAACAATAAGGACTTTTGCTAAAACTATGCCAGTAACTATGTTTGGAAACTGTATATATATATATATATATATATATATATATATATATATATATATATATATAACAATTATGTAAAAAATATATATATTATTAACACCATACACAATTTGGTTTTTAATGTTATTTATTTTTATCATAATGGGCCTGAATCCAGAACTTCAGCCTGCATTAGTAATTTCATCAACCATCAACAAAAACACGGCATTTTCTGATTTTTTTAAAAAATCACTCAGCTTTCAAATTACGCGCACGAATTTCATAATTTAGAATTTTTATTATTGTAGAAATTTTTTGATGTGAAAAAGAATCTTCGTAAAAATCATCTTATTAAATTACTTAGAGGGAGAAAATAGTACTAGTTTAAATAATAATATAAATCGTCTGTAAAATAATTCATTTTTAGCAGCGACGCAGACATGAACGAGCAGGTCAGATTATTGCTGCATATCTCGTGCTTTTTGCCAACCTAGAACGACTGCCCAAGCACACCCAATTTTTGGATAACAGTCAACTGAAGACGTCTAAGATGGCAGCCGAAGGAAGAACATTGGATCCTAATCAGCACGACCGTTGGGTTAAATACCCAACTTGCTACATCCGGGCTACAAAAAGGAGGCCACAATTGTCTCTAAAAGAACAAAATCCCATCGATCTCTGTGAGTACTTTTTACTAAGAGAGCAAAACATGAACATAACTTATTCACTAGGGATTCACCTACACAATCAACCCCATTTTTACCAAATTCAGTGGCTATCAGTAATATCAAGCTTCGAGTATTGCTTTTTAAAATTTTATTTCGAAAAAATAAAAAAAAATCATTTAATATATTTATTGATCGTCTTTATATGCCGCCCACCCTGTCCAATAGTGAGCGTGGCAGACTGCGGATAGGGAGGTTCTGGGTTCAAACCCCAGTTCGGGCATGGATGAAATTTCTCTCTTTGTATATCCTGTCTTTGTCCTTTCCTTGTATGAGTGGGTTGTGAAGGGTTGCTTACCTGATAAAAGGGTACCTATGGCACGTGTGCACTGAAGAAGTAGGACTCTACATCATAATATGGTTCATGTTGGAAAAGTAAGCAGCGCACCCCATAATGCCAGTCTAGCTGGCACAAGACAACAACAACAATCGTCCTTATTTCTAAATCGCTTGAATCGCTATAACTCAAGGAATCAAAGAGAAAAAAATTCTGAATTGAATTCAGATAATATTGGGCGACGCCAATAAAGCAATTAAAAATTACTGCTCGCATTAAACATGTTACGAATAGAATGATTAATCGAGAGATAGTGTAGAATAACCAGTGAATCTGCACTAAACCTGGTAAATGTAATAAATTATTGAATATTTATCACTTTTATCGGTATATATATATATATAATCCCCGACTCGCGCCTTGGGGACTGTGATATTTTATACAGATGCGACATTTTATTCCAAAAAATTTTAAAATGTATTTACTTATATATGCTTGTAAATTTATTTATTTAGATGATCAGAATCATTGTTTCCTGGGTTTTTTACATTTGTGTTGGCATACATGAAGAATGATAGATTATGTATTATCATGATAGCTAAATAAGTTCCGATTCAAAATAAAAGTAAATATTCACCGAAAATAGCTTTAATTTTCAGAAATAATCTCATATTAATAAATTTAGTTCTTAGAAACTACGGACGTGCACTGCTCTGCGATTACTTGGAGATGTGAAGCTGTCAGAATGTACTTTTCCAAAATGTCATGAAGGAACCAAAAATATCTCACAAAATCCTGTCAACATGACTGTGACGAGGCAATGTAACCTTCGAGGGGACAACGAGATGTATAAGAAACGTTGTTACAGCAGTATGTTTTCCTTTACACAGCGCTGAGCTGGACTCTACCAGTTAAACAGAAGCTGCCGGGTGGAGTGTTCGTGATTTTGAAGCAGAAACCAAGCAGATGACCCACAATATTTGGCATATCACCCCCAGAGGTATCATTTCATTTAGAGGATATTGCCCAAATTTAACGTGCCATATACGCCATTAGCGAGCTCAGCCATAGCTTCGGTTAAGCCGGGATTTGAACTGACTACCTTCCGATCATGAGAACGAAGCCCTGACCAATGAGGTCACAGTGGCCTCTCTCGGAAAACCGGCCATGTACTTCCTCCTTGCATCCAGAAGCGCAGCTCTGGCTGGAAATAAACTCATGCGATGATGAGTGCCATCGGACTGGTTGCTGGGAAGTTTTCTCCCTGACTATGTCCAAGGACAGCACAAAGCGCCGCATACGGCATATGCTGTGCATTGTTGAAATGCGTATCAAAGGAGCTGAACACTCAATAAAAGAGGCTTTTTTAGTTGGTGAATACAAAATGAATTCTGTCTCATAACTTAAAAATGTATAGCACAGCGATGAAAAATATGTGTAATGATTAGATAACAAATTATTTAATCAAAGTTTAAAGCAAATATTGCCCTATACAAATCATTTCTAAAAAATGAAACTAATTGTCAGCACTGACAATTACAATTTAATTGGAAATTTCTAAAACTCTTCCTTTAATATTACATAAAAAAATTTATTTAATGCGTCAGATAAAGAAAATAATTTTCTTTCCTTCCTTTAGCCGAGAAAGAAATAAAGAATCATGTAGGAAAAACAATCTAAATTTGAGAAATAAATACGAATTCTATGAAAATAATTCTCTTTGTTACTAGCTTTGAATTACATACCAATATGATTAGTAATAAAATACTCGTATTTCATCCCAGTGAGAAACTATTGCCCAAGATTGAGGTTTAACATTCTTTTTTTAAAAATGCTATAAAACAAAAGTTTTTCTATAATGGAATAAGTTTACATAAATTCATTAAAAATTAATTTTATTTTTAATGCAAAATGGTTTTAATGATTTTTTTTTTGCGACACTATAACACATAGTTCGTGTTAGAAAATTTATTCTGTCCCGCATGTTACACACTTTTTTCAACATTTAAAGAGAATGCATGTGGATGCAACCACTTTCTGACGCTGCTCCGAGAAAATGAGGTTGTTGGCGCGCTGGCTTTCCATCGTGCACAGGAGTCTCATCTGCTCCTTTGGATTAAAGGTGAGAAGACACTGTGTTGGTAGGGGGAGACATGAATCTTCCCTTCATGGACCGTTTTGAGTGTCAGTCTTTTCAATGACTGAAGCTGTTGTCCTCGTGATAAATACCAACTCACCGCGTAATACTGCCAAGAAGACTTTTCGTGAGCACGAGATGCAGGGGACTCCCGAACACCCGTCCGGACAGACACAGACACCTGCCGACACCACGTGATATCCATTGCCTTCTGGGAGTACCATTTATAGATAATGGGCATGTTCACGTATCGCAAAGGAGGAAATCCGGAAAATTCTTAAGCACTCAACGCCGACAGATGTACATACAGAAGACAGAAACACAACATCTATCTCTCGTTGTTCGACAGTGGTTGGGATCGAACTCAGTGTCTTACGTTTCAAACAGCGCTGTTCCTTCAAGGGGCCACAGCGAGCCCTAATTCTTCAGTACTTGTTGTTCTTCAGAACTTTGTGGATTGTTCATGGCTTAAGGTTTCTGTAAGCATTTCAACATAATTGCTTTCCCCAAAGACTTTTCATAGATAGTAGAGCTTGTTCAAATGTCACATGTAAGAAATCCCAGAAAACTTCCAAGCAACCACTCTAACAGAGTGCATGTAGAATGTGAAAATGGAACATCTATCGTCCGTCATTCAACAGGGATTGGGATAGAGCCTGAAACTTTATACTCCGAATAGCAAGTAAAAATCCGAATCCACGAGCCTTAATAAGCCCATAAAAAGGATGACAGAGGCACTCGGTGTTCCCTGGAGTCACCGAGTACCTCTGTCACAGTCAGTACTCTTTCAAGTACTGACTGCGCCCGATAACAATGGGCTGGTAACCGCAGTTAGATAATCAAATTCCTGCAGGATTTTCTCCCAAAAACCTGCTGGAGTCTCATATTGGTCTGGACCTCCACAGTGTCCTTGTGAAGACAACGAATTCTTCAACCAGAAGGGATAAAAAAAAAACATTATATACGGGGCAATTAGTATCTATATATTACTCCAAGAGGGTGGTCCAATGCGCAAAGTTGCAGATTGCCTTCTTTCTCATCAGCCTTAATCTAAGGCGGAAGCTTTTCTTCATTTACGGGAAAATGTCTGGAATTTGCTATGCCCTGTGAAGAATCATGCTAATTGTGACAGGCAAATTCGAAGCAAAAACCGTTTCAGATTGCCGCATATCCAGAACTTGAATCTGAGAGAGGATCGCAATTGTGGCCCTGTTTTGCTGTCTGGTCTTCGTTTTCTGCGATACTTACTTGCGCTGCAGCCTGCTGTAACTTGATGATTCTTGAGCCAGGCAAGTAATATTGTTGCTTGTTTCTCTGAGTCATTAAGGTTCGAAAGGATGCCAGTGTCCATATGTTACTGCTGGGTTCTCATCATTTTAGCGGGTGATGAATGCACGCATGTGGGGTAGGTATTTTTAGCTCGCGATATGTTCATGATCGCCTCTGGCCACCTGAAACGCCTCACTTCTGTAGCGAGTAACAAGACCTCCCCCCTCTTCCCACGGACACCAAGTTTCTCCTGAGCATATCCTGGATTGTATGAATATACTATGGGACGATATCAACACTTCTCCCCGCCTTGTCATCGATTTCCTGTCCGCGAACGGATTCCTTGATTTGGTCATCGATTGGAACGATTTCTTATACTAAGACCAAAGCATCGGATTAGGAAGCCGCTTTCCAATGGATTCAAGCTCAGCAGAAGCAGCAGAAAACGCATGGAGCAGCAGAAAAAGCAAAATATCCACTTTGTAGTTAGTTTAAATCGGCACGGACGATTTAAATTTTTAAAAATTTCGTTTATTATAACAGAATTCTAAATTAAGATTAGGTTAAGTTACGGCAAAATAACTGTTTTGTAGCTTCATGCGCATATTCTTACATCTTGCATTTGAGTAAAATTGGCCGAGCTGGTAGCCGAATGGTTAGCGCTCTTGCCTTCGGTTCAACAGTTCGTGGGTTCGAATCCCACATTGGGCATGGATGTTTGTAGTGGTTCGGAATCCACTTTAAGCCGTAGGTCCCGGTCTTATTAGCCCTCGTGTGCAAAAAATGACCGTTGAGCGACAAACAAGCGAAAGCGATTGAGTAAAATTGAGTTTTGAATTCAAGCTTAACCTTCTAAATTATTAATTGCAATATTTGTGAGTAATCTCTTTGGAATCATAAGACATATGCTTGCTTATACCAACATTAAAAATTTCTTTCAATTAATATTGCTGAAATAATTAAAAATTGGTATGTAATAGATTGGTATGTAATAAAAAATTGTATGGTACAAATATATAAACTCAAAAAAATCATTATTTTTTATTATTATTATAAATGAAGAGCAAGTACTGCTAAATACTTTGGAAAAAAACCTTATATACGTTTGGTGAAGACTTATAAGTTTAGCATCTCAACTTATTTGTTGCTTGAAACTTTTGAAATTTTTTTATTTTGACAAAAGTTTCTTATTAACAAGAAGCACTATGTAAAGGCTGTAACAGATTTAATTTTAAGAGAAAAAAATGTCGAATATGTTTTGCAAACGGTTTTGAAATAAGGAAAAATAGTCTTTTTACAAGAGGAGAAAAGAGAAAAGGAAGGGAATACAATTCATGAATTCCTATTCGATAAAACACTCAAAGATTGGCGATATTTTTTGTAAAGTTTAAATTGTTACAATAGAGTATTTTAAATTTAAATAAAAATTCATCAATTAATTATAAAAAAAGTCTAAAATTTGAAGATAGTCATTATGAAGAATCTTTCTTCACTCAAAAATACATGACAAGACAGCAACATGGAATATTCCTAATTTATTCAATGTTGAACACAATTTATCATTTTGAAGATTTTTTTATTATTATTTTGATTAATGATTTTACGAGTAAGATTTTATTTTGATAATTGTTTCTTATCAACAAGATTTATTTTCGAAAGTGCTTCTTATCCGTAATATTGCATTTTGATAAGTGTTTTTATCCATTTATGAAAATAACATAATTCGCACGAGAAACATTTTCTGAGGACACATGGAATTTCCATAAACTATTTTTCTTCTCAGTCGATTTTAGCCCCTGGTAAATGATGGGAAGTTTCTTCCGTCCAATCCGCTTGAGGTCAGTTATCAACAGAAATGCTGTATCGGGCCCATTTTACTAGTTAATCTAAACTTCATTTTTTCTTTGAAGAAAATTTTTATCACAAAATTTCAGACACAATAATAATTATATCTTTTTAAATTTTTATTTTTCCGAAACAACTACCTTTTATAATAAAAAAATTTCTTAAAGCAATATTCTTAAAATAAAAATTTTATTTTTTAAAATAGAAAAAAACAGATGTTAAAAACAAAGTAATAAGCAAATCTTTGCAGATATATTTCGAACTCATAAACCTAATCACTCTTCTCTGTATTTCACTTTGTTTAACTCAGTTTTAAAACTGATACATAAACAAAAATTGTTTCTCGAAAACATAAATAAGATTTTTTTAGAAGAAAAAATGTCAATCTATAATCTACCAAAAATTTAAAAAAAAATTCAGAGTTTATAAAAAATAATAAAGTTTTCATATTTATAAGATAAAACATTATGACAAATACTTTTAATATCATACTCTTTAGATATAAAATATTTTAGGTATATAAATGAAAATATAAAATGAGATATTTCTTTTTAAACAAACGATTTCTTTGCTAAAAATAATACAATGTTTAAATGTTGCGTTATCAACTATGAACCACAAAATCATTTTATTTTTCAAATAAAGAGATTCTTTGCATAAACTGAGGAGGGTGAATTGTCTTCAGCAGCCCGTAAGTTTACTTCTCTTCAAGTAGCAGATGGTGGTGGTGAAATACATTTTGAAGGGGATTCCGAATCAAAGCAGACACCCACATGCTAATCTAGTATCGAACAAATGAATCACTAAAGGCAGCTCAATAACATTCAAGTACGTGTTATTTAATTCATGACTTACATTTATAGCATGATGTTGAAAATGTTTTTTGTTTGTTTAAATGTTTAAAATTAATGTCAAATATTTTTATATTATCTAAGGTATGCTAATCTTTATTATAATCTTAATGGCGAAATAATCAATTTTTTGTCATTTCATTTCAAAAAAATTATTGAGTAAATGTGTTCTTAGTTTGAATACAGCGTTGCGTCATAGTTAATATTCCGGTGGGTTTAAAAGTCATCAATTTGGGAAAAAATTCCATTTTTTATAAATATTCAGGTACCGATGCTGTAAAAATGCTTGTTTATATAATGGTTCGTGAATCCTGAAGTTATCTTACACTGAGAAAGATGGGAAGTCACATGACGTCATGGAAGATTTCGGCATCCGCCAATGTTTTGTATCCGACGCGCGATCTACTTCTTTTTTCCGAGATACCCATCAGCTTTTGGAACAAAAATATAAATTTCAACTCAGAAAAAAATATGAACTACAAATAACACTGGTTTTTGACATTGTAAAAATTTCGAGAACTTGAAAGTGAAGGTTTCAAATAACCAATGAGAAGTTACAGCCAAACAGAGTTTCGAACAATTTATCCCATAACACATTACAAAGTTCTTTGCAACTGTGACTGAATACTAAGCGAAATGCACACGTTATTATCTCAGTATAGGTACATGTTTAGTTATTTAAATGTTAACAAATTATTATTATATTTAATCACATTGAAAAACAATCATTGTAAAATATTTTTATATCAATAACTAATGCAAAATGTATCTCAATATCAATTTAAAAACCATAAATTATCTGTAATTACATAAAATTTTCGTTTTTTCAACTGAAGCAAATATTTAAAAATGACGCCTACCGAATATTAAGTACGTACACATAAAATCATATAAATGTTCACACATATATATAATTAGACAGTTGCTTATTAAAATAACGGAAAAATCTAGGAATAAAAGCAACATTTATTGTTGTCTTGTGCCAGCAAGACTGGCATTATGGGATGAGCTGATCCACTTATTCAACTGAACCCTATTTTGGGTTGGAGTCCGAATTCCTCAGTACACACATGCCACAAGGACACGTTTAAAGGGTAGGCAACCCTTCACAACCCCTTCATACAAGGAAATGACAAAGACATGAGAGAGAGAAAGTACATCCATGCCCGAACTAGGATTCGAACCCAAGACCTCCCTATCCACAGTCAGGTATGCTGACCATTACAGGGTGGGCAGTAACTGAGCCACTTGTCACAATTGTTAATGACAAACATGATCAACAATTGCGCTGCAATCGCAGATCCTGACCCACTAACAAGGGAAAGATGCGGCCAGGTGAATAACTTTCCTTACCTTTCCTGGCAACAGGAGGGATGCGCATGATCGTGATCGCCCTCTGGCTGCCGGATCTGCGACGACATTGGGGGAGGGGGAGAGGGGTGGTTGCGTCGTATTTTCTAAAAGGAAGAATTACAGAAAAGTGCTTCTGTGGAATGATTTCCATGATGGCAATGCTCCTGGCGTGCGGTTCTGTCGTCCGTTGTTGGATGAAATGAGACATGGCCATAGGTTCGACGCGATGGAAGCGGCCTGCTACCCTCGGCCATACCTTCATGGAGAAGTACTATTCGGCACTTGTGTGGTTCGGTCACCAGGAGAATCCAAATTACATTACTTGTTGCTACATAATTATAGGATTTCAAATAAAAATCTAGAGAGTTTCCTTTCTTTTGCAAAGTACCCATGTGTATTATTTAATCAATGATGTAGTTAAAAATATTGATGTGGAGCTCGATATAATGCATTGATTAAGTAATATGTACAGGTGGTTATTAAGGGCACGATATACTGGCTGGTTAGGGTGTCGTTCTTATGATCGAAAGGTAGTGAGTTCGAATCCCGGCCAACTGAAGATCCGTCGTGTTCGCTAATGGCATCTGGAGCACGTTAAAACAGGAAGTGGTTTCCATGTCTTCCAAGTGAAATGATACTTCTGGAGGGTAGCAGGCCAAGTATTGGGGATCTTCTGCTGGGTTCTTGCTTCAAAATCACGAGCACTCCCCCCGGCTGCTTCTATCCTTCTGGTAGAGCCCGACTCAGGACTGGGAAGAACAGCAACAGATGGTTATTCAATGAAGAGGATGTCCGACGTTTTTGGTTTCCAACACTGATGCTGTATCATGAATGAATGATGACTGCTATGAGTCATTCGAAATAATTTTTCGGAAGCTCTTTTTTTATTGAAAATGCGCAATATTCACTTGTTAACAGGGAGAGACCTCTCGATCACAAGCAGAGGAGCAAACAGAGCGGAAAACTCGCTTGGGTGGAAGCTTCCGTCGCGAAACGTTAAAGAGTGTAACCCCCAGTATCCTCAAATATTGGTCACAAACTGTCATTTCAAAATGCTTAAAATGAGTTGTTATATAAAACTCTTTTCAAAATAAGATGAAAACACTCGCTTTTAAGATGTAAGAAGAATGCGTATGAGTTGTTTTAAAGAGGTGAAGTTGTGACCTGATGTGGATGCGAATGAACATATCTTTATGATTGAATTGTGAGAAAATTAAATACGCCTGTTATAGCAATTTCTATCTTCATAAAGAGTATTTACCTTAAATAATGTCCTCACCTACTCAAGATAAATATTTTTTTCAAAAAGTATAGGCCCATTTATACAGTTTATTAATTGATCTCTATATTAAAACTATGTAAAATATTTCGATACCAACTCACTTTCAAAATCACAGCGAAGTCTTCGGAGTAATGGACGACTCATTTGACAAGACAATTTTAAAAGAACTGTCAGTTCTAATGATTTCCAATTTTGACTGACTCTTTGCCACTGGAGATGAAAACCGAAAATAAAATACATCTTATTCAAACGATACCTAGAGCGATAATAAGAAACGAAGATGTTTGAATGCAGCGTTTTATACTTTCGGCCTGTGTCGAAGTGGGTTTCCAGGTTTCCTCCCTTGTGAGACGACAGCCATTTTAATAAAAAAATCCAAACCCGAAATGCCTTCAAGCTGCCCTTTCACAGGGTTGAAGTGAATGAGAGCGCCTTTCATTCATATCACATGTCAAAACACTGGTCAGGCATTCACATTTCCAGCCTTGGAACCAATTTCATTCATAGAGCAATTTATTGTTGCTGTGAGAACTCTAGATCCATAAACTGCACGCTCTTTCATCAGCGGAATAGTTTGGGCAGCCGAAAATATATAATGAAAGCATCCAAATCCTCACTGTCTAATTAAAAATAGTCCAATCTGCTTGGGCTATTTTTGTGCACTGGACAGTTAAAAACCTTTCCAATGGCACCAAGAGCTTCCGAGTTTCCACCAAATGTCTCAGTGAAGACTCCAGTCTCAAGCATCTTATAGACTACGCTGGTCTACCATTCACTTAGAATGATAGACACACACCTCAGTTCAGTCTAAAAGATGTATCATTTATTTAGGCTATTTCGTCAGGATCTGACCCCGGTTTGTGGCTGTGTTGGAATTAAAAGAGAACGACCTCATGGATCTGATCTGATTCCAGATCAAAGGGATTAGTCAGAAGACGAAGAAAAAATAGCGATGATTACTTTTTGTTTGGATTTTTGGAAAACTGTTGACAACGCACAAAAGCAGATTTTTTTCTTCTTCTTCTTTTTTTTTTTTTTACAACAGTGGGCACTTGGGTAACTAATCCTTCACCACAACAAGGCCGGAAACTGCTACCCATTTGCCGTTACCCAGCGGGCACCTTTGAATAAGTCACGGAGACGAGTAGCATTACCCGGGCCATACCACCAAAAACCCGTTTATAGGCTGGGCTACGCTCATACATCATCACAGAAGAAAGGACAGAGAAACCCAGAGAGATTGTAACATCCATTCCTGTACCGGGATTTGAAACCAGGACTCACAGTTCAGGAGTGCTAACCACTCATTCATCGGTCGGTACAAAAGCAGATTGGCGTGTAGTTATTTTTGGCTTATTAACATAATTATATTCAAACAGTTATTAAAAGTGTTTTTAAAATTATAATTTTTTTTCTCACAGCTTATTTTAAATAAGTTTATAGATGCATGAGGAGTTCATAGTTTCCCGGAAAAAAATTCTCCTGAGTTTTTGTGGAAACAAAACTATATTTTTAAAAAGCAATTATCATTTACTTAGTAAAGATCATTGATATTTTTTTTCTAAGCGATGAGATCTCCCACATGCTAAAAAAATTGTTTGAAAATTCCCTCCTGGAATTTAATATTGAACAAAGAACAACCCTTAAAATGAGAAACGCATATACTTTGGGAAAAATCTGTTCCCAGCTTTGTTCGAAATCCTGCTTTACTGCACGAGATCACGTGCACATGAGCAAGAAAAACTGAGTGCGGGAGTGTTCGCAGCCATCGGACAGCGATGTGGACCCATGGGGACATGCAGCAGCAACAGAACATTTTGGTTTACAATTTATAATTAATTGTGTTTGATTTTTACAAACGCGTAGGGCTAACATTTTAAAGTTTTACTTTTTCTTGTTATTTTTTAAATTTGATTTATGGATTTCAATTTTGAAGTATTTTTTGATTATTTTTTATTTATATTAAAAAATGAATTGAAATAGGCTATAAAATGAACCTTGCACTTATAACTTTATCCAGAAATATGCATATAAGAAAAGTTTGTCAAATATATTACAGAAAATTACGTAGTAAATTTATTATCGATTACTAATGGCATAAATAATTTGAGAAATTTCATGTTTAGCAACAATTTTCATTATAATATGCTCACAAAAAATTGAAGAAAAGCAAAAATTTTCAATTTAAACTATGTTATTAATACTAGTAACAATACATCATTTGGGATTTACATATTTTTGCAATTAAATTAAAATTCCCAAAAATGATAACTCATCAAACTTAAGCATGAGTAGTCTACTCATTTCACTTTCTAACAACCCTATCCCCCCCCCCAAAAAAAAGTGTACTTTTTGTAAGAGAAAACAAATGTGGTAGCAATCTTAATTGATCAACTCTAGAAGTATTAAATGATTCTTTATTGATCAATTCTAGAAAAATATTTTTGAGAAAGCTTACCACATTTGTTTGAAAGGAGCAATTTTCACTTGATTGAATTTGACAATATTGATTGACAGCGAAAAGATTTTTCTCGGATGAAAAAATATGTTATCTGTGTTAAATCCTGTCCTAATAGCGCGTTTTATCATCCCTTATAGTTTAGTTTAAATTAAAAAAAAATACCTTTAAATTTAAAATCTGAACACTCTTTGCAAATACAAAAAAAATATATCAAGCTCTATTGCGAAAACCAAAAAGATGTAATATATCATGATAGGCTTACCATAAAATATACTCTAAGAGAGAGAACTAAATTAATTTATAATTGTTGTGAATATTCAGTAAGAAGCAAAATTTGCCTTTCAAATCGGAATAATTTCAAAAATATCACCAATTATAAAAATTTTTTATAGATAACTGATTGTGAAAATCTTAATGCCAAACAACAAATCTAATGCTATTTTGCATTCGTCCACCTTACTCCTATCTGTATAATGAGCTATTCACATAATAGTGACAGAAACACTAAATGGAAAACAACACACAATCTCTTTCTTTCTTCCAAGATTCAAATGCAAATTAAACAGCACGAATTCTACCTTGAGAATGAGAACTTATTTTGGATTTTTAAAAATATTTGTTAAAATATTGGAAAGGATAAAAGAAATGCATCTAGAATTAATAAGAAAATGCACAATCTCACTTAATTATGAAACTCTGTTCAAAGGAATAACAATTGCATTTAGATTATTAATTATTTTACTTTTCATATTTTTGTTTAAGTGAATTAAATAATACACATAGTTTATTGCATAAGGAAAAATCTTGCTAATATTTTTCTTGTATTTTTATTCTTAAATATTAAGGAAATTGATGTACTTTGCTTGAAAATCGTTATCTCATATATATATATATATATATATATATATATATATATATATATATATATATATATATATATACAATGTTTGTTTTATTATTGTACTATGTATATATATATTTTTATGTACTTTTAATTCTATATTTCTCCTTTGAAAAAAAATTAAAAGTTCTAATACTATAAACTAGTTTTGTACAATTAACAGTTGCTTGAGAAACTGTGAAAAATAATTTAATTTCATGCCAAACGATTTCGAGACATTTTTAACAGTCAAATTATACTCACAGTTTTTCTTCATCTTTCGTTGGAAACGCCATTGTAAGAATATCGTGGAGCTCGGGACAGAAACACTGCTATTCCATCTGGTGTAGTTTCATATTCACAACTTATCCCCTCTAGTCCAACGCATCCACCTCTGTGCATTTTTTTTTAGAAACCAACAAGAGCAGAGGCTCTACTATCACTCCGGCATTTCACTACTTGGCGAAGGCGAAACTTGTCAACAAGATCACAGAAGAAACGCGTTTTTCTGTGCATTTTCAGAGACTAGAATAAAGTGTCCATTTTGGCGATAAATGTAAGCGATAGCTGAAGAACCTTTGAAGGGTGCGCCTTAGTCTCAGATGATACGCTGCAAGAGTCGCGACAAGGAAGGAAGATTTCAGAAAAGTTCCTTCTTCCACCGTTTGTTATTGTTTTGCAGGAACGGAGGGGTTGTCCCACTGCAGGAGCGTTCTCCTCTGACTCAACTCAGAATTGGCAAGTTTAAGGTTTTCTTCTCTTCTACTTAGTGAGGGGACTTTTGAAAATTGCGTTTTGATAGTTTTTCCGAATTAAAAGGCGAGCATTCCCAGACAAACGAATGAGGATTTGCGAAATGCAAATATTCGCTGAATTATGCTCCAAAATCATGCTGTTGACATACAATGGTGATGCATCAAGCGTTGCAACTTTTTAAAACGCAATGCCCTAGATTTTTTCTAAGCCAAAATATATTTAAATTCCCTTCCTTCGGTATTTAAATAGCTTCCAAATGTCCCTTATTTATTCGCAGGCAGAAAAAAACCGAGAAATGTTTTTATTTTTATTTATTAAGGCATATTCGATTTAGTACACGTTTTTAGATGAAGACAATACAACGAAGGAGTAAGATTTGAGTAATAAGTGATATTCGATTATTTAATTTTTCTTATGTAGGGGATATAAGACTTTAATCAATTATTTTCTTTATATATATATATATATATATATATATATATATATATATATATATATATATATATATATATATATATATATATATATATATATATATCATTGAATTCTTCAATGCTCTACAAATTATTTTTTAAATTTTATTTTTAAAACATTGATACATTTAAATGATTTTGGAAATTTATTTTTATGTACTTCAACAAAGATGGTGTAAAATATAGATGAAAGATTTTTCTGCTTATACAAAGAAGTAATATAATACTTGATTTTTTTTTTAAAACGAAATTTGCAATTCCTTTACTGACAAAAAAAGACCCTTATGATTGCTTACTATATCCAATGATGTTTTATAATATAATGTATATTTTAGAATAAAATATATACTTCGTCAACTGTAATTTATATTTATATTAATTAAGCAGTCTTTTAGAAGTGTCAAGGAAAATAATTGGAGTATTGTAAAAACATGAAGTTGAACCGACATTGGTAAATATTTGGCAAAGATACTTTTTGAACTGTCTCCATCAAAGTGTGAAAAATTATTGCCTCACATATTCCAATAATTGTTTGCTGTTGGTAAAAGTATAAAAATATTGTAGAATGTCGATTTAAATTTCTTGAAAACTTACAAAATCTGTCCTCCACTTCTGTTTTGCCGCTAAGAGATTGAAAATTTCAAATATTCCTGATAACACAAGCATATGAAGAATCCATTAAAAATCGTGCGAACCTGTAAACTCACACGATGAAAAATATCGCTGATGCAAAACTGGAAGATTTATAAAAGAGGAGCAGAAGCTGATCATGTTATGCTTGGAGATCCAGTAAAAAAAAAAGTTATCATTATTATTAGAGCGTAAAAGGATATGGAATTATGTTCTATATTAATAGAACAGAAACATGATGAAGAACGCATAGTTGTTTAATCTCAATTTAGTAAGAATTTCTTTTTCACAGCTGCTTCTTAGTGTTGTTTAAAATGCTGACCCAAAGTTTTGGAGAAATTATCCTTGCATCTAAATATATTGCATTGAGACATTAGTGCACAGTTTCAGAGATATTTTACCAACTTAGGACGTTATATTCTGAAAGATGCTTTTTTTTCACAAAGCGGCATAAAGGTAGTCTTTCAGAAATGCTTACGTTACAGACAGATGATCGATTGCATGTATTGATAAGAGAAATTATAAATCAATTAAAATCAATTTTTATTTTTTATAAGACTGAGAACTGTGAAAAGCGTCTTCTCTATCAGGTAATAAAAGTATAACCAGAGTCTTTATAAGTCATCCTTCAGACTGTTTCAAGCGCACTTTTTCCTTCTAAATAGCATCATTTTAGAAATATGATTTCATAACATTTCTGCACAAATTATTTAAAATTTTTGAATTCCAAAGGAGCTACTCTCGAACTTTGTATAAATTTTTTCGAAGTCGACCATGCCTGCTTAGTTCAGTGTTTCCTTAACAGCACCTACATGTTCATTGAGGATTTTTTTCGCCTACTAACATTGAGAATATTTTGGGTGCTCCCGAGGTGACAAAACTTTGTGGCGCCAAGGTCACAGGTGTCTTAATTGTTCCGAGTATATTTGGACGAACGACAACTCTGCACAGTTTCTTGCCGTCTCCCCCTCATTTTATTTACCGCCATCCATTTATAAGTTAATCTTCTCCAATTAGAGTTGCTTTGGCTGTCCTTAACTCATCTGAAAGTGGCGACAAGTTGGAATTTAAATTCCTGGTGATTTTTATGGTGACAGTTTATATCAATAAAATAATTTAGTTTCTCATTTAGTGAATAGTCAGAGAATAATTCTTAGAAATCTGTCGAATATTCTAAATTATTGAAGTTTAAGATATTTTAGAACTATCAATTCGAGATGCAAAGCTATTTGTATGATGAGGGAAACAATGGCTGAATATGCTAGTCACAAAAAAACAAATTCTTGGCTTTTAAAAGGATTACAATTCGTTTCTCTTTTCATGATGTAAGATAATCTTTGTTTCCTCGTTCAATGATCAACTAAAAATAATATAATTAGTTTTTTTTGCATTTATCTTATTAAAATGTAACCCCATTTCAAAAATTTATCAAAAGAAAATACGCAACTAGTGATTTGAAGAGGAAAATTAGTGCTCAAGTGTAAATTTTCACACTAAACTATAATTTAAAATTTCTTGGTGACAAATATCGCTATATGAGTATCCATTCTTAGAATTACATTCTAGACTGTCACCAGAGACTAAAGTGCAGTGGAAATTAATATATGTGGATAGTAAAATAAGTACTCGATCAAATATTTTGTGGGAATTCATTAAATACTACTAATATATACAATAACTAATTTCAAATATTTAATGTTCTAATATTTTGGATGATAATTAAATGTCCAGTTGATTTTTTACTGTTACTTTAAAAGCAAAAAAAAAAATTATTATGATTAATAAATCTTGTGCTATATTCAATAACAATGTGTAGAGATATATGTCATTATAAGAATTTAATTAATATATTTATGTAAAGTAAAAAAGATTAATTTTTCTGTTTCGTTAAATACACATAAAAATATTTAAACTTCAGATTACAAGGCGAACCGAATAAGAATCTATTTTCCAGGCGATTTTAAAATAACGATCTCATTTGATATTACATACAAGTATCCAATTTAAAAATTACAATTGTTTCCATGTATAATTTGGTCTTGTTGGATTGTCATTGTGTTTCGGAAAAACGAAATTACTTCAAAGATTCTAATTTGGATTTCATCTCGGAATTAAAATGCGTGGTGTAAAAATGTGCAGGTAAATTGCCAGGTCGTGCATATCATCACTACACGTGCACAATGTCTAAAATAAGCTATTCTAAAAAAATAATTCATTGGGTTTTTTTTAATAAATTATTGCTTCAGCTAATTGTCATTTGAGCTACAAGCATATAATTGTTTTTATCATATTTTAATAGATAAAAGATACATAATAGACAAAAGATGTGTTCAGAAATACCATTTTAGCACATTGAATTGTAAAGACAAAAAAATGTGAAAGATAAAAAATAAAGAACTGCTTTACAAACATTAAAAACGTAAATAAACATAAGTAAAGCAAGAACATTGTGGACAAATTTAGAACATTCTTAAAGTGAAAGTTGAAGTTAAAAATGAGCAAGCGATCAACGCCACATGAATAAAAACCAAACGGTAACGAAAAAAAAAAATGAAAACTGACATGAAGGTTTTCGCCCTTATGGAGGCAATAACTTCTTGGTTGAAAAAAGAATCAAGACGAATCGTTGTCTGTCAGCTAAAGTAAAGTTTTATTTTCTTCTTGCTAGCTTACTTACATTTGTTTTCTTAGGTGCTTAAAGGTTATTTGAAAATTTTAATCTCTATCAAAAGCGATCCATTGGATTTAATTTCGAATAAATATCTCATAAAAGTATGCAAATAATTATGGCAATAAATCAAAATGCATAAATATGCTTCACATGCAATTAAAAGAATACTAATAATCAAAGCAAAACATCATAATCATAAAATATTTTATTCATGTCACAAAACTCAAGTATATATTCACAACGCAATCTTGAATATAGTAACTAATTTTGCTATACGAAAAAATCATAGACGGGCTTTCTTTCAAGCCTGTCTAATAGGACATTTCACTTCAATTCATACTTCTTAAATAAAAGCAAAAAAAGGCTTACACACACGCACACATCTAGAACAACGTATTTTATTACTAAATTATATTATATCGGAAAAAAGCACTTTTCATAATTTCTCCTTTTCTTGCTACGTTTGAGCGAGATTTTTATTTCTATCTTGTCTGAAATTTTAGAATTATTTACATTCTTTCTCATGCTCGCTATAATCTTTTTTTAATTTTAAAGATATCAGAAATAAATTCAGATATTCGGACGAGATTAAAAAGAAATTTTTAGAAAGACCTATAAATCAAGGTGAATTTGAGATTTATAATTTTGAAAAATACACTACTGGCCACCGTGCAACACTCTGAAAGAAGCATGCAAATAGCATGGAATTTACAACATGCATGAGCGGAGGGGAGCGGGGATATGCAAATGTTTAGAATTTGAGCGTGATCCACATTACGCACGCCTGTGGCGCCACTTCAAAGAGCTACTTAAGACTTGGAGATTTCGACGATTTCAAGTTCGACAACTGTGTTTTTCTTGCTGGTTTTTCAAAAAAAAAAAAAAAAAAAAAAAAGAGAGAGAGAGAGAGAGATCAACTATATCTTGAAGAAAACGGTGATCATTTTTTGATCAAGTATCCGAGTTCGACAGAGAAAGAATAGTGGCCTTCTGATATTCTGGATTACCTTTCAGGGAAATCAGTTCTCGTGTTAGACGAAATCAAACAACTGTAAGCGGATATGTGATCGCTGGATGCAGGAGGGTACGACGAGCCGACGTGTTCGATCGCATCCACCTCAGTGCACTACTTCACGTGATGACAGGCAAATTGTGCGCATGGCAGTCACGGATCGCTCAGCCGCATCACGAACCATAGCATAGCACATTCAGTCGGTGACGCATCATCCAGTGTCTGCGAGTACTATTCGAAGCCGTTTACAGCAGAGTGGTCTGTTCACAAGAGACAATATTTCAACAGGATTCAATCCAGTTATATTCTAATAGGATAGTGCGCAACCACACGTGGCACACACTATCCTTGCGTTATGCACGGGCACACTGATCATGCACTGGGTATTATGGTATGGGGCAGTATCTCGCACTCATCACTCTCGCACTCCTCTTGTACGCATTTCCGGTACTTTAAACAGATTGTCCAAAAGTTGCACGCATTGTCCAAAAGTTCTTCGTCTATGGCCAAATTGAATTGATTCCTTGGCTGGTTCGCTTTCTGGATCTTTAGCTGATAGAAAATATGTGGTCCATGGTTGACTGACCCAGATTACATCCCCAGCTGTCACTCCAGATCAACTTTGACAACGTGTGGAAGCTCCTTGGCGTGCTGTACCCCAAGAACGCATCGAAAGTCTCTTTGAATTAATGCCGAGCCGTGTGGCAGCGGTGATCTCCGACAATGGCGACTATTCTGGCAACTGATTTTGGCAGGAACTTCACTTCACAAAAGTCTATAAATTTAATCATTTGATACTTGATCTCTCAATATGTTATCTACAAAATAAGTTTTGGTTGCGATATCTCTTGTATTTCTTGGTGTGGCAATTTAAGTGGCCAGCAGTGTATTTTCTGCCCTTTTCTCATTTCAAATCTACATCTTTGAAAAATGTTTCTCAATTATACCTGAAATTTGATATCTGTATTTTTAGAATATACTTTTATGTTCCATTAGAATTTGAAATCTGTATTTTTAAAAATATTTTCGCGTTCTATCTGATATTTGAAATATGTATTTTTAAAAGTATCTTTTGTTGTATTCTAATCTGAAATTAATATTTTTTAAAGTATTCCTCTGTTACATTTAAAATTTAAACCCCTCAGGGGGTTTACCTTCTTTAGGTAAACCCAGGTGTCACAATCCCGAGGTACCCTAATGAACTATCCTCTCTCTTTCTTCTCTCCTCTCCTATTCTGCTTTTTCTTCCTTCAACACATCACTTTGGCCTCTGCTTCAGGTAAACGGGAGGTGTGTTGTGGTCCTCAGTATGCCAATCGGCTTCCATGGGTAAAGCGATTATATATCTGCTGTGTGACTCGATAAGGGTGAAGGCCACGTCAGAGATATATTGAAAGCGTATAAGGTCTGACTAGCACTGATGCAGTTATACTCCATCCCTTTGTTGGGCTTGATGGTGGGTGGTGCAGTATCGCCTTGAAGTAATTAAACTATTTCTATGGAATGTTTTAATTCTTTACTCCCTATGGAGCAACAAATGATACAGGATCAGAAATATTTTGTTATTAAAAGAACTGAGGGCAATTTTGATAATGTCTCCCCTTTCTTAATAATTGTCTTATTGGTACAGTTGGAAATGTCAAAAATGTTCGCAAGATGAAATCTAGAGATCTCCTAGTTGAAGTTTTATCAACTGAACAGGCCAAAGCCACCCTAAAACTAAAATGCCCTGGTAATATAGATGTTATAGTATCTCCTCATAGTAGGTTAAATTCTTCACGGGGAGTAATTCCAGCAGATGATCTACTTAATGTTTCAGAGGAGGAAATTTTGGGTAATCTTGTTCACCAAAAAGTACAACGTGTGCAGCACATTACAATCAGGAAAGAGGGCAAAATTATAAGAACTAAACACCTTATACTCCCGTTTGCTACTCCTATACTACCTCAATGTATTAAAGCTGTCTACCTAAATTGTAGTGTTCGCCCCTTCATTCCAAATCCATTACGTTGCTTTAAATGTCAGTGATTTGGCCATGCAAAAACTACTTGTAGGGGACATTTGACTTGTGCTCGATGTGCATCTGTTGGACATGACAGTTGTCAGTGTCAATTACAAGAAAAATGTGTCAACTGCAATGGTGAACATCCCTCGTACTCCCTATCATGCCCAATCTGGATATTAGAAAAGGAAATTATTACTGTGAAAATCAAACAAAACTTATCTTACCCTGAAGCCAGGCAAACAGTGTCATCCTGTACTCCTAATCAATGTATTAGCTATTCACAAGCAATTAAAAAAGTCATGAAATCTTGCAGTACCCAAACGGATTTCTTAAATTTTCCACAAACATATCCTCAAATATTTCTAACATAAATGTCTCACCTATTCCGAAAGGAATTTCTTCACTGTCTTTCTCAAAATCTAAATCTCAAAGATCCCTAAAATTAAAGAATGCAAAAGGAGGGCTTCATAAATCATATTTAAAGAGTAAAAGAAGCTCAACTGCCTCTAAGACTATATAAAGAATATAGACCCATCAGATGATGAAACACTCCTAAGTGGAGATTCATCTGAATCCCAGATGGCGTGCTCTAATGCCGGAGCATTGAGCTTAGCTTAATGGGAACCTTCGTTTCTTGGAATTGTCGAGGTTTTCGCACTCATATAGAAGATATAAAAACAATTATAAATCTGTATAATCCAATTTGTTTTGCCATCCAAGAAACATTTTTGAAACCTCAGAACAGTTTAAAATTGCATGGATATAATTATGTGAGGAAAGATGTTAATCATGATTTAATTTCTGGAGTGTATGCATTCTTGTGTCTTGTAATATTCTTAGCACTATAAAATCCCTTAACACTTCATTACAGGCTGTTGCAGTACGCATACATTCAAATTCTCTCATTACTATTTGTAGCATTTACTTACTTCCCCATGCGATCATCGATGAAAGCGATTTAAACAGTTTGCTGGATCAACTACCTGCATCCTTTATTCTACTTGATGACTTCAATATTCATAACACCTTATGGGATGGTGATAATATGAATCCTCGTGGCAATATAATTGAACAGTTCATTTCTAATAACAATATCTACCTTCTAAATTCCACAGAAATAACCTATTTCCATCAACCATCAAGAACTTTTCATTCATTAGATTTAGCTATTTGCACTCCATCAATTCTACCTTCATTAAATCTTAATGTTGATAAGGATTTATATAACAGTGATCATTTCCATTTAATTATAAATCAAACTGGTATAAAAAAAAACCACAAATCTTCCACTCCTCTTATTCTTATCATCTTACAGACTGGTCTGTCTACACTCTATTAGCTGCGATTACTGACAACATGGTTAGAAGTGATAATATCAATGTTGCTGTGTAAAAAGCAACTGATACACTTTTAGATGCAGCCAAAAACACAATTCCATAGCTCTCCTTGATTCCACGCAAATATCATAAACCATGGTGGAACCATGAGTGCCAAGTATCATACAAAAAATCAAAAAAGTTGTGAACTGTTTTTCGCAGGTGCCCTACCATGGAAAACCTCGTGGCTTTCAAAAAAGCTAAAGCTTTTGCTCGTCGAATAAGGCAAAATAGTCAAAAAGAATCTTGGATAAGATATGTTTCCTCCATCACATCATCAACTTCCAGCAAAGAGTTATGGAAGAAAGTTAAAGCTTCCAGTGGTTTATATAGGGACTTATCCCAATACTACGCACAGGAACTGACACAATTTCTCTTCAATATGATATTGCCAATCCTTTAGGTGAAATTTTTGCAAAGGTATCTAGCCCAGCCTCTTATGATTCTAAATTTCTCAGAATCAAAGAGCAAGTTGAAAAGAAACCTATAAAGTTTTATGATAAAGCCATACATCCATATAATTGCAATTTCTCTTTGCTGGAATTGCAGAGAGCCCTGTTCCAAGCTACGGTACAAGCTCCAAATACTAGTCTGGGACCAGATGGTATCTCATATAAGATGCTTTATCATCTTAATCATGAATCTTTAATAAACAATCTTTTTCTGTTCAAAAGAATATGTATTGAACATGTCTATACCAGTCTCTGGAGCAAAACAATTATTCCAATTCTTAAACCTGGGAAAGACCCAGCTAATCCTCAAAACTATCATCCAATTTCTCTCATAAGTTGCCTTGCTAAAACTTTGAAACGTATTTTCAATGCCTTCTTGCATATGTAATTGAAGACAATCAGTACATATCACTTTATCAAAGTGGTTTCCGGAAAGGTCGATCTACTTTGGACAATATTGCATACCTAGAAACACAAATTAGTAATGCCTTTGTATGGAGACATCATTTGGTGTCTATAATTTTTGACATAGAAAAAGCTTATGATAAGACATGGCGTTATGGAATTCTTCGAACTTTGTATAATTTTAATTTCAGAGGAAATTTACCCATTTTTATTCAGAGTTTTTTAAATTCTCGCATTTTTAATGTCCGTATAGGATTTGTTTTATCTACTCCATTTATCCAATGTGAGGGGGTTCTTCAGGGAAGTGTGTTAAGTGTTACTGTTTTTAATATTTGCATCAGCAACATTCTTCATGTATTGCAACCATCTGTCCATGGAACGTTATATGTTGATGACCTCCAAATTTCTTGCCAAGGTTCCAATATGCGACTGATTGAACGGCAGTTAGAAACTGCTGTCAATAATCTAGTTGCTTGGTGTAATGAAAATGGCCATACTTTGTCCCCTTGTAAAAACAATTGTATCCATTTTCGTAGAAAAACTGGTCCTCATCCTGATCCAGAAATTAAGATATCAGGCACAACTATTCCCGTAGTTAATCAGATATCATTTCTTGGGCTTATATTTGATAAAAAGTTAACCTTCCTATCATTTATCTTAGATTTGCGCAAAAGATGCGAAAAATCACTAAATATTATGAAAATTCTCTCTAATACCTCTTGGGGTGCAGATCGTAAAGCATTACTCCGAGTGTATAAGTCAGTTATTCTATCACGAATTGACTATGGTAGCGTAGTTTATGGATCAGCCAGATCATCAGTTTTGCATAGTTTTGTGCAAATTAGACCCTGTTCATCACTTAGCTTTTCGAATCTGCTCTGGAGCATTCTGGACATCTCCTGTCCAGGGACTTTATGTAATTTGCAAGCAGTTACCTATTGATCTGAGACGTAAGCAACTCTCTCTACATTACTATTTTAAAATGCTATCAGTATCGCAACACCCAATGGTTACATGATCAATGGTTACTTGTCCCTCTTTAAGAAGGCTATATAATGCACGGCCACATAACATATTACCATTTTATGAGCGTACAAATTCATTCCTGTCTTCATGTGAGTTTCCCGATTTACATATTCAAGTCACAGATGCTCTAAGATTTCCTCCTTGGAATATTCCTGTTATAAATATAAACAAACACTTTACTGGTTACAATAAATCAGCTATATCTCTCCTAATTTTGCAACAGTTATTTTCACACATTCATTCTCATTATTCCTCCCATATCTCTGTATATACAGATGGTTCAAAATCAAGTGGTCATGTTGCTTGTGGTATTGTTGTTGGAAATACAGTTTACAGCTATAAACTGCATGTATCCTATTCTGTGTATACAGCCGAAGATGTTGCTATTAAACGTGCTCTAAAAATAATACAATCCAGCCCTCATCGAAAATACTGTATCTATACATATAGCATGAGTGTGGTCATGCAATTAGATCATTTTAATGATAAGTGTCATCCAATCATTATGGAAATATTGGATATTTTAAATATATTAAAGAATAAAGGATATGACATCTTGTTTTGTTGGGTTCCAAGTCATGTTGGCATTGCTGGGAATGAACTTGCAGATAATGCTGCTAAAAATGCCTCTGACATTTTGTATACAGCATTAACATTTTTTGACATTAAGCAAATTATCAAAGATTTCATTTCCTCCCACTAGCAAAAAACATGGGATTTGCAGAAGAGCAATAAATTATATAGTATATCCTCCCACATTCTTCCATTCCCAGTTGCTTCCATGCGAAGAGTTGATGTAAAACTCACACGACTTCGTATTGGACATACTAGATTTACAGACAAGCACTTATTCTTGTCTCGGAGTGCTCTAATTTGTGACATGTGTAATGTACCATATACAGTATATCACATTTTAATTCTCTGTCCTAATTTCAATGATTTACGCATAGTGTTTTTTTTAATACCACAAATTTAATTTTACGTGCAATAGATTTCTTGAATTCTATTTAAGATTTTTATCCAAAATAATCTTTTACATATGCTTTTCTTGAACTTCCAATACATTCCATTGTATACATCTGACTAGTCTTTTAACACAGCATTTTTACCTTCAGTTTTAAATATTGTACGGTGCAGAAATGTCCAATATTGGACCTTGCATCTGTAAACCTTACAAAATCAAATCAAATTATCAAGTTTTAAATCTGTATCTTTGAAAAATATCCATTATAGTTGAAATTAATTTCAACTATAATGCATATTTATAAAGTATAAATTTCCAAAAATGTATACTTTTTTTAAAGTATTCTTTCTTTCTATCCCAGTTTCAAATCTATATCTTGAAAAATATTCTCCATTCTATTTGAAATTTGAAATCTCTATATATTTAAAAATATTCAATATTATTGAGTCTGAAATTTATATTTTAAAAGTATTTCGCCGCTCTATTCGAATTTGAAATCCATGTCTTTGAGAATACTTCTCTATTTTACTTGAATTATATTAAAAGAATAAAATTATATATTTTAAATCTTTTTAAGGTACCCGAATAAGTTCAGAGCACTTTTTTTTAAATACACTGCACATATACATTGT
Source organism: Latrodectus elegans (assembly GCA_030067965.1). Taxonomy (NCBI): domain Eukaryota; kingdom Metazoa; phylum Arthropoda; class Arachnida; order Araneae; family Theridiidae; genus Latrodectus; species Latrodectus elegans. The sequence continues at coordinate 6,896,542 of CM057813.1, forward strand.
AACGATTTTTTCTTATTTCACTTTAGAAAACATTAATATTGAGCTACTAAAATTTGATATATTCCAATATTATTTTTCAGAAAAAGTTAAATATGTATACAATTTTAAACTTTTTTAAAAAAAATTTAAAAATGTAAACAGAAAAACTATTAAATATATTTGAAAAAAATTAATACCAAATAATCTATAAGTTGTTATCTAGAGCATGTACTAAAATTTTAAGTTTTTGTTAAAAAATAAAAAAATTACGGCCAGTTGAATATTTTTGCTGAAATTTTAGCCAAAATTTCTATGCCATTATTCGAATAACAGGCCATAATTTGGGAAATATTTTAGTGATTAAAATTCTTTTTGTACATTCCCTAGAAAACAATATACAGATCACGCTCATGAAATTCCGTAGTGATATTATAAAAATATTTGAGTTATCGTTTTTGAAGAGTGCAAATTATAGGTAAAAGCCAGTTCTGAGAAAATCGCATTTAAAGATTAAAGTTTTGTGTCTTTATAAGAAATTCTCATATTTGCTGCTTAATTTTTTTATTTGATTTTCTGATTGAATTCCGGAACAGTAATTATTTTATGTATCTTTTAAAAGCTTATTAAATTTATATTTCAAAATTAAACACTGTTTAAATTAATTTTTAACATCATTCTGGCCTTAAAAACGCCCACTTCTGGTCCTTTAAATATGTCCACTTTTGGTTTCCTAATCTTTACGAAATCTTTTATATCTCGGAATCTAATTAACGTAGAGACAAAAGCAAACCTGTTTTAGAAAGCCATTTAAATTTCTTATTTAACGAAAGAATAAAATAAATTAATCATTTTTGGTCGAAATTGATGTTTTCAACGTGTACGGGTACCTTAAGTGTACTTAAAATTTTTACTAAGTATTATGTGGCTTACTGAAATTGTAAAATCATAGCTTAGGAGAAGTGTTCTACAATGTGAAGAACATAATATTTAATCGCGTAACTTTTGTATTTGATTTTTGCAATGAACCTCAACACAGAGGCATTGCATTAAACAAGAAACGCTTTAAACAAGAAAACAATAGAAATTATTTTTTATTAAAAAATTATACATTTATATACATAAGGATAGAGTACGATCAAATCACTCAAAAAAATCATAAATTTAAAACATTAAAAAAAAATTATTGAAATGAATTTTTATTTTTTGCTTACAATGTTTTTTATAATTTCTACCGTATTCATCTGTAGATATTTAGATTTTTAAATTTTGGTATTGTAACAGAAAAACTTTACATTCATTCCACGTAAAAATAAAATGTTGTTTTTGCTGGTACTTTGATGTAGATAAAATAGTATTTGACAGTTATTACACCCAATAAATTGTCACTTGAAATCAATCTTATCTTTATTGGTGTTCTCTTGTAATTTGGATACTATTCTTCAAGATGTGTGTGATAATTCTACACAAGTGAAATTTTTATTTTAGAGTTCAATATCTAAGTGATTATGAATGATCCTTAATTTATGGACCTGAGTGTAGGAAACATGGACGAGGTTGGTCTGACTTTCATTGTGCCTCTACAAAACTGCGGCTTCCAAGCATAAAAAAAATATTATACACACCGGTAAGAGCACGAAAAGCTCTATTATTGATGCTGTAAATAAAATCCTATCTAGACGTGTATTACTTCATACTTAAAATACTGTCTTATATGTCGGCAAATATGATTTGATAGAGAAGTATTTAAGAATGCAATATCTGTGGAATGTGAAGCTCCTAATCAAATTGCATAGTATATACGTGCAAATAATATTTCATTCATAGATTTATTCTCCGTTAATTGTCTATAAAAAATTCTTGATTGTAATACACACAATATGCAAATAGCATTGCGCCAGAAAATGGCATCTCATGCGTAGATCAGTCAATAAAAATTTCCTATCATTATGTAACACAGTCAAGAAGTTTTTTTTTTTTTTTTTTTTTTTTTTTTTTTGATAATCAAAATACACATGCAGTATTCGTAAATAACATGGATAGACTATCCATAGCTTCTAATAAAGTTATACAGTATTGTATATAAGCATTTCAGAATAACATTTTATTAATAGAAATACTGTCTGTCATGGAGAAGTTCCTCATGAAATGATGCGCCGTATGATTAGTGATGCCAAATTCTGATTTTGGTGTTTCTTTGATGGATTTTCTTATATATCTGACAAGATTGCTTTAATTACGTCACAGAAGATGGGCCATAAGAATTATGCAGATTTTATTTTGGCAACTGTAGTATTTAGGTCATCACGCACGTCACAATACATCATCTTGGCAGAATTTCTTCATCGCCAAAAAGAAAAATTATATGATGTATTTGTAATGCATTATTATAATATTTCTCAATCGGAAAAGAATTTTCATTCCTCTATAGAAATTAAAAAAATATGCGCATTAATGTATACTCCTATACAGATGAAAATCAAATGTGAAATTGTTAATTTTCAAACTTTATGAAAATAATGCGAAACTTGAAGAATAAATCACAATTATGTGCAAAACAGCATTTTTTATGCTAAAATATACTTTTTAAAGGTATTTACATGTAAATCCTATTGCACCAGCAATCTCCTTGTTCAAGACGAACCTTACCAGTTTAGACGAAATCAGTGGGAAAATTCCTTTTTAATGCTTATATCAAAGCCCTACTAAGTTATAAATATAGGAAGTAAAGATATTTACATGCTGCTTATCAAAAAGTAGTGATGGTAGATTTTGTAGAGAAGAAATTAGAATAACTATGTGTAATGCTTCACTTGGTTGAAATGAAATATTTTCATCCTCGTGAATTTTGGTTAGGGATTTGGATTGGAATTTCTTCTGTTCCATCAGTGGCTGAAGTTGTTGTTAAGTACTGAAGAGGATTACCATCATTCACGCAAGAGCAACTAGCAGAATCAATGAATGCAGGTTGGGTACAGGTAAGAAACGAATTTCATTTTTACTCGAGAGAAAGAGAGAGCTCTTGGCACTAACGACTAATTCATAGACTAGTCTCTCAGGAAGATGGTGTAAGATTCCGGAGACATGGCAAGAGCATTCGTGCACTGTTTTTGCCATGTCTCCAGGATCAAGGCTTTTAGGATGTTTTTTACTAGACACCTTGAGAATGAGTAGGTGGTAATAGGTGATTCAGAAGTGGCTACGTTTTTTTGCCAACGCATTAACTTTTCCATCGCCCTCCACACCGATGTGTGCTTTAACTCACATCAGATGTTTGTGTGGATGTTTTCCAAAAAACCTCGTTGTGGATTACGCACACTGTTTGATTTTTATCGAATGGGTTCAGGACGAATTTTAGGCTGATTTGCCCATCCAACCAAATGGTGATTGGAAATTGAAGGGTTTTGGATTGACTGTTTGTTTCTTTCATAACAAGGGTTTCGGATTGGTATATCTAATTTCCATCTCTTAATTTTGCTTGCTATGTTGATGTTGTTCCATTTTCTTGAAGTAAGACCAGAGATGCCACAACTCCTTCCTCTAATTTCAAGCCACCAGTGAAGATGTTAATATTGTGTGGTTCATGATTGGAGATGTTAGTTCATTCCATGAGAGAAATTCTAAGTTTCAACTTTTAGTTGAAACTTAGAACTTCGGAGAGGCTAAGAAATGACCGGAATCAGACCACGAGTTAATCTAACGTACTTGGCTTTGATTTCAATAGTCAGATTCAAAGGAGGAATCACAGTTATTACTTAAAAAGTGCTGAATTTTCGATGAAAATATGTGAGAGCACGGTTGTGGATAATACAGCTTTATATACTTCTCCTTAGGGTATGTTGTTGTTGTTGCATGCCCCCAAGGTCATCATCGCTAGACCAGGACCATGAGCGCATACACCTTCAAAATGTCCAGCACCATAAGGAATTCTCCATCAGATCGCTCCTGAAGAGACGAAGGCATTGAAAAATATGTTCAGGAGTGGCCTGTTCATTTACACACTTGGAGCAAATTTCGAATTTCTTCGTACCCTCGAAAAATTTCAAGTTACTAAGATGGCCACTTCTGAAACGGGCAGTAGACCTTAGTTCTTGTCTATTAAGACCAGTAGCCAGGGACGCGCGCAGTGGTACCAATGATGCTCAGGTGGGACAACCCAAATGGTCCTTACGGTATAGAAGTTACTGTGAAAAATTCTCTCCACAAAATAATTCTTCTTTGTAAATCTCATAAATTTAATAACATGGACTTTTTTTTCATATTGCACTTTGAATGAGTTCTGTTTTTATTCCAAAAGAATTCTTTGTGATCCTAAAGCTCAAAGTTCTTTTCTTGGAATTGTTGAAGATTGGATCCTCCAAGAAGATGCGATTGTAGGACGCTTAATACTTCAGTTTAAAAGAGTTGGTGCAGCAGTTAGAAATTGTTGTTTGCATTTTTAAGGTAATAGATTTTGAATCTAGTGTAGAGTTAAAAATTTAGATTGAGTTGATGATGTTTGAGGTATCATACTGTAGGAAAAGTAGAAATTAGGTAGGGTTTTCATATTTCGTTTAAGTGCTTTAGGAGAATAGAATGAACTTGTTTAGTGAATTTGATGAGAATGTATTTATGGTCTTTCAGAGAATCTTCTTCTAAGATTTCCTAGTTAACTGACATTACCCTTTCTACATCTGTCTCTAGTGTACGGTCTGGCCGCCTTGTTGGAGGCTGTTTATTGAAATATGAGAATTAGGGTCTTGCACAGAATGTAGGTATTGTTGGCTAAAATAAAATCTAGAGATTTTTATCGACTTCTGTGATTGTGATTATATTCCTATATGTGCCGTAAGATCTGCTCTTATCACAGATTTATTTGGATTAAGCATCCTTAAACCTATTTCAATTTCATTTAATGTATTTTTAGGATAGACTCTGAACTTGTTCTTCCTTTTTCTTGAATTTGGAGTTGGATTAAAGGCTACGATGTTTAGCGGTTGATATATTTGATCATAATCTTGATTACTATCATCGTGTTTGAGGATTGGACTAGGATTAGAGAGATTCAATTCTTTTTTTGTAGAGAAATGCTTTCTTATTTTGCGAATTCCAACTTGTCAGCATTGGGGAATGCAATAGATTTTTCTGCTTAAGTGGTAGGATTCCTGCACGAGAAAAGAAGCCAATTTGCTTCACTTTGGTTGTTATTTGAGGGATATCTGTTGGAAGTTTTGATTTTCTTCAGTCGATTTATATGTTATTAAGGTTTTTTGAAGAAGAGACTTTCCTTTCAGATATGTTATAACGCACTCGATGTAAATTATTTTTTGTTCGTAGGATACTTGGCTGAGGAAATTCTTGCTAGATGGACAGTTGTTGTTATAAGCTTGAAAGATTATTTTGTAAATGAGTGATTATAATCTATATTGCATGAAGATGTGCTATTTTCTTATCCACTTCAAAGACTGTTGTACACCTACGTCGTTTTCTGTTTTGTTCTAACTCTAAATTCCCTTTGGGTCCCGATCCGATGAAGCCTCGACCGCAGAAGATGGCGACCTCCGTCAACATTTCGGTTAAAACGTTTTTCTGAATCCTTTTACATAACTTTGACATGTAGATTGTAGATCATCAGAAAAGTTTTGATAATTGGATAATGAACTTTCATGTGCATTATCAGATAATACATATCGAATTGGGCAAATAAATCAACTGATCCTTTTTATTGGTTTCTCTCCCTCCGCCTGACTCTCAGCCCTTACACTCTCTGCCACGCCCTGTTTTTAGTATAACACTCTGTGCATAAAAATATCTCATTATTACTAAAACATTCGTTTATTAAACATTCAGTACCATGACTACTTACCTTCATTAGTAGTGGACTTGTAACACTTTAAACTTTTGTTTGTATAAATTTTCTGATGATTTTCTATCATATGGAAAACAAACAGCAACATGTCTGGCTAAATTAAAAGGTAAGTGCCCAGATGCCTCAATATATTTATCCGCATTCTTATTCTACACATTTTGACATGTAGATCGTAGAGATAGGATGATTAGAGCGAGAGTATTAATTAAAGTAAACAGACCTTTTTTTTTTTGGTATTTTCTTGTTAAATTTTACCCCTTACCTAATGACGCGCTAACAACTCTCGCTCTAATGGTCCTGTCGACAGAAAATGAATTTTAAAATGGAGTGGATCTTTTTAGCTTTAAAACAATATATGTTTTATAAATCTAGGTTAATTATTTGTTTTTCTATAAAATTTTAAACTTTGTAAACTTTTACTGATTTTTGCTGTTTTTGGATAAATTTTACAATGTTTTTTTTTATTTTTAAATTCTTATAACTTGTTTAATATAGTTCAATCCACTCCAATTTTTTATATAATTCTGAGCGGATTCCTGTGACTCATTTCCTACCGTCATTTTTATTTTATCATAATTAGTTCATTTACTATCGATAGGTAAAGAATGTGGAATAGGTATAATAATAAAATAAAATATAAATATAATAGGTAAGTAATATATAAATAGGTAAAGAATAGGTAAAGAATGTTACTATAAATAGGTAATAAATGTTTAAATAGATTAAGAATTTGTATTTTTTTTTTTTTTTTACTTTTTCCCCCCTACGGTTTTTCATTCTCCCCTCACTATATGTATTGCAATCGTATATTTATTCTAAATCCAACTTTTCGCAACTAAGCCTGTCCCCCTTTCACTCTTAAACCTTTGGTCACTTAATTCCCGCCCTAATGAGTTAAATGAATAAAAATTTAAACAGAAAATATATCGACCCCTATTTGTGGTATCGACACCGTTCTAATTCCTATGATCCTTTTTTTTTACTGCGCTTCTCATGAGACCACTTAGAAGTTTCTATCTCATTCTAATTTTTAACACATTACTGGACTTGTCTTTTGTGCTCGATACTACAGCTGCCAATTCCTTAGACAATGATCTAGTATTTATTGCATACTCTTGATACTAATGATAGTACTAGGTCCAATTGCTTACCAACTTCATTTATTTAGATTTTTTTATAAATTTATTTTTAATTATTTATTTATTTTATATTATTATTCTTATTTATACAATTTAAAAATTTAATTTTTTCCTCTTATTTTATTTTATTATTATTTTTTTGTCTTAATTTCATTTATATTTATTTTAATTTTTTTAAACTTTTTTTTTCATTTTTTTATTTACTTTTTATTTAATTTGTTTTCATTTTTTTTAATTTATTATTTTTTTTCCTTTACTGTTTAAAGGAGGTGACCAACAGGACTGCCTCTATTTTTAAATTTTTAACTGGAACTACTTCTTTTAACTTGTTATTTTGTTGATAATAATGTTCCCAAGTACTACTATAGTGGAGTTATAGTAATCAATGCAATTTACCCCTGATGTGCCTGCTTCCTCTATAATTCAATACAATCAAACTCAATACTCAATTTTATTTTTCATGTTGTTGACTAACCTACACTCGGGTTGGCAGCCTACATTTTGTATCTGCAAACCGCAATTTAAACTACATGTTTAAGGTTGACCAACGGGTGCTATTCCATTTTAATGCTTTATTAGTTCTCTTTGACTTTGACAAAATATTACCATACAAATATTCTATAAGTTCGTTATTAATATTATAGTGAACCATCTTTATTTCATTTTCCCAATATAATCTAGCATCGTTGTTTGATGTGTTTTCTTTTATTTCTTTATTTATTTTTCTCCACCTGCACAGAAGACCGCTCAGTTAACAATTAATTTCCTGTCTTTTGCCTATATGTCGGGTGTGTGAGGGGAATAGAGGAGCATCTGGGTCACGGCCCATTTCATGCTCATCAAGCTTAATTTATTCGCACCATTTAATTGTTCGAACTTGTGCATTACCACCTAGTGCCCATTGTGTCAACACAACATCAGCATCAAGCCTCGTTCTCTTGCAGTCCAATCTCTATTTCATATCAAACAATCCTCAGTAGCGATGTACAATTCCCTAACATTCCGTGTAATACCATCCAAAACACCATTGTTAACGGGGAATTACTTGCATCTACCCCACTTCAACAAGAAACAGATTGTACTCCCAATTTGGACTTCAGCACCCTAAACTTATCGGAGGACCAGGAGAATATTATTGAAACAAAATCCGGAGGCAAATATTGACTCCCATTAGATAAGCATAGCATAGCATAACATTAGCCTACACTCTTGTAAGACAGCTAAGGAACCAGCTTAAACCAAAGACCAACAACACATTGCCAATCTTTCAGCAAAAGTAGATCAGATTAATAAAAGTATTCAAGCCATGGAAGATCTATAAGCGGATATGCATAAAATCATTTTGAATCAACAGAACCCTTCAAATTGCTAAAAGGTTGACGTACAGTGAAGTCCTTAAAATACGCACGGAAAAACAATCCTCATAATCAAACCTTCAGAAAATGAAGGCGTGGATTCTCTAAAAGACAATCTTATTAATCACAATAGCGAAGTATGTCCAAAAAAAGTAGTTTGAGATAAAAAAAAATTAAAAAAAGTGGCTAAAATGCAATGTTGCTCAAAATAAGCTAAGGATTTGCTTAAAAATCAGCTTATAAAGCACAACCTAAATATAGCAGAACCGTTTACTCGACACAACAATAAGAACGAGAAGATGAGGCGCTGGTCTGTACCTATCGGTTATCAGGTTCCACCCCCTCTTCAAACTAGAGGAGTAAACACCTCGCACAAAGTGCCAGGTGCCCGCTGAAATCCAGAATTCGACTCATTAGTTGAGAATTAAAAATGAATACAATGTTGGACTTTCAAGCCTATAGCTGCATCACATGTCAAAGAAAGAGGTTCATTTGTACAAATTACATTTGGGTACATAAGAAGAGAGGAAAAATTGAAAATTAAAAATGAAGACTTAAGTAATGTAAATTAAAGCAGAAGAGATTAAGTAAGTATAAAAGATTGTTGAGATTACTATTAATCACTGCATCTCTTTTAGTTTAAATTTGGGAATACAAATTTGCATTAAAGGGAAATTCTTAAAAAAAAAAAAAAAAAAAAAAAAAAACATTTGACCACATATTACAGTAAAATGATACAGTAATTCCATGAAAAAGAAAATCGACAAAGATAAACATTAAATATAAAAGATAGAGTAGGCGAAGAAATAATTATCTTTATCAGACAGTGAGTCATTCATAAAAGTTCAAAAAGTACAGAATTGACATAACTAGTCTCCTTAATTTGAGAAACCCACAGTTTAGAAAAGATATAATGCATCTTACTTATTAGAGAAAAAACATGGAAAAGATACAGTAAGGTGTGTAACAGACAAAATGAAAAATTAAAGCAAAAATTTGCAAAATTAAGGAAGTGTGCTGCATTTGTCCTTGCTTTAATCAACAACTGAGAGGTTAAGTTCAGAGTCATTTTGTGTTTGTGATGTGGTTTGTACTGGCGTGGCGCATAAGTCCAGTCCTTTTGTTACCAGCATGGACGTAATTTTCATCACTCTTTTAGCTCTAAATTTATCACCAATAATAAACTTGATGAATGCGACGCCTGATTGTGAAGAATGGCGAATTAGTTGGAGGTCCTCTGTACTCCTCACGCCATTCCTCACGTCATCAGTGTAGGAATGCAGTTCTTCAGCTGTGTGAACGATAGGATGCTGGCATGAGGGTATCTTCAGCAAGTTAATAATTCGAGTATTTTTTAGCCTATTGACGGGGTGAACGTGTCTTTGTGAACAGGCATCTCAAAACTGGTGGGTGTAAACCACTGGCCGTCAATTGCAACATTCTTGCGAAGCTGCTGAATCTGAGGTTTGAATGCTTCTTTTTCAACTACCAAGTGAAGTGGTGGGAGACCTGCGATGGTGACTAAGGCTGTTGTCGAGGTAGTCTTAAAGCCCCTGGTGATAAGGAGAAGAAAGAATCCTTGTATGTTGTTGAGGAGCTTGATTTTCCTGCTAGTCATTGGAAATTCCCAGACGGAGCAATCATAAGTAATCACATTTTTTCTACTATGGCGAGGTAAATTATCTTAGTGATTCTTCCATTAAGTCCCCATTGCAGTCTAATCATCGCTTTCGGCCTTTGTGCGATCATAATAACTTTAGTTTTAATAGCTCGCAGATGCGGAAGGAACGAGGGCTTAGTATCAGTATCCACACCGAGGTATTTCAGACAGCGGGTATGCTTCAGGCTTTCACCATTAAGAATAATTTTGGAATTTGATTTAATTCTTTTATTCTTTGTGCCGATGATCATAACTTTAGATTTGGGTGAAGAGACAGTAAGTTTAAGCTGTTCACACATTGAAGAGAACAATTGCAAGGATTCATTACAATTCTTTTTAATTAATTCTTTTGATTTACCATTAATGACAAGCAGGGTATCATCAGCGAAGGCAACAATTTCGGTGGGGGGGCAAGTTGTAGTAAGAATTTCGTTGTAATAGAAGTTCCAAAGAATCGGACCACCAATGGATCCCTGGGTACATCCCCTTGTTTGCTCCATGCTGACTAATCCTGAGTCGCTAAGTGTCTGAAGTTTACGTTGTTTTAAGAAACTGAAAAGACAGTTTATTATGTTACGTGGGATAGCAGTTTTGGTAAGGGTATGCATGAGGCCAGGCCACCACAAAGAGTGAAATGCCTGCTGTATGTCCAGACTGACAAGGGCGGTATATAATTCATTGTCCTGATTCAGTTTGATAAGGTCTATTGTTTTGGAGATTGCTTGGTCTGTTGATCTATTTGACCATAAGTCAAATTGTCTGTCGTGAAGAAAGTTTGTCTGTAGGAGTGAGTGTTTGAGGCGGTCAATCAAAAGCTTATCTAGGACTTTACCAAATATGGGCAGAAGACAAATTGGCCGGTATGAAGTTGTTAGTTGTGTGTCTTTGTTTTTCTGTCTGAAGAAAATCACCTGCCCTTCTTTAAAGGGTATAGGGAAATGCGCATGTTCTAAGCATGTGTTGTAAAAATCAAGCAAGAATGAGTGGCTGCAGCGAAAAACCAACTTAACAATTACATTATCTAGGCCATCAATGCCAAGTGCCTTTGAGTTGACCAGTTTCTGAAAAACATGGTGGAGCTCTTGGGTTGTAAATGGTAGATCGATGGCACCTGTTGGCAGAAGAACGGTGGTTCTGATACTATTGTGATATGCTGTGTCAGTGCTTTGATCATCTTGTGGAAAGTTGGTGTTTAATAAGTCTTGCAGTATGGTCACTGCTGTTCGATGAGTTGTGGTCTGATTTAAGGGTTTGAATTGTGTTGGAATGAAAATTTTGTCCGTTGCAATTTTCTGCAGTATACCAAATTCGGTATTGTTTGAACTACAGAATTTCAATGAAGTCCCAAAAATTGGAATTCATTGAGAATCAATTTTAATGCAGTCCCAAGAGAAGCTGTCAATGTCATGTTGGGTTCGAGCGTTTTGGAGCATGGGGTGTAAGCTGTTTACTCGACACAACAACAACAAGAAGAAGAGGAGGCCCTGGTCTGTACCTATCGGTTATCAGAATCTACCCCCTCTTCAAACTAGATGAATAAACACTCGCACAAAGTGCCAGGTGCCCGCTGAAATCCAGAACTCGACTCATTAGTTGAGAACTAAAAATGAATACAATGTTGGATTTTCAAGCCTATAGCTGTATCACATGTCAAAGAAAGAGGTTCATTTGAACAAATTACATTTGGGTACATAAGAAGCGAGGAAAAACTTAAAATTAAAAATGAAAACTTTAGTAATGTGAATTAAAGCAGAAGAGATTAAATAAGTATAAAAGGTGTTTGAGATTACTATTAACCACTGCATCTATTTTAGTTTAAATTTGGGATTACAAATTTGCATTAAAGGAAAATTCTTAAAAAAAAAAAACATTTGACCACATATTACAGTAAAATGATACAGTAATTCCATGAAAAAGAAAATCGACAAAGATAAACATTAAATAAAAAAGATAGAGTAAGTGAAGAAATAATTACATTTATCAGACAGTGAGTCATTTATAAAAGTTCAAAAAGTACAGAATTGACATAACTAGTCTCCTTAATTTGAGAAACCCACAGTTTAGAAAAGATATAATGCATCTTACTTATTAGAGAAAAAACATGGAAAAGATACAGTAAGGTGTGTAACAGACAAAATGAAAAATTAAAGCAAAAATTTGCAAAATTAAGGAAGTGTGCTGCATTTGTCCTTGCTTTAATCAACAACTGAGAGGTTAAGTTCAGAGTCATTTTGTGTTTGTGATGTGGTTTGTACTGGCGTGGCGCATAAGTCCAGTCCTTTTGTTACCAGCATGAACGTAATTTTCATCACTCTTTTAGCTCTAAATTTATCACCAATAATAAACTTGATGAATGCGACGCCTGATTGTGAGGAATGGCGAATTAGTTGGAGGTCCTCTGTACTCCTCACGCCATTCCTCACGTCATCAGTGTAGGAATGCAGTTCTTCAGCTGTGTGAACGATAGGATGCTGGCATGAGGGTATCTTCAGCAAGTTGATAATTCGAGTATTTTTTAGCCTATTGACGGGGTGAACGTGTCTTTGTGAACAGGCATCTCAAAACTGGTGGGTGTAAACCACTGGCCGTCAATTGCAACATTCTTGCGAAGCTGCTGAATCTGAGGTTTGAATGCTTCTTTTTCAACTACCAAGTGAAGTGGTGGGAGACCTGCGATGGTGACTAAGGCTGCTGTCGAGGTAGTCTTAAAGCCCCTGGTGATAAGGAGAAGAAAGAATCTTTGTATGTTGTTGAGGAGCTTGATTTTCCTGCTAGTCATTGGAAATTCCCAGACGGAGCAATCATAAGTAATCACATTTTTTCTACTATGGCGAGGTAAATTATCTTAGTGATTCTTCCATTAAGTCCCCATTGCAGTCTAATCATCGCTTTCGGCCTTTGTGCGATCATAATAACTTTAGTTTTAATAGCTCGCAGATGCGGAAGGAACGAGGGTTTAGTATCAGTATCCACACCGAGGTATTTCAGACAGCGGGTATGCTTTAGACTTTCACCATTAAGAATAATTTTGGAATTTGATTTAATTCTTTTATTCTTTGTGCCGATGATCATAACTTTAGATTTGGGTAAAGAGACAGTAAGTTTAAGCTGTTCACACATTGAAGAGAACAATTGCAAGGATTCATTACAATTCTTTTTAATTAATTCTTTTGATTTACCATTAATGACAAGCAGGGTATCATCAGCGAAGGCAACAATTTCGGTGGGGGGGCAAGTTGTAGTAAGAATTTCGTTGTAATAGAAGTTCCAAAGAATCGGACCACCAATGGATCCCTGGGTACATCCCCTTGTTTGCTCCATGCTGACTAATCCTGAGTCGCTAAGTGTCTGAAGTTTACGTTGTTTTAAGAAACTGAAAAGACAGTTTATTATGTTACGTGGGATAGCAGTTTTGGTAAGGGTATGCATGAGGCCAGGCCACCACAAAGAGTGAAATGCCTGCTGTATGTCCAGACTGACAAGGGCGGTATATAATTCATTGTCCTGATTCAGTTTGATAAGGTCTATTGTTTTGGAGATTGCTTGGTCTGTTGATCTATTTGACCATAAGTCAAATTGTCTGTCGTGAAGAAAGTTTGTCTGTAGGAGTGAGTGTTTGAGGCGGTCAATCAAAAGCTTATCTAGGACTTTACCAAATATGGGCAGAAGACAAATTGGCCGGTATGAAGTTGTTAGTTGTGTGTCTTTGTTTTTCTGTCTGAAGAAAATCACCTGCCCTTCTTTAAAGGGTATAGGGAAATGCGCATGTTCTAAGCATGTGTTGTAAAAATCAAGCAAGAATGAGTGGCTGCAGCGAAAAACCAACTTAACAATCACATTATCTAGGCCATCAATGCCAAGTGCCTTTGAGTTGACCAGTTTCTGAAAAACATGGTGGAGCTCTTGGGTTGTAAATGGTAGATCGATGGCACCTGTTGGCAGAAGAACGGTGGTTCTGATACTATTGTGATATGCTGTGTCAGTGCTTTGATCATCTTGTGGAAAGTTGGTGTTTAATAGGTCTTGCAGTATGGTCACTGCTGTTCGATGAGTTGTGGTCTGATTTAAGGGTTTGAATTGTGTTGGAATGAAAATTTTGTCCGTTGCAATTTTCTGCAGTATACCAAATTCGGTATTGTTTGAACTACAGAATTTCAATGAAGTCCCAAAAATTGGAATTCATTGAGAATCAATTTTAATGCAGTCCCAAGAGAAGCTGCCAATGTCATGTTGGGTTCGAGCGTTTTGGAGCATGGGGTGTAAGCTGTTTACTCGACACAACAACAACAAGAAGAAGAGGAGGCCCTGGTCTGTACCTATCGGTTATCAGAATCTACCCCCTCTTCAAACTAGATGAATAAACACTCGCACAAAGTGCCAGGTGCCCGCTGAAATCCAGAACTCGACTCATTAGTTGAGAACTAAAAATGAATACAATGTTGGATTTTCAAGCCTATAGCTGTATCACATGTCAAAGAAAGAGGTTCATTTGAACAAATTACATTTGGGTACATAAGAAGCGAGGAAAAATTTAAAATTAAAAATGAAAACTTTAGTAATGTGAATTAAAGCAGAAGAGATTAAATAAGTATAAAAGGTGTTTGAGATTACTATTAACCACTGCATCTATTTTAGTTTAAATTTGGGATTACAAATTTGCATTAAAGGAAAATTCTTAAAAAAAAAAAAACATTTGACCACATATTACAGTAAAATGATACAGTAATTCCATGAAAAAGAAAATCGACAAAGATAAACATTAAATAAAAAAGATAGAGTAAGTGAAGAAATAATTACATTTATCAGACAGTGAGTCATTCATAAAAGTTCAAAAAGTACAGAATTGACATAACTAGTCTCCTTAATTTGAGAAACCCACAGTTTAGAAAAGATATAATGCATCTTACTTATTAGAGAAAAAACATGGAAAAGAAAATTCTAAGCTAAATACAGGAAGATGTGTTATACACAAAATGAAAAATTAAAGCAAAAATTTACTAGACACAGGAAACTCATCTTGTTATACGCACCAAATCAATTAATGAAGACAACATACACAGATTACTTAGTAACAACAGTCTGGAAATACAACTGGATGAACACATCAAAATTATAGAAATCAAATCCCACATATTTAAAGAACACGTCCAACAACTTGTTATCGAGGTTGATAAAGCAACGGAGCATGCACTACTACGCCTAAAATCCGCTCATTTTAGATTTCAAGAGTCCTTTATCCGACCATTTAGGAAAATCATTCGTTGTTTTATCTGCCACGACTATGGCCACACAAATAGCTGCTGTAAGTACAGCAAAACCAGAGGAATGTGCAGCTTCAACTATAATGAAGAGGATTGTTAAGCGGAACACTTAGAATGCATAAACTGCTTGGTGGCCAACAGACAGGAGCTCACTATAACAGAACACGCAGCGTACTCCTCACGATGTCCAGTTTATCAACTTCCCCTGCATTAAACTCCATGCCCACAGTAACAACCTCAGACAATCAAACAACGACTACTACGTCTCAAGGAAGAAATTCAGCACCATGAATAATACTACTATTATACAAATCATTCTAATGAGGTCCAGTGAACCAACAGACCAGGTAAAAATTATCGCAATCCTTCAAAATGTTCATATTTTTATTATACAAGAACCCCCGCATCAACAACAACAAATTCTTGGTATACCGAGCTCCTGGCAATATTGGCTCTTACATAATGGAAAGGCGGGAATCATAGCCACCTCAAATCTAAACTCAACTTTCATTGGCCAAAGGGAAACTTCGGTTGTAGTAAAGTTAATCTGCCAAAAACATCACACTATCATTTCTGCCTACATCCCGCCGCTAAACCACAGGCTACGTGACAAACCGATGACAAAAAGCACTCTTAATGATACACTTAAAGACATCGAGCACTTCCACAGACAACTAGGCACCGAGGACTGGTTGATAGGGGCAGATCACAACGCCCATCATTTACTTTGGGGATACAAGGACAATGACCATCGAGGAGAGAACCTGCTGCATTTTATAGTTGCCAACAATCTACACCTCCTAAATACCATGGCAAACCCACACACCTTGTTCTCCTCAAACCATGAAGAGTGGCCGGACATCACCCTCGCCTCCAACACTCAGCTTGCCTCCAGCTGCAACTGGGAGGTCCTCGACGTTAAATCCCTCAGGGACCATAGGTATATCCAAATAATACTAAAAAATCCCCCCGACAGATCACAGATGACAAGATTTAAAACTGAATATGGTAATCATCAATTATTCCTAAAACACCTACAGCAACTAATACCAGAACTGCTATGCAACATTAACAGTTGACAAACCATCGACCAGCTAGACAAAGCCACGGAACACCTGCAATCAACCATAATTAAATGCTGCAACAAAGCGTATAAGAAAGTCAGGCATAAGCACAACATTTTAACGCACTGGTGGACCCCTGCCTTTGACAAAAGTAAGAATGCACTTATTTCACTTAGAAGAAAATCCCAACAAGCAAATAATGACATCAAAGAACAACTTCTTGCCTTTTATAAAAAATCAATGGTCACATTTGTCAAAGTTGTGAGGAAATCCAAAAGGACTTGTTGAAGAGAAGCCTGTTCAGTGGCAACAAATATCTACGGGAAGACCTATAAAGCAACGTTTAGAAGCGCAGTGCCTCCCCACAATTTATTCAGTGCGAGCACCCAAACTGGAAATTCCATCCACTTTGCCACAAAAATTCTGCAGGATTTGTTTCCTCTACAAACTACCAATAACTTCCATTACAATCGCATTGAAGATGATGCAGGACCAGCCCTCATTAAAGGCGAAATTAGCAGATTAATCACCTCCCTTCCAATTGGCAAAGTGCCTGGACCGGATGGCATTGATAATATTATTCTTAAACAATCCACAAACACAACCTTGATTTACTTAATTCCTTCCTAAACGTCAGTCATTTTCCTAATGGCTTGAAACTTGGCCTGGTCATTATGCTCCATTAATAGGGCAAGGATAAACATGCAGTAAATTCCTATCTCCCAATTACTCTATTACCAACCCTAGGGAAAGTGTTGGAAAAAATTGTCACTTCAAGGCTTACATACTATTTAGAAAACAACAATCACCTCCACGACAGCCAATTTGGCTTTAGAAAAAGAAAATCTGTTGACGATGCCTTTAATCACCTCATGCTTAACATCCAAATAGTCAAAGAAAAAGCAAAACACTGCTCCATCATTTCAATTGACATTAAAGGCGCCTTTGACTCTGCTCCACACGACTCCATCCGAGATGCCTTAGTGGAGAAAGGCTGCTCATCTAAAATAAAAAACATTCTGTTCAGCAACATCGCAGATAGAGTAGTAGCAATAAGTACAAGTCAAGGCTTAGTGAAACAATGTCAACAGATAGGCTGCCCACAAGGCTCCTGCAGTGGACCAATAATGTGTAACTTACTTGGAGATGAACCCCTGCAGACTGATGGGTCTGATATAGAGAAACATCTAGATCCAAAGTCACACATAATGTTACAAGCTTTTGCAGATGATTTCAGATGATGTTTGTGGTAGCTGCAAGTAGTGAACGGAAACTCGGACAAGTTGCTACTGAAGCACTGAACATCTTTCGGGAATGGGCAAACTAGCACAACTTGAATATTTCTGTTGAAAAATCAAACTACTTGCTACTTACCAGATTGCAATGCGACCCAAAAATTTACTTGAATACACCAAGATCAAATTATCTAAATTTATAAAACTGTTGGGCATCGATCATCGACGAGAAACTTAACTGGTCGAAGTATATTAAACTCCAAGGAGCTAAAGCTTCAAGAATCCACCAAAAACTACTAAGATTGGCAGGAACCACTCGGGGATTCACACGAAGAAAAAGGATAACTCTCTACAAAACCATAGCTGAGAGGATCATTGCCCATGGAGCCCTGATTTGGGGAAGAGACCTCAGAGATAATAATCAACTACCCCTAGACAAGATCCAAAGGCAGTTCCTCCTAAACATCACAGGAGCCTTCAAGATCACCACATCCCCCGCTCTCCAAGTAATTACAGGCATTCCACCTAACTATCACAAAGGAATCCCAATTCAACCATATTCTAAAATTCACAAACAAGAACATCATTGAGGACAGAGTGGCTCAAATCACAGTTCACCCAGGAGTTTTCACTGTTAACTGCAAAATAAACCTGAACAAAATCACCCAGCCAACCACTAGCAATGGAACATGTCAAATCTTTACGGATGGTTCCAAAATGGATGATAAAGTGGGAGCAACATTCGTTGTCATTCATAATGATACCATCACACACACAGAAAAATTCAGACTGAATGATCAAAACACTGTCTTTCAGGCTGAATTTCTTGCAATTCTGCAAGCCACCAAATGGGCACAAACTCAAAACAACGACTGTATCATTTGGTCTGATAGTCTATCTGGGCTGATGGCCGTTGTCAACCCGGGAACCATAAGCCCGACAGCCAGGTGCATTCAGAAAGAATTTAACACCATGCCAAACGTTAAACTACATTGGGTTTAAGCACATATTGGCATTATAGGAAATGATCTTGCTGATGGTCTGGCCAAAGAAGCTACTTCTCTTAAGGTTCCAAGTAACCCACTCCCAGCTCCACGCTCACACTTTAGAAAGCTCGCATCGCTCGAGGTCATGCAAAACTGGAAAATGGTATGGGACCAAGCATCAACAGGACGTATTGTGAATGATATTCAACCAAAAGTGGACCTTAAACACCAACGATGGCCACGCCAATTCACACTGTTTGTCACCGGACATTGTCTCTTTCCAACGTACCTACACATGTTTGGAATCCTTTCCAGTGACTACTGCGCTTGCGGAGGAATAGGGAGCCCATTCCACTATACTACTACTTGCCTGATCACTAGCTCGTGGCACTTCACCACGCCAAGCACCCACCTTATCAAAGATTGGACTAAAAACATCACCACTAACCCCTATGCCAGAACTAAGTTGATTGCACTAATCAACTTCTTTCTCGACCACAGAGAACTGATCATTCTTGATGATTACGAAACCGACGAGGGTATCCACGATGATCTATATCTTCTTGACCAAGATAAGTATGGAACTATGGTATTTTACCTATACAGACTGTGTTCTACCTCACTAATTAGACTTTCTTTTGTTAAAACTAATGTTTTATAATTTTCCTATGCAATAGCAGAAATCTGACTTAGTCTTCTTGATGTAGATCTACCCTTGGTTTTCGTCTGTAAATTTTTGTAAATATTTCTCATCTCTTTAAACCTTTTAATTGAATCACTATACTTTTATAATGTTTTGTATTTAACCAAGTATTTTTACTCTTGTTAACTTTTAATGTGTTGGAAGTAATGGTAAGAACTAGTTTGCCAAATCTATTTCCCACATCCAGTTGTTTCCTTATTTTCTCTGAATGTTAATGCACCTGAACTGTGTAGAAACTGAATAACTATAGTGAAGTTATCAACTCCCCATTCTGGTGCATTTTCCTCATATATATATATATGTATATATTTTTTACTTTGCATACGTATCATGTTAGTTGCGATGAACTTTATTTGTTTTGATCCTTTAGTATCAATACAAATGTAACAAATTGTTTCAACTGTTATTGAAATTTGTGTCTACCTTTGTATAACCTGTGTTCTATGTCTAATTAACCTATCCTTAGGCGGCAGCTAGCAGGAGCTGCGTTATGCACAACAACAGCACTGAGCTGTTGCGTTGAGGGCTCGGGTTCCCAGACAGGTGTCGAGATCCTCAGGCAGTCTATGACTCTTCTCCTTCCATCAACTCCCATCTAACTGGTAAAACCCTCCTTTTGTTAGGTACAGGGGTGTTTGTTTGGTGTTAACCGTGACTACTGAATACAATTACTAACTCTTAATTAGTTTATTTATAAATTTTATATGTATCTCCAGTTTAAATTGGCACAGCTTGTCCTTATTTACACGTTGCGCCATTAAACCCAACCAACCAATCCTGGTTTAAATATCCCGTACAAAATGAAATCTTAGCAAAATTTGATGTAGGCGTAGAAACGTATATTACAAGTATACATATAAGAAGGATTTTTATTAAATATATATATATATATATATATATATATAATAAAAATATATAAGAGGTTGGCTAAGAATATATATATATATACACACACACATGCATACATATATAGTAATCGCTAAAAATACGAGTGTCAGGTATGCCATCCATAATACTATTTCTCCTTTTTTAAATGTATTTACTATAGAAAATAATTCATTTAAATCTAAACAAAGACAATAGTAATGCACAAAAATTTAATTAAATAAACACATATGCTAATCTTATATTCCATATCCACCAATTTAATTAGTAAATTAATGCATAAATATATATATATATATATATATATATATTACAAAGTTAGGCAACAAATAAAAAATATAACTCACAGTATTTTAAAATTACACTTGCATGATCCATGTTAATTAGGTTAATTAGTTATCACAGTTTCTCAGTGTCTTTTCATCGAGCGATCCATTGTGTGTTTGAAAGAGAATTCGTCTTTCTGAAGGACATGAGGTCAACAAGGATATGCAGCTTTTGGAAATCAAGGAAATAACCATTTCACTGGATTCGTACTTGGAATTTCAAACATCAATTTCGATAGTACTCAGATGAGGGTCATTTCTTGGCCAGGATAAAAAATCGTTATTTTCAAACTACTCCTTTCATGAAGAAATTAATTCATTTTGGTGCAGTTCTGTATGCAGAGCTATCTGTTAGTGCAATCTCTGCACACTGATTTCTGTATCAAAGAGCAGCACTTTCCTTGTGGCAGCCCAGATACAGGAATTCCCTAAAAGGGGAATCAAACGGCTCTCTTCCCTACCCGATCGGAAGTCAGTACCTTATGGAGTGGAGCAAACCACAATTAAAGTTAGTAATGAAAAATTATGTTGCATCTGTTAGGTTGTTAAGTTTGCTAAAATAAAACATGAAATGACAGTAGGCCTTGTTATTGGTTCAATAAAATGTCATGCAAAAACAAATTCCATGCCTTATCACGGCGAACCTGTCACGTGATTGTTTGGATTATTTTGAATAATCGTTCAAAGCTCTGGAGTGCACAGAGTTTTCTTTTATTAAAATTTGTTAATTTATTATTTTAAGAAAAATGGATTTAGAACGAAAAACATTAAAGTTTAAGAACTTCTTTCATGAAGCATTTAAATAAAATCGATACCACTTTAACTGAAGAAATTTCGGTTGAATACTCTAAGAAAACAAAAACTGATGGAACTTTGGAGTTTAAAGCCTCAGCTCATAGAAAAATGAATTATCTGATTAAAGCTGATGATGATTTACAATTAAAAATAGAAGTTATATTGAAGGAAATCACTCCAAGCAAAAATGTATATATATTTTGCATTTTAAATTTTTCTTTTATTTGGTATTTGATTCTCTCTCATTTTATAAAAAATTGACGATCACTTATATATATATATATATATATATATATATATATATATATATATATATATATATATATATATATATATATATATATATATATATATATATATATATATATATATATATATATATATATATATATATATATATATATATATATATATATATATATATATATATATATATATGATTCGACGCAATTCGCACAAAAATGCATGATTGCAATTTCATTAGAACGTAAACCAAAAATATAAAACTTCTAAAACTGAATATGCAAACATTTTTATGAAGATTATAGTCAATTTTTAGATTGTTGGGTTTCATATGATGTTACAATGATCTTTTTGTAACAAAAACTGAAAAATTTACGTGTATAAAACCTTACCTTGTAGGAGTTACCCTATGTGCAGGGCCAGGATTTTCATTCGCAGATCAAAATTATGAGGTGTCTATAGAACTAAATAAAGGATAGATTAGGTAGAACAGCCTGTCGGTTAGGTGACTGTGTAGGTCGTTAGTAATGTCAACAAACTCTTAATAATCGGGTTTTCCACTAATATAATTGCCTCAGAAAATGCACTAATGAGCTGCAGGCAATGCTTAGGAATTGCCATCGACACATGCAGTCGTTTATTGTGAGTCCCGTAATTCTGCAAAAATTGTCCCGGCAATTGAACTATAATGGCCAGCTTAAATTGAATGAATTATTTGAGATCATGAAATGTGAGTAGATTTTATAAGAAGAGAATGCAACGCAGATCAGCTTCATTGATATGAGCTAATCTGAGAGATTTTAGCGCAGTGAAATATCGAAATAAAAATAACCCACAGAGGTCGATGCAAGCAATGAATTCTGCAGGGTGGGGCTCTCTAGTGAGTAATAAATATCCCGGCTATAACCGTAACGCTGTGTTTAAGCGCAATTTTAATAGGATAGAAAATAACCAAACATATGTCTTTTCTATAACGTCATACTCATACAAAGCCACATGAATTATGGCTGCTCATTAAGTAAAAGAAAAGCTTTGATGTTAAAGGATCTTTGCTTCATTTGTTTTCAAAATCATATAAGAAAATTGTGTGACAGTAATTATCTAAAATGTGCCGTTGCTAAGGTCATACCTCACTGATATGCGAAAGAAGATGTGGATAATGTTTTTCTAAAGACGTTTCGGTTTCAGTGGTAGAGAGAGCAAAGATTTCTCTCGCCATTGATTTCACTTTTCTCCGAGGAATTTACTATAAGCAATAGATCAACTGTTTTGTTACAAACTTTTTCGGCTATAGTGAAATTGACAGAAAACAGCACTCAGTTAAGATGTATGGGGCACAGATGCCGTATAATCCAGGATGCTAAATTCTGAATTTTTTTCAGCAATGAAGAAATGTTGCCAAAATGACGTATTGTGACGTGAGCAATAACGCAAATTCTAGGGTTGCGAAAATAGAATTTTCTGCATAATTCTTATAGGTTTTCATATGTATGACGTTATAGAAACGAAATTGCCACATACATAAGAAAATCCATCAAAAAACTACCAAACTCAGAAATTTGGCATCCTGGATTATACGGCATCTGTGCCGATGTATGGTAAATGAAGGAGCAAATGAATAATTTATTTGAAGAAAAGATGCAGATGCGTTAAATTTGAAAGTAGTTAAAAAAAAGGAACTTTTAATAATTCACACATTTGTATCTAAAACTGCTGAGAAGCGAATGTATAATTCGGTCGAATTAACTTTGCAAAGTATAAAACATCCCAACAAATGCATAAAACTCCAAATATTAGAGATTACTTCAGCCAAAATAAGAACTGCATCAGAATTCGTAAGGAGCATTTCATTTGAAAGGGGGATTGTGAGTTGACATGTTGTTGGAACTGCTGGTGAAATTCACGTTTTAATCATTTCATATTATATTTCAGAAATTTTCGGAGATGACATAGTAAGGGATTAACTGCTTTGGAGAGCAGTCTTCATTCAAGATAGGGACGAAATTTTCACCAGTCAATTGTGGAGAATGAATAGTATTATGATAGAATAAAATTTTTTATGGCTATTGGAAACACTTAAAAAGGAAATGTTTCTATCAAACACAGGTATTTTGGAATCTTTAAAAAAAATACTATACATATGCATACAAAATTGTTATGGAAGGTTGATAACAAGAAACTAAGTATGAAATCACAAAGGTCCAGTGTAACAGGCTCATCAATCAAAAATGGAGATTTATATACTAAGTACGAGCACATTAAGGATCATTTAAGAGATGGGATTGTTGAAATAGTAACGGGCGACTTCAAATCAAAGTAT
Source organism: Latrodectus elegans (assembly GCA_030067965.1). NCBI lineage: Eukaryota > Metazoa > Arthropoda > Arachnida > Araneae > Theridiidae > Latrodectus > Latrodectus elegans. The sequence goes on from CM057813.1 coordinate 6,920,338, forward strand.
AAAAACTAGTTATTTCCTCAAGCATTACGCAGTCAAGCATGAGAAAAAATGTAGTTTTAATATTAGGATAGTATTTCGGCATCATCTAAAGGAAGAGGCGCATTGTCTTTAAGTGACTCCTTAGAAAGATGGTCGGATTTAAAAATCCTGATTTGTTAATAGTTTTAAGACTCAGATTTCTTAAAGTGGTATTTTGCTCAGGCATTCAACGCTTATACTCAAAAGTAGAAATTACAGAACAAAAGAGCAAAATTTAAAAAAAGTTTTTATGGTGAAAAGAAAGGGATTCTAGTCTCAATCTAAAAACATTGCAACTTTTAAATGCAAGAGAACTTTTGGGATTTAATGAGCGGTGATTTTTTACTTATCGCAGCTATAAGACTGGAAAGGTATGAGAAGGCATATATAATGAACCATGAGAAATGGTTAAATAAATTTATGTTGATGATCTTATCAATGGAGCTTCCGATGTTACAGACGCCTTGATATTAAGCTGCGATATTGTTTTTATACTCAGTGAAGTTAATAGAAAGCTTCGTCGATGGGCGACAAATTCTCCGATTCATCGAACGAATACTTCAAAGGTGCTGACATCGATTGTGGAGGAACATCAGCAAGGTCTGTCAAAGGTTTCAGGTCCAATTTGGAACGATGAAAATGATATCTTTAACTTTGAAATCAATCAGCTTGTAAAACTGTATCGATTGGATAGTTTTTCGACTCTCAAATTTGTATCCATTGGATCAAGGGAAAGAGCAACGAGCGGAAACAATTCGTCCGCAATCGTGTCATGGAAGTTAAAGATGAAACAGATCACGGCAACTGGCATCACTATCACGGAAAGACCAAACCTACTGACATGCGCTGTAACGCGTGCTGTGCGCCTCGAACTTGTCTCCGTTTTAAACACACAGCATTCTCTACTTGCCTTCAAACGTTTTATCTCTATAAGAGATATTTGCTGCAATGTTATATAGTTCTGAAAATGCATTGACATTTAAAATTGCTGAAACTGAATTTAAGAAACTCTAAGTGAACATAACTGAATCTGAAGTTCAGAATTATTTTGGAAAGAAAGGAATAACAATTTTTATAGTAATAGAGATATATAAATCAGTTTTGTATTTAAAATAAACTTCTGCATTAAATTTCCTTTAATTGATATATAAACATTTGTACTTAACACAAAATTAACATATTCTAAAAGCACACAGAAAATTAAAAGACAAAATTTTCTAAAAGTGTTCACAATTCGGGCCACCATTATATATATATATATTATAATTTGCTTATTGAAATAAATGAAAGTATATAGAAATGCACAAATAAAAATCACTTTTTAGACATTAAAAAATTTCAATAAAAGCAAGATGAATCATTAGAGAGTGAAGAAAACATTCAGTATGTAAAACAAATTTTTAAAAATTTTAGATTAAAATAAAATACGGGAAAGAGTTAAAAAAAATTTCATGTGTGAATGTGTTAACATAAGTTAAATGGGAAATTAACATACGAATAAAGGGAAACAAATGATTAACTAGCAACACATATATTTAAATTTGCAATTATAAGCAGGTTGGGAAACTTATTTCAATCCATTCCAATCACATTCCACACTTGAAATCAAAGTGATCAAGAGCCTGGCGCTTCCCCTTCAGAAAGATCTCAAATAATCCTCTAGAGAGACACCAGGCGATTGACGTTGCTCCAGATTCAGAATTGCCAAATTTAGCAGGTCAAATTTTTTCAAATAGAGAACAAAAATAAAATAACGCATCTGTTTGTTATTCTAAAGTTAAAAACAAAGTTTTTGTTTATCCGAATGCTTGAAACTGAATAAAGAAATGATTTAACATCATTTCGATCTTTAAGCAATCGTTATACTAAACTATTTCATAATACATCTGCAATGTTGCCAAAAAGAGGTATTAAAGTGATATCATGGGATTTATTTCAGAACTTTGAAGTTATCATTGAATTTTCAGGTGAAAATTAGAGAAAGGTAGTTACAGTACCAATATGTTTGTACAAAATACTATCGATCAGAGGTTCTCAGTACCATGCAAATTCATTAAGAAGATTACAGTACAAATAAATAATTTAAATAGTAAGTAACCACAATTTTATGTTTTCACGCCGTTTCATAATTATTAAAATGTTATCTGGAAGCTTAGTAACATATCTATAAATTTAACGAAAATTATAAAGAAATTTGAGGAATTTCAGTATTTATTAATTCAGTAATTAAACAGTGCCGCTTTAAATAAATTTCAGACATGTTATCAAGGGTAGGTTTGAAAAGTGTTTAATTTCCTAAAGTACTCACGGAGTATCATCACTATATGAAATATTTTGTATCATTGCAGATGTGTGTACTTTTTTTACCAATTAATATATTTTTAAACTTTTAACATATTATTGACATTTAAAAACTTTTATTTTAAGAAATATTTTAACTAGGGGACTTTCAACTTTCTTCCCGTCTCGTGAACACCTAATGTATTTGTGTAACAGCCTCTGTTTTCCGGGTTAGTTTTTTGTTAATTTCTTTTATCTCTTTTAAAGATTATTTGGGATGTGTACTTTTTTTACCAATTAATATATTTTTAAACTATTTAAAATAGTAACTGTAAAGAGCAGCCATTAACAAACATGAGTAATTCAAGTTGTAGAGATCCCTTCATCTCTATAGACACTGTTTTCAATGAATTGTTGATCTTACTGTAACCGCAATGAGTATTTCAAGTTTATTTTAAGATGCTTCACAGCTTTCTTAATAAAGGATATATGAGAAATGATATATTTTAAGGCATTGTAACATGTGTATACATTCTAAATTCAAGTGTTTTCTTACATTCTTTTCTTTTTTAAGTATTATTTGCACAGTATCATTACAAAGTCAGAGTAAAAGGTAGATACCATATTTTTGCGTAAAAAGCAAAAAACACGTACCCAGATAAGATCATATCGCTCGAACTGTATGAATTCTCTACAATCCACTCATATTCCAAACAACAAGTAGAAATAACGACATATTTTCAGGTCCTGCAAGAAGTTAACAAAATCCAATGAATTCTTCCCTATTTTGATCGCAGTGTTTTCGAGCTTTTTTCCTGCGCCAGCGCTAGAAGTGAAACTGTGGCACAAGCTCAACGTTTCCAAAAACGTTTAAAATTTATCTGCGTCCCATTCGGGCTTTGTTGACATCTCTTGCAGAAGCCGCTGAAAGACGACAGTCTGTCCTGTTACTCCGCTGCAGTTCAGAAACGCAATCTTTAAAAAACGGGGAAAAAAGTTTTCGAATTTTTGACGGAATTTGCCACCGCATTTCGAACTGTAAAGACCCAATCAATCACCTCTATTTAAGTGATGGATTCTAAAAAGAACTCGTAAAATCCTGTGTTTATCAACTACTATTCGCACCATATACCTTTTGCGCGAAATTCTTCAATTAAGAAAAACGGAAAATGTGAGACACTATTCCAATATACGGATGGAAGATTCTGAAAGTTATCTGCACAAAGTTATCAAAACATAGCGGAATATTTTTATATGGGTTCGACAGGTGATTTTCGTCTGTCGAAAAAAGAGATGTGATTGTACGACAGGCGCTGATGGGTGAACACTCGTGTTTTTAGGAACTCGTGGCCTAATACCGATGAGAAGACAGTTTAATTCCCTCTCTCGAATTAAAATTATAAAAAATCTCTTGCGCGATCATTTTTCTACCATTTTTTACATAATTTCTCCCACTAAGATTTTTGAGGGAGGCTCCTCTGAACAGTGCACGTCAGGGGACGGAACTCAAATGCCGACGCTGTTTCTGCATCTTATAACATTGAAACTTTAAGACTCTTTACCTTTTTAACGTTGGGATGATATCGCTGTGTCTCTGTTACTGCAGAAATCTTGGAGAGGCGAGGCCACGGTCATCGTGTGTGTGAATTCAGGTGTACTGCGGATGGAGGAAAAGGGCTGCTGAATGACGGACAAGAGGAGGGGAGGTCATAAGCAACAGTGAATTGCTTTTTGTTGTGTATTTAATTACCGTTATTATACAGTTTTTCCAATTAAAATTTTGAACTTAAAAGATTATATATATATTTTTTAACATTGCGTAGTGTATTTATTATTTTTTGTATTTACTACCCAAATTCAAACCTGAAAAATCGAAGCAGAAACTGGCTTTACTTCTGTATAATTTAAAATTCCTTTTCATTCAATAATAAAATTACAAATCCATTTACACACATACAAACTCAATTACTTATATTATTTCAAATATTTAAACTTTGCTAGCAACATGGTTAAGTGCTCACGCGGGGTTCATAATTTACACTAGATATCATAATAATAGTTTAAAGTTATGAAATAAGTGGTATCACTCTTTAAAAAAGAAAAAAAATATTTCAAGACTCAGCGTGGTATGGACTCATATTGTAGGAGTTTATCTCCTCTCCCATCTAAAAATTCATAGGATTTGATTATTTCAAATTGCTAAGTTTACTGTTTATAGATTCCGATAGGACTTGAATAACGAACAGAGTCCTTTTAGTGCCGTGTGTTCCTGACTTTGTCTTGTTACGTGCTTCTTCCTTCGCTCTCTTCCTGAAAAATCCGGATTCCTTCAAGTCTTACGTTAGGCCACTCCACTTCGTGAAAATGGTGGGGGGCGGGGATGGGGAATGATATGGGATACATTCTCCTTCTGTTACTGATTATTAAATTAAATAAAAACGGACTTCCAGCCAGAGGAAAAAATCGGCAATTCAGTTAATTTACAAAAATATATCCAGCCTGTGAATACAACATTCCTTCTATCAAAAATGATATGGAAAAATGTATTTATTAATCTTGAAATAAAAAAAAAGATTTTTTCCATGAAAAATAAGAACTGTTTTTAAGTATGAGTTTTATTTTGCATGTATTTCTCATAGTGTGCTTATACAAAATAATTCTTTTTGATAGTATTTTATAAACAGAGAGAAATTTATAATAAAGCAAAATTAATATAACATCTATCGCCTATTTTTCTCTTTTACGAATTTAACAACAATTTTACTGGTTTCTGGGATCTCCTGAAAATAAAAGCATTTGTAACATACTGTATTAGGCCGTATTAATATACCACAAGGGAGAAAACCCGAAAAGTTCTTAAGCTTCTACTGCTTGGAAGGAACTCTTCAGAATGGGTTTTCAGAGACGTTGGTTTGATTCCAACTACTTTTAAACAATGGGAGATGAATGTTGCTCTTCTTAAGCACACTATGTGTGCCTGAGAGTTTTTTAAATTTGAGACACGGGAATACAACTCTCTGTCTCGAAAAAGTCCCCACCCCCTCCAGAATTTTTTCCCTACTCGGTGGATATTAACAACCTCAGGCCGTTATACTCGCCTTCTCCAACGCCGAACTGGCAGCCGAATAGCTAGAGCTCTTGCCTTCGGTTCAACATTTCGTGGGTTCGAATCCCGGCTTGGGCATGGATGTTTGTAGTGGTTCGGAATCCACTTTAAACCGTAGGTCCCAGTCTGATTATCCCTCGTGTGCAAAAAATGACCGCTGAGTGACAAACCAACCAACCCAATCGTCTTCTCCAGCCGATGCCAAGAGCAGAAATCCCAGGTGGAGAGATTCTGGACCTACCTAGGGGAGATGCTTTACGATTAAAGCCATTTAACTACAATCCCAGCCTTCTGAGAAAAACCTTTCAAGTTGTTGCGAGTATTTTTAAAATGATTTTAATAGAGTTGTAATTTGACTGCTTCAGGATCGAAATTTCTATTAATAAATTCCAGGATTATTCTTATAAAATACATTGATTTTTTTTGTAAAAGGTTATGTGTGTTTTCGCTGCAAATGTTTTGAGTTTTACGAGGTATAACTAATTCTATGAACTCATGTTCAAAACAATGTTTTGCATGAAATATTAAAGGGGTTTAGAGTGAATGTATTAGTCAGAAAAACATTTCTTTGTTTTATGAGCATCTGAATAAAATATATTCAAGAAAGAGATTCTCTCAATTCTCGTCAAATCTGTTCTGCAATATATGAGAAAATGATGAGGTGGGTTTATTTTCATTCTACAATTTTATTGAATAGAAAAGCAGACAAAAGTCAAGTTAACAAATAAAATTGTGTAAGCAAACGAGACATTTCAAAAATCGAAATAAAATGGACTGAAATATTTTTTTAAGTTTAGAATACATTTATCACACGTCTTGTGGTTGAGGAAGGCAGTTAACGAAACTAGATTTCAATCGAAAGAAGAGCACGAGGACGAAATGCTTTCCAAACCATGCACATACACTTAGTATTTCACATTTAATTTGACCAAATTAGATTCTGAGGTTTCCGTGCAGTATGCCTGAATATAATAGGAATTCAAATGCCTGAAAAATACTTCACGTGATTAACGGGTATTCCCCCAACCCCAGGTCGGAAACTACCGAGAGAAATCTTCACTTTAGTGATGGTTAAATGTGTGCGACTTCTTAAAAATCGCTTTCCTTCGAGAGATGCGGATTACTCGGAGACCGTGTAATAAATGTCGTTTCCATCACTGTGTGGGGAAGTTTGCATCCTTGCCAACAGTTTCACTTTCTTACCGGCTGCTCAGGGGGTGGGTGAGAGGGGTGCTGTTACCATTTGCGATTCGGCGATGAAAGCCTCCTTTATTCACCCTAAACTTTCCTGCTCTGGATCTGCCAAAATCGAACGCTCTGAAAAGCACGATTTCCGGGAGGGGTAAATCGTTCGTTGAACTGCACCGGCGCCTCTTATTAAATAATCTGTTCCCCTCCCCCCACGTGGCGCACTGTAGGTTAAGCGCTTGTTTTAATTTTGGGTGCTAGGAAAGGGGGCCGCAACGCTCCAGCATACACCCCTCTTTTGTGTCTGAGACTCCGCGGAAGACACGCACCTGACATGAGATGAAACCGATATTAAAAGAGGGCAATTCTTAACTTACTAATTTGTTGTGAATGCAAGAACACGTAAAGACAGTAAAAATGTTGATGATGTTATTAACCCTATATATAGGAAGAAATCTCAATTAATTGCATCCTATCCCGTGACAAGGCTTCGCGTGATTTTCATTGTAGCTCAAGTGGTGAATCAGTTTCGGCGTCCGTTCTAAATACATGCAATCCACGGCCGTTCGGAATTTTCTCTCCTTTGGAGCCAAGGAGAAGACTTGGCTTGCCATCCATTCCACCAGAGAGTGTTCCCTCTAGTGAACACGACCCATCTTCCGTTTTCAAGCTCACCGTTGCAGTGAGAACCTCGCCAACCAGGTGACCGCGGTCCATTTAGAAAACATTTTCAAATGAAGTCCAATAAGAATCCTGAATGTGCTAATAGAAAAGGAATTGTTCTTTCTCATTGGAAAAAATGCCTTTTAATCGCTTTTTTGAGTCAAAATTAAAGAGTGATGGCATAATATAATCCCCAGCACGGTTTAAGTTTGCGTGAACCCTCGCTAGAGGATCTACATACAGAGTTTAGGCAGTTGTGTTTGTTGTTTCAGTTTTCAATTCTTCAGAGTTCTAGCGGCAGCTAGATCAAATTGATGACCCCGTGAATCCTAGTGAAGAATCCGCAAACACTCCGCCAGAGCGAATCCCAAGCAATCCAGGATGTGATCGGGGAAAACCGCCGTCATATTGCATGTTGTGCACAATGAAAACACTTGGGAACAGATTCGACATGGCATGCTTTTCAGATGACCACTAAAAAGTTTTGAGGTGGCCGTTTGATCATGTCTGTCACCCTCGAATACTTACGCGTCCCCCGTTGTTACCCAGTTGCAAAATGAACGACAATGCTAAGCACGTAAAATGCATCGTATCTTCAGTAATATGCAATAAAAAGCTTTACAGCACAAGGCTTTCTGGAATGTATTTTAAAGGCTACTCATACGAGCCTTCACATCATCTTGTCTTCGAAATAAGGAAAATTCGAGCCCATTGCAGTGGCGTGAAAGGTTTCCTCCCCACGTTCAGAAAGCAGAGACATTGGTAGAGATTAAAGAGCTTCATTGTTTCAGCAGCATGCTTCCCTGTTACCTACCCCTGAGTTGAGCTCTACCAACAGCTGGGTAAAGTCTTCTTGATTTTGAAGCAGAGACCATGCAGAAAATCCCCGCCTGCCACACCCAGAGGTATCATTTCACTTGGCAGACATTGCGACCAGTTTTAACGTGCTCAATCGCCTTTAGTGAACATGACGGATCTTCCATTGGTCTAACTCATTACCTTCCGATAATGAGCACGACACCTTAACCTAGTGGTCGGCAAAGTGCGGCTCTAGAGCAGCAAGTGACTCTTTGGTTGCTTAAGTGCAAATCCGGCATAAATATCCACGGAAGGTGCAAAAATATATTCTTTAAAAATCTTGCTAAGTGATCAGAGATCTTATTTTGATAAATTAAAATTCTACTAAAAATCGGGAACACGTGAACATGTATAATTTTTTGATTAAATTAAAAGATAGATAATTAAAATTGTATATTGTTGTAAAAATATGTAACAAACAGCGAGTTTAATTTTATTAGTTTTCGTAAATGTAAACACAAATCATGTACAAACTACCGGCTGAAATGGTTCGAATGTTTTCGGCGTACTCCGGTGTGATACCAAGGTAGGTACCACAGTCATGCGCGCGCATACTTTTTCTTAGGTAGTGTGGGAGGGAGGTACAAATTGGCATCACACACCAGCAGTTACAGTTTGGTATTATCAACCGTTGTCCTGTCTTATTAAAAAGTTGTATTTTTCAATCTAGCTGCACATCTTACAGGTATTTTTATACCATTTTATCACACACACACCCCTGTATATATTTGTGGTTCCGGTACAAAATTCGTAATCAATTTTTCGATAACTTCTATTTGTCAAAATGCTGGAAGTTTTCTTCCATTTTTGTTCATATTAAAAGTTATTTTATTCTGATGACCTGGAGAAGGAAGATCTGATCATTTTTAACGCTTGGAATGGTATCCCTGACTCTTACGATCAGCTGAAAAAGCTCGCGTTTGCTGTTCTTTCCCTTTTCGGATTTGCATATATAAATGCGAACAACCTTTTTCAAGCATTATATCAAGAGTAAACTGAGAAGTCGTCGTTTTGATGTGAACTTGGAATATCATGCCTAAAATGAAAAACAACGACATACAAACCTGACTTACTCAAACTTTAAAAGGAGATGCAAGCACATCGTTCGCATTAATATATATTTATAATAAATAAATAAGTATGAAATTTAGTTTTATTTAGTGTAATAAAAGTTTACTAACAAACAGATATGTCTACCTTTTTTTTTTTTTTAAATTGCTGTAATGTTCATATTTGGCTCTTTGGCTAATAAGTTTGCCGACCACTGCCCTAACCAACCAGGCCACCGCATCCTAGAGCTTCACGAGAAGATGCACATTTAACTTTTGTCGGACCCGGTTTTCTTTCCCTGAAAATAGAGGAGATGGATGCGCCAACTCTGGTATCGATGTCGTCACTTGATACGTTATTCAAGATTTCACGGTAATTGGATATGTTTAGTCGTCTTGGATGGTAGAACTATTTAACCGAATATATATATATATCTAGCCTTGTAACTCAGCCTACTTGACATCAAGTTGCTAAGTCCGAGTTGACAACTGAAGGGTTAACACTTTGGTTCAACAGTTCTCTGTTCATCACGAGCGGTGGTGTGGTGGTTCGAAACCCTCTTTGAATTGTTATCTGATTAACTCCCGTGAGCAAAAGAAATAACCACAGAGCAAAGATGTAGAGTAGTTAGCTTTCTGTTCTTCAAACCAAAAATGCTCACATATTAGAATTCCTCTTCATTCCAAAAATGTGATTATCGAGTGACAAACAAATCAGAGTCAAATAATTGATGCATCATAAAATATTCAATTACTTAATCATTTTCAGACTCTAAAAAAAACTAATTTCTTACACGCTCACAAATTATTGTATAAAAGCCTTAAAAAATGCACTCAAGAAAATAATACTTTAAAAAAACCATGAACAGTATGTAAATATTATACAAAAACATTTAGTATTGAGTTTAGTTTAATTAATGCTTCATACAATTCGCGCAATAATATTAAATACTTAATGTGGTTTTTTAATAATTAATTTCAGAAATTTAGAATATGTTTCATTTTTGAATAATCAAATCATATTTGTAGAAAAAAATGTTTAAAATTTGTATATACCTTCTTTTATATAAATTATATCATTAACCCCATATTATTTATATTATAAATTGATTTCCATTACTCTCAGTATATTTAAAAGTTTAATCAAACACAGATTCACAGTTTTATTCCTATAGACGAGACAAATTTTATCTAATATTTTGGTATGAAAAATTAGCTCGCTTTGATTTCGATTTATAAATCAGCTCTAACTTTATTCAGCGACTTTTTTCTCTTGACTGCCGTTCGCTTTTTCCTTCGGGGCTTAAGCTTACTTGTCAATAATCTATTTCTAGGTGAAAGGGCTTGGATCATGGCCAGCAGCGGTTAAAATGTACATGTTAACTGCGAACGTTTGCCAGGTTCATATTATTCTATGCGTCAATCTTTAAAGCGAGTAAGTAAAAAATGAAATTTAAAAAAAAAGGAAAGAAACAGGACGTGGAAACAGTAGTTGAACCAGAAATAAGTCGGGAAGAAGAGATGAATACTTAATAAAAGATTTAATTTCTAATTCTTTCGTGAGGCGTTTTGACATCATTCTTTGGTTTCCTTTAAGAAAAATTTGCGCCAATTAGGTTTGAAATTTGCAAAATTACAATCAATAATTTAAAGCTTTTCTCATTAAAACAATTATTTCCAAGGGGAAACTACCATTTTTACTATTAACTATTACCATGGCGCCACAAAAGTAGTTATGACGACGACTTCAACAGCTATAAATATAACAAACTATAAAATCAATTTTTTTTTTTTTTACTGTAAGAAAAAAAAATAATTCGGACACATTTCCCAGTGATTCTAAGAACAAAAGACATATATGTGAATTTCGTGTTACGAAAAAATATTAATTGGAAAGCATTAAGGAGTTGTTTGCTTTTATAAACCATTATTTCAAAATTTTCTGTCCTTTAAAAGCTCCTTTACATTATTTTTTTAATTTATCATTTGCCAATAATTTTATTAATTAGCTGAGTTTTATCATCTTTTTTGAATGCACTAGAATAAAAACGAGCATTACTTTCTTCTTTGCAGCATATTTAGTATAAAAACCATACTCTGAGAAAAGCATTGATTGAATAAGCAGAAAAGTGGGCACGGAAACAGAGCATAATTATTAATGTTTAGTTCCAGCGTATAGAGCTTCCTTACTGTGCAGTTCTTTCTACAACTGGACTCTTGTTGACCTCAGAAGTTCGATAAAATACTAATTCTTACAGAAAAACTTTAAAAAGCATCTATGGGATCGTTTTCTGAAACCTTGTGAAGAGTGTTTTTGTTTGTATGTCCTTTCTGAGATTAATTCGTATCAACCTGATTATTTTATGCACAATATATTTACTATATAAAATATGGTTTCTTTACATTACGTGTACTTCGAAATTTGCGCTTTTGTCCAATACAAATTCTCCATCTATTGTTGATAAAACTTTTAAATTCTCAAAACCACATGCAGCATTTAAGTTTTTTTTTTTTTTAAATTTTAGGCAAACTTTCAGCTTTTTTGATACGATTTGATTGGAATAGTTTCCAGACATTATTCTGAAAATACCAAATAATATATGAATCTACGTTAATTTCATCTTTTCAAAATCATTTCACAAAATATTATGCCCCAATCCGATCCGCTTCGTCTCTAAGAATAGAAATACTTTGAATGTTTATTACATATGTGGGATTGAAAGCGCCACCAGAGGGCCATTCACATGTTTGACGCCGGACATGCAAAGAGAGAGTGAAGGGGACAACGAGGAGAACGACGATCTGATGGATGAAAAAAGATGACGTGAAGACGCAAATTTATATTGAACTTTCGAATTATAACTAGATTTTACAATGTGCTTTGATATTAATTTGTAAATACTGTAAATAGCTTTATCTTGTTCTTTGAATATAATTAAATAGTTTAACATTTATCGGGCATTATTCCTGATAATAAAGCCCACACCATAAATGGTGTCAGAAATAGTAAATTTTAATAACTGAACATTTACTACCGTTACAAGGATAATCTTACTACAAATCAAACAACAGAGAAAAAGCATGTACATCTTCTTTATTTCAAGATGAAGTTAAATGGCATAAAAAAGATACGCATTGCTTTGCAGATCATTAAGTCAGACAAATTAAAAGTTCTTCATAAATTTATTTTCCTATCTGACGGAGATCGGTCAAATCGAAAGCGTATAAGAGAATTTTCTGGTTTTAATTTTGCTATTGAAAGTGTAAGAATTCAAAAAGAAATTATAAAAGTAATTGAAGATAATTTTTCTTTGAACGAATTAATAACTATTTTCAATATCTTAAATATTTCCTATGAAGGAAATAAATCTGAAAAAGGAAAAAGAATTCTTGAGCAATTGTGTTCATTGAACTCTCTTTAGCGGAGGGAATGAATGGCGCCTGTATGTCGGAATCGGAAGTAGACGAAACAAACAAAAATGAAAGCGAAAAAGATTCTCCAATGCAATGTGGAAATAATAATAGTACTTAAAATGTGTGTGATATTTCTGATGAACTTAGTAAAAATAATGATTCTTAAAATGTCTATATCAATTATTCTGATATCGAAAACACAGTTACCAAATTTAATGCTGAGTCGCATGAAAACATAAACAACTGGGTTGAGAATTTTGAAAATATATCGAAACTGTTCCATTTATCAGATTTACAGAAGTTTATTTTTGCTAAAAGATCGCTTGGTGGGAATGCCTTATTATTTGATAGAACAGAGTCGGAAATTAACTCGTGGGAAAAATTAAAAAATTCATTGATCGACGGATTTTCCCTTGAAATAAATTCAGCAAATCTTCACGAATTACTAAGTAAAAGTAAAATGAAAGATTCAGAATCCGTTCAGGAATATTTTTTAAAAATGAAAGAACTTTGTCACTCAGGAAAAACTGATGACGCCGCGTTAATACATTATATGATTAAAGGACTTAATGATAAAGATGAAAATAAATTATTTTATACGGATGCAAAAACTTGATAGAATTTAAAAATAAACTTAAAGTGTATGAAGTCATGAAAAGTGATTCAGCAAATAAATATGCTTTCGATAAAATGAAAACTAAACTTGATGCAAATTTTAGATCTTATTTTCTTTGGATAAAAATAAATCAAAATATGATGGTAAGGATAAATATAATTTCAAGGTATGAATCGAATGATGAATTTAATTCTAAATATGAATATGAATAAAGTAAAATTTGATGGTAATTTTGATTCAAGAAATAGAATCTGTTATAATTGTGTGGTTCACATTCACATATTTCTAAATATTGTATACATAAAGATTAGGGTTTAAAATTTTTTTTATGTTAATCTTTTGGGCATAAAGCTTCGGAATGTCCGAAATCAAAAGAAACAAGCTCTATTGATGTTCAACCAAAAATAAATGCGATCAGTTCTGAAAGCTTAATTCTTAAGGATGTTAAAATTGGTACTTTGAATGTAACTTCTTTATTTGATACTGGAAATCAGAAAAAGATTTTAAAAAAGAGTTTAATAAAATTAAAGACAAAATAAGCTTACAAACTTCTAATATTTCGTTGACTGGTTTAGGAATGAAATCAATTAAGCTACTAGGTTATTTTAATGCAGAAGTTGAAATTGATAATTCGAAAGTTAATACAAATATTTTTGTTACAAATGATGATTCTGTAAGTTTTGATTTAATTGCAGGAACAGATATTATAAACCATGGTACTTTAATAGTCTCAAACAATGGAGTATCGCTTCACATTAACGAGATCGAAATAGATAATTTTTTTAATTAATTTTGTAAATCTTAACGATGAATCAGAAATTGATTAAAGTCACATTAAAGATAAATCATTGTGCTCAGAAATACATTCATTAATAAAAAATTATGTTCCTAATAAAATTAAAAATGTTGATGTTAAGATGAAAATTAATTTAATTGATGAATTCCCCATTTGTTCTTCCCCCCGAGGACTACCACCTTTTGAGAGAAAAAATAGTTGAAGCTCAAATTGAAGAATGGTTAGCTCAGGGAATAATTCGCAATAATCTTCACCTGTAGTATTAGTTGAGAAAATGGTCAATATGAATTTTTGAAGTGCCCATTTGAATTAACTAATTTTCCTAGTACTTTTCAAAAATACATTAATAATGTGTTTCGACAATTATTAAAAGAAGGTGTTATAGTGATTGCATGATAGTAATGTACATGATTTAAAGTCTTCTCGAAAAATTAGCAGAGCAGATGGTTGAGATGAAAGCTGGACAAGAAGAGATGAAAGCTAGACAAGAAAAGATGAAAGCTGGACAAGAAGTGATTAAAACCGAAATGATGAAAAATCTGGGCAGGAGGAGCTTAAAAAGGAACTTAAGAAGGACATTATAAGTGTTAAAGAAGAATTCTCAACATCATTCAGGAGAAGATGAATGCAGTGGAAGCTAAGGTAACTTCAGTTGAAACTAGGGTTTTGGGGATCGAAGAAAACGTTGAAGAATCATGAGACAATGTGAATAAGGAGATTGAAAGCTTGAAGAAACAGATGTCAAACAGACATGAGGAACCCAATGGGGCATTTATGCCTTCCCCAGCCACGATTAAACTCTCAACATTCGATGGAAAATCATCCTGGCAAGTATACAAGACACAGTTTACAATGGTAGCGGAAGCTAATGGATGGAATCCCCGAACCCAAGCTTTTCATCTGGCGACTGTTTTTAGAGGAGACGTGGCCGACATCCTTGAGACGCTTCCGGAAGAGCAGAGGCACGATTTCCAAGCCTTATCAAGTGCGCTTGAGCTGCGGTTTGGAGAAAAGTGCACTAAAGAATATAGCAGACTACAGTTAAAATCCCGCTATCAAAAAGGGGATAAAAGCTATCAAAAACCGCTATCAAAAAGCGGGTCTGCTAGAATTGGCTGCCGATATTCAGCGACTTTCCCATTTAGCATTTTCAGACTGCCCACCTGAGACACGTCAAGAACTGGCTTTCCATTACTTCATCGATAGCATGCGGGATTCGGAGATACTGAAAACACTTAGACTTGCCGATGTCAAATATATTGGATCTGCCCAACTCTACGCACTTAAAATAGAGGCTGCCCAGCAGGCCACGCGTAAAGGCCGGCACTCAATCAGAGCCGTCTCTGCTACTGATACAGACTATGATATAAGAAAACAAATAGAATATCTGCGGCGAAAATTCCGTAGCTTAGAACTGAGTAAATGTGGCAGAAACACGAAAATTCAGTGTTGGTCTTGCAGTACAGTCGGACACGTCCGAAGAGACTGCCCAAAACCAAAAGATCGAGGAAATGATTTTCCACCACAGCAGGGAAGGATTCAGCGTATCCAGGAGATTGAAATACGTCATCACAAAGGAACTCTTCATGGAAATGCTGATGCAGTATCAAGGAAAACGTGTAATGGAAGCTGCTGTAGTTGTTCTGGAGTAGAGAAGAACTATGAATTAGTAAATCATTCGGTACGCCAAGTTACTGTTACAGGGCCATCGAAACCAGACCCATGGAGTGATGAAGGACTTAGAGAAGCACAAAAAGAAGACCCAGATATAAATCCGATTTTTGAATTAAAAGAATCATCCAGTATGAGACCAAGTTGGCAGGACATCTCCACCTACAGTCCTGCTACTAAACAATATTAGGCTCTTTGGGACTCACTCCATATTAGAAATGGCGTGTTGTACAGGAAATGGGAGTCCGATGATGGACGTAATTTGAAATGGCAGCTTGTTCTTCCAAAATCAAGAATTTCAGATGTTTTGGAAGAATAGCACAGTAACTCAACTGGAGGCCACTTCGGATTGATGAAGACTCTACAGAAAGTTCGAGCACGCTTCTATTGGAGCAAAACTAGACAAGATGTAGAAAAATGGTGCCAATCTTGTGATGAATGTGCGGCACGTAAGAGACCAAAGAAACGTAGCCGAGGAAGGTTGCAGCGGTATAATGTCGGAGCACCTTTTGCGCGGATAGCATTGGACATTTTGGGTCCTTTACCACGATCTTCAAATGGCAACAAATACATCCTAGTTTTCATGGACTACTTTACTAAGTGGCCTGAAGCATTTTCAATCCCTGATCAAGAAGCGACTACAGTAGCCGAGGTTCTAGTGCAACAATGGGTTTCCAGATTCGGCGCACCCTTACAAATTCATTCAGATCAAGGAACAAATTTCACCTCTGCGGTGTTTAAAGGAATGTGTCAAATTTTTGGAATAGACAAGACGCAGACCACGCCATTGCACCCGCAATCGGACGGCATGGTAGAGAGGTTTAACCGAACCATCTTAAATAATCCATCACTTATGGTTTCCAGAGATCAGCAAGATTGGGATTTGAAGCTACTGCTGTTTCTGCTTGCATATCGCAGTGCTCTCCACGAGACTACCGGATACAACCCATCACAAATGCTCTTTGGTCGCGAACTTCGTCTCCCTTGTGATCTTCAGTTTAATCGTCCACCGGATACATCTTCATCGCCAGAAGAATGCCTTCGAGACTTTCAGGCACGTCTTGAAGATGTCCATAACTTTTCTCGAGACCGAATCAACCTGACGACCGAAAGAATGAAGACAAGGTATGACACAAAAGCGACAGGACATGAATTTCAGGAAGATGATAAAGTTTGGTTGTGGGACCTGATTCGACAACCAGTTTTCTCCAAAGTTGCAATCCAACTGGGAAGGTCCCTACACAGACCTAAAAAGACTGAATGACGTCGTGGTTTGTATAAGGAAATCATCTTCTTCACAACCAAAGGTAATACATTATGATAGATTAGCTCCTTATCGTAATGTAAAGTAAAAATTAGTATACCATAGTCTCTTTGAAAATAGTATAGATAATTTTATTTTCTATTTTTTTAGTATTTTTAATTGTTTGTGTATGTAATGTGTTCTGAATCCTCTTAAAATGTAAATTCTTTTATATTAAATTTGGCCTCCTATCAGGGGATTGTACTGCGAGGGACGTGCAGTCTTTGAGAGGAGGCAATGTTACAAATTTATAAATAATTATTGTATATGTCTTAAAATATCTCAGACAGATCGGAAATACATTTTGGGCAAAAATTGCGGTATTTAGACGGGCTATACGTTAAAAGCGGGTTTTCTAATGATTTGGTGACTTGGCGATGTTTTGGCCAGAAAACTTGGCGACTTGGCGAGAAATATATACTTTTGGAAACATCCATCACCTAAGCTCTAGGGCCAATATTTAGCGAGATAGCCTTGAAGCTTCCAGAACCTTGGCGAAATTAATAGATTTCACCGCCAAGTCAGGTATAAATACCACAGCCCGACATAGTTAGTTTTGTAAAGACAGAGTTTTGCGAAGACAGTCAGTGAGTGAAGTGAATTAGTCGTGGCCGCTAGTCTACAGAAGCCTGAGGTATTTGAGACCTGTGATTGGGAGCTGTTACTTATTGTATCTGACGAATTGTAGCTGTATAATTGTGATTGTTACAGCTGGTATTTCTAGTGGAATTTATACGAATAAAAGTCTTGTGTTCATTGAGTGGTTGTTTTCTTCAACTCTCAATCCACACGAACCCCGAAGCTCGGTACAATATTAAAAAAATTGGTTTTACCGAAGGTCCCCTGATTACTAGTACTTGTGCTGAATACATGAAGCCTTGGCATGATGTAACTTAAATTGTGCTTAAAGAGGAAAAGAAAACACAGATGACGATTAGTTCCTGATTTTGACTCTTTTATCCCCAGAATTGCTACTTTTTAAGACTAAAACTTTTTATTTCAGACTGTTACCTTTTCATTTTTTTTAAAAAAGAATAGTATCTGAGATGTGTTCAAGACGTTACCTTTTGAAGATGGCCAATGACGAGAGTGAAGATGCCGATATCGATTCTCTAACCAGATGAAGATGAAGGAGCCCTCCACGACAGAATCTTAGATTCGAGGAACAACGACGATGATTTAGATGAAAATTGAAAAGATGAATTAGAGGAGAATTGACAACAATGTTTACTAAGTTCTTCTTGAACATGTTACTGCTCCTATTCATTTTTTATTTCAAAAAATTCTGATTCCAGACGAATGCTGAGGTCAGCTTTGACATCAGGATGGCCGATTGTGGAATTGAAAGCGCCAACAGAGGGCCATTTACATGTTTGTCACCGGACATGCAAAGAGAGAGGGAAGGGGACAACGAGGAGAACGACTATCTGATGATTGAAAAAAGACGCGATGACGTGAAGACGCGATTTTATATTGATCTTTCGAATTATAACTAGATGTTACAATGTGCTTTGATATTAATTTGTAAATAGCTTTATCTTGTTCTTTGAATATAATTAACATTTATTGGTCATTATTCCCGATAATAAAGCCCACAGACTCCCATACATATGCATCATTTTTTTCATTATGGTTTCTGAAGGGGGTTCTGTTTGATTTCGCCCGTGTCACTGAACCGATATTTTTGGCTACACAGAATACAGATAAAACAGAAAAGAAAAAAAGTGACGTTCACTGTAACATACTTTACTTCGAAGTCTCAAGCATTTTGACGAGTAAAATTTTGGCTTAAGATAAAAAGTTGCCGTTTCTGAATGTTTCTTTTGTGATCGGTAATAATTTTATTACTTCCGCTTAAGAAGTGCAAATGTACCAAGATATACTCTTTTTATAATTTACCTTAAGAAAAACACTCTCTTACAAGACTAAGACAAGTACTTGGTCTTTTAAGAAACTCTGATTAATAAAAAAAAATCAAATTTCTGCAAAGGAATAAAATTCTAAGATATTAAAAAAATGCTGAGCCTTAATTCTAACTTTTGCTTTACCTTATCACACATGATGAAAAATATGCAGCTTAGAATACAAAACTGAAAATCCTAGAATGATTTAAATCAATATATAATCTATGAATGCTATTTTTATGTACCATTTTTATAGCCGAATCAGCTTAAATTGGCGTTAAAAACTCCTATTAGTTTTTTTAACTTTGCAAATTATAAATGTTAGCGAAACAGGTGAAAAAAAATATTAAAATCATGACAATGCAAAGGATTTCCTCTATGGTTTCTATTTCATGATTACTGTTGTAAAATAGCTCGTCCTTTGATGCCGCACAGTCTTTACGGACTAAAGAATGCCTTTGAATGCCCTGCGCGTCCGTTGACTCAGAGGACTTGTCAAAAGCATGTCGGAAAAGCCCAAAGGATGCCGAAGGCTTAGCATCTGTCTCCAGTTATTCAACATGGATAGCAACCCGTACGAAAACAGAAGGAAGTACTCCTCCGAGGTTTCGGGTTCAATACCAGAACTCTGAAGAGTGCTTAAATGTAAAATTCAAGGACTTACAAAATATTTTTGTCAAGCATGAAAACTTATCAACAAGGTTGATTTACCAATATATCAACGCCCCATCTAGGAGTGGAAAACTATTTCACTTTATTTCTACCGTTCCAAATACTGAAGTACTTCCCATTTTGTATAGTTGAAATAAATATTCTGATTACTTTGATAAAATTTACATTTTCAGAAAAAGAATATCTTTAAAACTTATACTCTGCTCTGAAGGTTATATATTTCATTTATAAGTTTTTTTCTTAATCATTTAAGATTTTTTTCTCTTTGGGGTCATTTTTTTTGTTAGTTATCAAATTTTCATCATTAAATTTTATTACTTTGACATGATTTTCGACAAAGACCGTGGCCTGGTGGCGTAATTGTTCTTCAAAGCAAATGGGGTGTTGCATTTATGTACGGTGATACCCTCATTTCACTTCATTCCATTCTACAATTGCTTTATGCAGATAGGCGACGAAGGGCAAAGAGTTCGATACCAGACACTACTAAAAGGATATGTGCTTGTCAAAAGATTTCTTGAACGGCGGAAATGGATCGTTGGAAACGTAGCACAATAACCTGTTTGTGAAAATCGGAAATATTTCGAAGTCACGTCCAGTCATTCCTTCCTGCACTCCTCTTCGCGACTGGAGAGAAAGGAGGATAGCAGGAACGATTGAGAAGGTTGGATATAATTACAAAACTCTGCTTCTTAAGCCGTATAGTAACGACTTTCTTCGTACCGTCCAGATAAGAAGACAAACGCTTTGCCCACAGTCCTCTCAGCCATGCAATTATTCCAGCTTCTTCACTGTTCACTCACTCACTGCTTGGCCGACTCTTCGGTAGAGCCTCGGAAGCTTCCAGAACATCCCTGTTTTCAGCTCTTGACTCGAAAATTCATAAATGTTCACATATGTTTTGCCTCTAAAAATGACGCCAAACCGCCAAAAATATTGCCAAATGTCATTAAACTGCCAGACAGTTAAATCTCAGCTTTGAACTAAGCGCTGTTTAGACGATGATTTCACAAATTAAACGATAATCACACTCTAAAAACTGCAGTTAAATAAAACTAAAAGACACTCCCATAAATACTTGCATTTTTCGAAACAGCATTTTGATACTGGCAACGACAGTCGGGAAATGAATGAATTTCTTTGGCTTTCAAAGTAAGCTTTGCGTGCAAATACTCGTAGATGCTTTTGCTTAAGGATCTAATGAAAATATATGTATCGGGTTTTTAAACTATACTTTATTTCTTTTGTTTGTTGTGCACTAATGAATTAAAATTAGCAACCCAATATTTGTTTGCGTCTCGAAAAACCTTTCTAATTGTTTTACCAAATGTTTTCAAAAGATAAGGGAGAAATTGGCAGAGAAAGTCTGAACTTTACACCAAAGAGCAAAATTTACTTTGAAACGAAAATTACTGTGCGTGCCTTGCAGAGTTATCGCTCTGTAGTTCAGAAACAAGTAAAATGTTAACAGATAATTAATTAGCACAATGCTCATTAATCATTTCTTCTAATAAGATTGTATGTTCTATTTCTTCATGGAATAAAATGATTATTCCGTTTATTGCTTTTAATTCTGATGTTGTTGTTGTCGTCCTGTGCCACATAGGCTGGCATTATGGGATACGCTGCTCCACTTTTCCAACTTACCCATATTTTAGTGTGGAGACGACTTCCTCAGTACACACATGAAGTAGGAAACCGTTTATAGGGTAGGCAACCCTTCATACAAGGAAAGGATAAAGACAAGAGAGAGGGAGAAAGTACGTTCATGCCCGGGCCGAGATTCGAACCCAGGACTTCCCTATCCACAATCAGGCACGCTGAACACTAGACAGGATGAGCGGCTTTTATTCTACTGAAGCAGACGGATCAATCTCGCAGACGGTGAGAGGAGACCGACACACGACGGATGGATCAGGAAATGTGAAAACAAAGACCTACATTTAAATAACCCCCCAAACAGACAATTTAAAAAACTCCATGAACGACTCACACATTTAAACGCCATCGTTTAACGTTTCACAACATGAACTTACCGCATGATTTGAAGTTTGCTAATAATACTTCTAATGAAATGGTTGCTTTAAATAATTGGGATCATTCAATATAATTAATAACCAATTAAAGCAATAAATTTTGTTTTAAAAATATGTTGAGAAGTTGCTTGAATAACTATTGAATTTAGCCAAATATTAAAGTTTTATTTAATTATTCCTTATAAAAAATATTAGCTAATATGGATGTGATTAAAATAAAATGGAGAATAATCTTATTAATAAATCCCACACAATTCGTAAAGGTATTTCACAACTGAGGGGTTCATTAAACCTTTAATAAGTGGGGAAGGAGCTCATTTTAGTTGCACGTCGCACATGCTTAAAATAATATATACACATTTCATTTCACACTATATAAATTGCGTAGAAATATTGTATTAGACTCTAAAGCTTAAAAAATCAAATTGTAAGCTTTTATAACTTTTTTCACACGCTGTGCTTTAAATGCTTTATGTATAAATTATATTTAATTGAATATATAATTTGTTTTTATATTTATTTTGTGATTTATATTGATAAAATATAAATCACAAAATAAATAATAAAAAAATTTCTTAAAAAATAGTTCGAATTTGATTAAATTAGAGCTAAAATTAAAAAAAAAATACTTTCTTTTTTATTTACATATAATTGTTTTACTTTATCGAAAAGGAATTGAAAAATACTAAAATATTATACAACCTTTCAAAAGAAAACATTCCCCATTTATGGTTCCTGTTATGCAATCAAAATACTCTCTCCTATTTCACTGTGTGGATCGTTTTTTTAATAGCATATCCTTCTTAATATATAAACAATATTTTCTTTATTAGTTTCTTAGAATGCATAAATTTGTGAAAGACTTTTATTTATAATTTTTTCTCTCTTAGCGACAGTTCAATGCGATTGGAGGGGAAATGAAAGAAAGAAAAAAAATCACAGGTTTAAATAGTATAATTTTTATAAATGCTTTTATCAAGTATAAAATATAAATTTTTTCTGAATACAATTTACTAGTCCAATCAAGGTAAGCAAAGACAATCATTAAAAAACAAATCGATTACAAAGTAAGAGAGAGGGGGGCTTTTTTAATACTTCGTTTCGTACTTGGCGAAGGAAAATCGCCAAATGATTACTTCTAACCAGATGTAAAATTGCACATAATACGTAAAACTATAGAAATAAATCCTTATTCTGTGCTTGTCAACCGAATTTCCATCCAGCAATAGAAACTTATAATTCAGGATGTCGGCTTTTCATTTCGAATTTTTGGAGACATAGTTTTAACTTCAAGTAAAGTTGCTCAAATAGTCTCCAAAAATTAAGAAATGACCAGTTTTATGCCTAATTCTCAAATTAATGAATGTAGGAACAACAAATTTGGACGACATGTGCGCAAAACAATTATGTATTGATTGCAACATAAAAGTTTATATAAGAACGAAAAAATGATTTATACAACAAAAAAGTCGATCTCGATGGAAATGTCCCTTCTTAGAAAAAAATAATCACAGTTTTATAAGGTAAAATATTTACACAGTTTTCAGTGAAAACAGAATAAGAAAAAGAGTTTTAATAAGGTCAATTAGGTTGTCGGATACCAAAATGGGAAACGAAGACCATACATGGAGTAAACTGTTTTCTAATTCACCTACAGACTCTGCAGAAGGACTTAAAGCAGCAACCTATCTAACAAGAGCCGAGAGATGCTCTACGGGATTTAGGTCTGGAGATAGAGTTGGTCATTCCATCCGTTCCAAACCAAGAGCCTCAAGATATCATCTACCAAAATGAAATCGTTGCCGATTGCACCGGCATATGGATCAAAAAATCTCATTCCGATATCTCACATCAGACACAATTCCTCTCTGCAACACATCCAGGTCCGGGATCTCTGCTGAAACCATCACCGTGGCAACCGTGTCTTTCCACAATATTGGATTGATGGTATCTAGTGCTTTGTTTTTCTCTCCCCACCCCCTTCCGATCAGCACACGTCCAAAATCACTCACACGTATGAATGTAACTTCGTCCATAAAAGCTACAGAAGCCCATCGCTTTCATGCAACTTGTTCCCAAGATTAGATGGCCCTTTTCTATCGTCCGGTGAGGGGGACACACGCAAATGCTTCCTGCAGAATTATCCTGATCCTGTAGAGAGGTTTGCAACAAGTTATGGCACAAAAATGCTTCTCCGTTGAGCCGAAAGAGCTATAAAAGTTCTGTTGCGGGTGCCATCAGCATGTCTTTCTGGGCACACGAAGTTTCGGATGGATCGATATTGATTCCGGAACACACTGCGAGGAGCCTGAGACTTGCCCCATCTTCATCCGACTAACCGACCGCCATCTTAACGAATCGGGCAAGCGGCTTCTCTCACACATTATGAAATTGCAATGATTATTGTCAAAGAATTTGCGAACAAAAGTTGAAATTCAACAAAGTTATGCGTATTTATGAAAACCTGTTTTCATAAATACGCATAACTTTGTTGTCGTTTGCATGTTTTTCTTGCTCTCATATGATGTTTTTTTGCAATAAAAAAGTGGCAGCTAGTGGCAGCTTTCTGCATAATTTTACATAGATCTGTTTTTATCATTTAATAAACTATAAATTTATTGTCAGTGCCATTTTTGTATGGCAAACTTTGAAAAAAATGTTGTTTCTTAATTTTTGGAGGCCAGTTAGGGAATTTTCAATCATTTAACACTGCTCTATTCATGATGTTTCGTTTCATGGTGCAAAACAGCTACTTGAATAAGAAAGTAAATGGGAAGTAACTACATTTTCCCCGAAAGCTAGGGACGCAATTTTCATTGCGTATCTCTGGTTCGTACACAAAAAGCAGAAGGATAAACTTTGAAAAACATGTTCATGGTGCTACATGATAAAAGAAGAGGCAAGTCCAGTCTCTTCTTAGCTATATATCTTTTTATTGATGCCCGTATTTTAAATAAATTTTTTTAAAAGTTTATTTTCTTAAATGAATGTTTTCAAAAGTGTAAACTTTTAAACTTGATTTGAAATAATAATAATAAGAAGAATTTCTTGCTGGAATAATCAGTAAAATGTATTGTTTTCAACAGGATTCTTACAGTGAAACTGCATCCATTGGCCCTCTAAACTGACTCCATGCAAAATGCAAAACAAAAGTCATCATGGATTGACCATGAATCTGTAACTCAACGAATTAGATTTTTGTAAGCTTAATGTGGCCTCTTCGAAGTGAGAAGTTCCGGACTCAATCGCAACTGATGTTGAAGAATGGAAACATGTTTTCTTAGCCTTGTGTGCTGACTACAAATGGGTGCAATTTAATGTTCTTGTGGTTGGCAACAAGAACTATTTGTGAGGGGGCGCTGATTGTGTTCGTGTGGAGAGAGCATGCAAAATGAAGTAACGAGATGGCCAGAATCGATTTTGGCTCCACCAAGGGAGAGAAGGAGGTCAAAGGTTTTTTTAGAGAGGACCAGTTGTGGACTCGTGACGTTGCCAGGGAGGAGAGCCGAGACTGGAGCGGTGCGAGGCGAATGCATCAAAAAACCGGGAGAAGATTTGTTTCAAGGGTGAACCAAGATATATGATATTTCTACGGCGGCTGTGACATTTCTGCAAAATCCCTTGAGGCTAAAAAAAGAGCAGCAGAGTACCCCCGATTAGCATTATAAAAGGAGGTTTCCTAATTATCCGCTGCGACATGAAGCCTTGCCCACGTGGGCTATCCTGGCGTTCCCAGATTACTGCGTAAGTTTCATTTGTGTAAACTATTACATACAATCAACAATGGCACTACAACCCTGTGTGGGTCCTGGCCTTCTCAATGAGCTTATTCCATCTTGACCTGTACTCAGCAGCACTTTTCCAATTCGATGTTCGAATAGTATTAAAGTCCCTATCAAGACAATCAATCCGTCTGATTTTGGGCCTACCTCTGGAACGCTTTCCCATTGGGTTTGCAAGAAAATTTTTTTAGGGTTGTGTGTTCAGTTGGACAACATCAATGTCCTTCAAACTTTTGTATAATTCATGGTTATACCTTCTACGCCATACCCCATCTGTCTCCACTCCACCATACATGCTTCTCAAAATTTTCATTTCAAAAATAGCCAAACGGCATTTATGTTTCTGTGTCATGGCCCAAGTCTCTGAAGCATAAGTTAAAATGGGTCTAATAATACTTTTATATAGTAAAATTTTTGTCCTGTGTTTCATATATTTGGAGGTAAGATATTTTTTTAAACCATAAGATGCACGATTTGCTGCAATTACTCTTTTGTTTATTTCGGGTCCCAAATCACGAAAGTTATTTATTTCAGATCCAAAGTAGGTAAAACTGTTCACGGCTTCAAAATCATAAGAGCCTATAATGAATACAGAGCAAGGATGGTTTTGCCTTATGCATGACATATATTTTGTTTTGCTTTGATTGACTATTAAATTCATTTTATTTGCCTCTCTTACCAATGCCAGAAAAGATTCTTTAAGAGTATCAGGATTTCTAGCAATTAAATCCAAATCATCTGCAAACCCCATGATTTGTAAACTTTTAGTAAAAATGGTACCTCTAGTATTAATGCCTGCATTTCTAAAGACTTTTTCTAAAGCAAAGTTAAATAATAAGCAGGCGAAGGCATCTCCTTGTCTTACACTATTTTTAATGGTTCTGAATGATAACTCTGAATCTGAATCTTCATTACAGATTCCTGCATAGTTAGATTTACTAATCTGGTTAGTTTTCCAGGAATACCAAAATCTATCATTGCATTAATTACTGCATTTCTGTTCAAACTTTCATAAGCAGTTCTGAAATCAATGAATAGGTGATGTGTGTCAATTCCATGCTCTCTACATTTTTCCAGGATCTGTCTTAAGTTATAAATCTGTTCCACAGTAGATCTCTCTTTCCGGAACCCACATTGGTAGTCTCCAATTATATTATCAGCCAGTGGGACTAATCTGTTGAATAAAATACCTGATAAAACTTTATAAGCTGTGCACAGAAGGCTAATTCCTCTGTAATTAGAGCATTTTAAAAGATCTCCTTTCTTACGAATGACACAAGTAATACTTTCCTTCCAATCTAGGGGTAATACCTCCTGGTTCCATATGTCAATTAAAAGATTATATAGTCCACCAAGTGCAACATCACTACCACATTTCAAAAGTTCTGCCGGAATTTGATCAGGACCTGCTGCCTTGTTGTTTTTAAGTTTTCCCAGTGCTTCTCTAAATTCCTCAAAAGTAGGAGGTGGAGCCTCAGCTTCAGAGCTATCAGCAGGATTAATGCATGAGAGTGCAATTCCTGATTAAGCAGATCATTAAAGTGTTCTCTCCATCTTTGGAGTACATCAGCAGTACTTGTAAGAATGGTCCCTGACTTAGACCTGCAAAATGAAATTCTAGGTTTAAACTATTTACGACCCACAGTAATTTTCTGGAAGAAAGCTCTGCTTTCATTGGATCTCCTTAGATGTTCAACATCTTTTAATAGATCCCCCCAAAATTGTCGTTTTTTTGCTCTGTAGATTCTTTTCTCATCCCGTCTTGCTTCTTTATAAGATTCAACAGCTCTTCGGGTGTGTTTTCCTTGAATCATGTTCCTATAAGCATTATTTTTGTTGGCAGTAGCCACTTTGCAATCAGCGTCAAACCAATCACTTGAAGTTCTTCTTTCTGATTTTCCCAAGATAGCAGTGCATGATGCCTTAAAGGCATCTCTAATGCCATGCCATTTATCATTAATGTCACCATCAGTATTAACCTCCTTCAAGTTTCTATCTAGGTCCAATTGGTAGCTCTTTAATGTCACTGGATCTTTTAGTCTATCACAATTAAATTTAATCAGAGCCTCTCCTCTTACCTTTCGAGCATTAGATATTCTACTTCGAATTTTTTCGACAATGAGATAATGGTCTGAATCAATGTTAGCTCCACGCATTGATCTCACATCCATGATATTTGATATGCGTCTTGAATCAATGAGTACGTGGTCTATTTGGTTAGTCGAATTGCCATCAAGTGATCTCCAAGTGAATTTATGAATATTCCTGTGTTCGAATAAAGTGCTGGCTATAACCATTTCACGAGCAGCAGCAAAAGAAATCAATCTTATGCCATTTTCATTAGATTCACTATGAAGGTTATGCTTTCCAATAATAGGGTAAAATTCAGTCTCTCTGCCAATCTTAGCATTCATGTCTCCTAAAATAATTTTGACATCATGCCTGTTGCATGAATTGAGCAAAATTTCCAGATCATCATAAAAGGCATCTTTCATCCTCTCCCTTCTCCTCAGTAGGTGCATGGGCACTTATTATACTATAGTTTGAAAAAGTACTTCTCAATCTTATTTTACAGAGTCTTGGAGAACTCGCTTTGAAGTCTATTACTAAGTGTTTGATTCTTTTATTTAAAAGAAAACCAGTGCCAAAAACATGTTTCTTTTCATGACAACTATAGAAGAGGACATGATTCTTTTTCTCCAGGATACCCCGTCCTGTCCATCTAAGTTCTTGTAAAGCAATTAAGTCCAATTGGTAACTATCCATTTGCTCAGTTAACATTTGTAGTCCTTTGGTTCGATATAATGACCGCACGTTCCACTGTGCGAATTTCAAGTCCTTGTGCAGAGTTCCAAGTCGTTTTCCAAAGGTCCGTCCAGAATTTTTCTCATGAGACTTCGCAACAATTAAGATTTCACAGGGTGGGGTCGTTAGCCCCACGCCCAACCCCCAACCTGGAGGACCAGGCCTCCATATTTATAAACCCCCTGGAAACAGGGGTGCCGGGCTGTACCCCCCAACACTGGGTATCCATTTTAGTCGCCTTTTACGACATGCATGAGCTACATTGGGACTATTCTTTCACACCCGGTCACCACATGGGTGAAACTATTACTTACACTATTCCAAATTAATCTGTAAATTATAATTTGTGTTATTCTAAATTAATGTGTAATAAGCACTATTAATTAATTATCAACCTGGAATCTTATTAAGGGTCTGTTACTAGTATTATTTAATTAATAAACTCTAGCATAAGTAAAAATTACATAATAAGAAACTTAGTACACTTGCTGTCAATAGTAAAATCTATAAATTTAAATTTATAGCGATAAAAATAAAGTAGATAAATAAGTGTTGCTGCACCAGCATGCTTCCCCGTACCTAACCCTGAGTTGGACTCTACCAGTTAGATAGAAGCAGCAGGGTGGAGTCTTCGTGATTTTAAAGCATGGATCTTGCGGAAAACCCTGATAATTGGCCTCCCACCCCCATAAGTATCACCTTACTTAGATGACACTGCGACCACACCCAGTTTTAACATCCCCCAACCACCATTAGTGAACACGAGGGATCTTTAGTCAAGCTGGGATTCAAACTCACTAAGTTCCGATCATGAGAACGACGTCCTCGCCAACCAGGCCAACGCGGCTCCACAAAAACGTATGTTAAATCTTAAAACTAATTTTACGAAACTGTTCTCTCGTTATAAATAAATACTATTGGCAATAAATATTAGTATGTACTACAAAAGCAACACATGTAGAAGCAATTCTCCCCTGCGCCATTCATTTCACAAGACCACGATCAGTCCTTGTAAAAGTATCTTCCGGTGCTGCCGATTATACGTCGATGTATCGGCTGCCGGATGGGAAAGACATACGAATTCCTTAAAAATATCCGCCATTTCCAAACAGTTAGTAAATATACAATTTGAAGAATTCGCGGCTCTCCAATATAAACGTTAATCTCAACGATAAAATAAAAAGATTGAAAACAAATTGAAAAAAAGCATTTTATTAAAAATAGAATCAAGCAAAAAGGGCGTAAAGATGATTTCGCGAGATAAAGATGTTTAGTTCATATCTACCAATAATTAAAAATGATCATTGAGTCTGAGGAAGCAGACTCTGGTTCGTGCCCTTCAGAGGTATGATGATCTGTCGTCTGCTGATTACCTTTCAGCAGGATTTTCCATAGACAACAGACCTTGTCTTAAGGAAACCCGGAAAACTCCCAAGCATACACTTCCACAAACGTGCATACAGAAAGGCAGCAGCAGTTGTTGTATTGTTCAGCAGTAGTTGGTGTGGAATCTCAGACCTTCTGTCTCTAGCTGTCCTTGTTGCATAAGCTATCGTGTCAGGATTAAAACTTAAATGGTCATGGTAATCTAGTGGTTAGGCCGAAGACCCACCAAGTACACGCGAAGTACGTGCTCGTTAAATCCGTGGAACAGAAGGTCCTGTGGTCCATCGTTGAGCAGTTACCATGGGTGTAATGGTCTGGAGAAAATTTCTTCCCACTCCAGATGAATGTCAATATTGAAGGAGTGGATCCTCTAGTGGTGCCATCTATCGAAGAAGTTTAGAGCAAAGTCATAATTACACCTTTGTGGTGCTCTGGTTAAACGAAAGATGTACCCTAGTGACTTAAATTCGCATAGCTAACGGCAGAAAGAGCTTGGCATGTCCAAGTGTTATAAGTAACAACAGCAACAAAAAAACTTAAATGTTGCTTACTTGACCTAATAACAGGATGTGTTATGTGAAAGCTTTGGTTTCAATCCAAATCGCTGTTGAAAAGCAAAATATAGCTGTTCATTGTCGAGACAATGGGTTGTATATTCACATATTAAATGACATAAAACTCACAAGCACTTACCTCAACAGATATGCATCTTCCGCTGTTCTACAACAGATATGACCGAAGAGTTTGTTTTTCCTATACATCTTTTCCCATCTTCAGTGAGCTCTTTTCGCTTACCGCAAAATGCCCCAAGGCTGGTATTCTAATATGACGTTCATAAATCAGTTTCGGGAAAGATTTTTCACATATATTCACTTGTCTAAAGGCAGGTGGTTGCTGAAAGACTTTCTTGTAGATGTCTCTCACTTCCAGAAAAGTGAACTCCAGCGTGTCACTTATTACTGGAACTGTGGTGGTAGTCAGGGAGGATGGAGGTTACTTCCTGATAGAGCAGTCTCTTACTATTTTGCGCACTTTAGAGCTGAAGTCACCAACGAGGTTGTTCTAGCTTGACAATAGTTCTTGTAAATAGGAGCAGAACACACGTTCATTCGATGTTCAGACTTGGACACAAACACTAGTTGAAGTGCATTAGCCGTCTGAAAAACCGAAACTGTGACCCATTAAACGCATTTATGAGGTTATCTTTGCCTCATTGCTGAATTGGTTGTACATTAGTGGCCGTTCAAATGCTCGTAAAAGTACTAAAAGGTAACAAAATAGGAACTAACTCGGTAAAAATGTCCGTAGAGCCCTTATTTAGGGTTGAGTCTCAACATTTTATCAATGCTTTATAATCTTGTTCTTCTTGTAGTAATTTCACGAGAGAGTCTCTTGATTATCAGATCAGGACTGTGTAGTTGAGTGTAGACTCGGTCAAACTACTATTTTCAATTACTTTCAGTCTTAATCGAGAGTCCCCTGCTGCAATGCTTGATGCTCCTCCAGAAGGCGAGGACTGCCTTGCTGGATGGGAACACAAGAAAAGTATTATCTATCCCCATAAGTTCAGGATTTCCAATTTTTTAATAGTAAAAGTTAATTTGTTTTGCTCTTAACAGTTAAGTAATCCCATTTAGCTTCCGTCTGCTTTTGGCAACGAGTTGCTGTCAGTCAAATGCACGGGTTGCCTCCTTTGCGGTAGATGCTCTGGCGGCTTTCTCCAGTGTGTGGACAAACGTGGGTCACAAATAACTGGGTCAGTTGGAATTAGTCGCTTTGTATCGGCTTTTGGGAAGAAGTTATGTGTGCACATAAGTATTTTTGCGTTATCCTATTCGGATTGTCACACATCCATTATGTGATTAAAAGCTAATTTTTTGGCATCAGACACTGGAGTTTACTATGCTTTTTGGTGGCATTGTAATTACTTACCCCGTCTTCACTCCATGATCATTTGAAAAAAACTCCAAATTTATTTCGTTACGATGCCTGAGAAGCGCTCTCTTCATGCGATGTTAATGTGCTGGAGCACAGTGCATTTAAGCCGACTCTTAGATACTGGAGACCAATTCATCCAGGCGAGGCTTTTTTCTGAAATGATCCCTATTTGGACAACATGTCTTGTCCTCTTGTTGCGAAAAATCGTGATTGAGGATATGATTTTTCTGACAAAATTCTCAATTCCATTTTCAATCAAGCAATTTATTGAATTTAAATTTTCGAGAAATGGGCTAAAATCCCCCATAGGTCATTTTGTAAGCAAAATGCAATTTTCATTTATTTTGAAAAGTGTCAAAGGAACTTTTGGGACTACAATGTTCCATGAATTTTGTAGCATGATTATTGTATTTAATCATGTTTAGACACTTAAGCGAAGTTGATGCATCGTATGATGTAATATGATTTCGGCGCAATAACCTCAGAAACTGAAAAAGGTTTGTGTGGTTGTAAGTAGTCACTTTTATGTAATGGTAAAACAAGAAAAAAATTATTTCCTAACAACGCTAATGTCGCAGCAAAATATTCTGTTTTTGCAGAACAATTTTTCTGATTATTAAGCAGTTCGATCGGACATATAAAATTTGCAATTTGTTCGTCAGACTTTTTTTTTTTTTTTTTTTTTTTTTGCCCATGAAGTCTAATTACATCTGGAATCAGTGTTCAAAGTAGATTCTACCCTACAAACATCAAAACCTAAGGAAGAAAATGAAATTCACAAAGTAATGTATCAAAGGACAGAGCACTAACCATTCTAGTGTAAGCTCGGTTTCGGTTAAACAAAAGGAATCATGTCATCCTTCATAAGTTAACAGATAACTAAAAATACAGGAAACAAACACTAGTACAACTCTGGTGGCCGGGATTGTTCACATTATCAGTTGGTAATGCGTTTGAATCTCAAATTAAATGAAAGTTCGTCGTGTTCGCCAGAAGTGACTAGGGCACCTTCAATAACTCGTGGTGGTCATATCTTTCAAGTAAAATGATACCTCTGCTGGGATAAGGTCAAGTATTCGGGTATTTTTGACTTGGTTTTGCTTCTAAATGACGGAGACTCCCATCCGACTGCTTTAGCCAAACTTGTAGATCTTAATTCTGGGTTAGGTACAGGGAAGTATGCTAGTCCACACTATTTCACTTCAGGATACTCGAAAATACCTATTGCATAATCTAGCATTTTATGCACAAAACTAAAGATTTATATGGATGCATGCAGGCAGTTCTTATTAATGATCAATTACAAAGAAAATCATTGTCTAACAACGCTAATATTGCCGTATAATATTCTTCGGGAACAATTGTTCTGACCGTGATTCATGTCCCATAAACCGAATCGTATAATTCCTCCTAAATTAATAGATAATAATAAAACATAGGTGGCAAAAAATAGTGGAAATTTTCTCCAGAATAAAAAAGTACTCGTTTTTTTTTATCTCATTATTGAAAATCAAGTTTATTTGAAAATAACGCCCATTCGAACCGCAAAATGGTTGGTTAGAGCTCAGACAAACAACTCTTGAAATGAGTGAAGTTGTTGTTTATTAACACAAATGTTTTTCTGTTCATTTTACCAAACTATCAATGTATTTTATACCATATCAAAAAATGCCCAGGTTGCTTACAATTTCAACAAAATGAAGCCGAGGTTACAGACGAGTTACCATTCTGCCTGACCGATGTTCTGGTCTGTCTTCTAAAGTCTCTTGGTTTGATTCCGGAATAAACCAGACAAGCCACTCCGTCAACCCAACGTGTATACAACATTCCCTGTTTATTGAAGCCATTTTTTTATTCACAACACAAAGCCCGAACACAAGGTGAGGCCCACGCAGTGGACGTCACCTTTACTTGCGCGGGCCGGGGTATGAATGCCCTCATGGTGGACTTTGTGGGAAGGTGGGTCGTATTTACGCTTGTCTAGAGGGAAACCATGAAAACCTCTAAAACCCACCCCGAACCCACCCTTGGCACGAGCTGGCATGCAACTCTGCTGTGGTTACAGGAAGAGCTGCAGCACACTCTGAAGACGTTGGTTTTAATACAATGTAGAATAGGTCTCCGGAATAAAAGCTCAAATCGGTGACTTCTTCCTTTGTCAAGAATCGGGTTGACGGTCGCGGTTGAATTTGCCTTGCAGCGATAGTAAAGTTCGTATCTGCTTTGCTAGGTGTCATTCTCGCGTACCCTGTGTTCCAGCGAGCGATGCCGCTGTCCTCTGGATCAAAAGTTTATCACATGAGGCTGCGCTCACACACTTGCTGGTATTTGTCACTGTGAGTTGATCATTGATCGTATGAGAAACCACTTTTGTGGCCGATCAATGTCAACTGTCACTTTTGTGCAAAATTGTCACTGTAGGCTCGCATTTGCCTTGGTAGCACTACACTAAAGTTTGTGAAGAAGCGGTTCCTGCTTGCCTCCAGGCAATGATGGTGTTTATGTTGGTAGTGCTTAGAGTCCACAATCTTGCTGGTTTTGTAGCTATGGGTCATTGAGTTCCAGGTCGATTGGGTTCCTTAGCCTTGTCTCTTTCGGTGTTTGTCTTGTTATCCACTGCTTGGTGGATGTGCTCCTCAGTCAGGTGAGGCATGCCTTTTCCTCAATTTGGTGAGGGTTGCCAGTTATGTGTTTGTGTATGTGTTGTCACTGTAATTCTCAATATGGTGAGGCCTACCTTGTTGTTTGTTGGTGTGTTGTTGCGTGTGAAGCACAAGTAACCTTAGTCATTAATAGTATCTACCGCTACCGGTTTTATTATCGCTAGTTTCTTAATTATTTGAATTAATTTGTTTTGCGCTCGCTGTTTTATTGTTAATAATTAGGTCGCTCCACGTTGCTATATTGGCATCGGTTGGCCTGTTTAGGTGTAGCGTGGATGTTAGCGGGCAATCAAACGCGTAGTGTTGTGGATTTCCTTCTTCTCCACATATGCAATCTCCTGTTGTGCCCTTCCTCAGCCTGTGAGCAAAGGTTGGGAACTGACCGTGACCTGTGAAGAATTGGGCTAATTGTTGCTGGCTCACTAGTCGCTTTGTGTTCACTTTCGAGAAGAAGGTGTGTGTGTACCTGCCGGTGTCAGCTTAATCCCACTCTTCTTGCCATCGATTTAGGATTTCTTGCAGGACTAAGTTTTTTAGATGCGACTTGGGTATTTTTATTGTATAATCCTGTGGCATTTGTGTCGCCCTTTTTGCTGCTTTGTCGGCCTCCTCATTTCCTATAATTCCTGTATGCGCAGGTACCCAGTATAGTTTAATTTCGTGTTGTTTCACTAACTCGATGAGTAGATTTTGTGTTTTTTGAATGAATTTATTTCTCTGTTTGTGTTTAGCTAGTGCGTACAGACTTGATAGACTGTCCGTATGTATGTGTGTACTTACTGGGCTTTTTTCTTGTATCCATGTGAGTGCTGTATTTATTGCATAGATTTCTGCTTAGAAGACCGAGTTGTTCCTATTCATGGGCAGGTGAGTGGTGCTGATTAACTGTGTGTTGTTAAATACACAGATTGCCGCTCCAACTCCATCTTCTGTTTTGGATCCTTCAGTGTAGATATTAATTTGTGGCGATAGCATATGTTGTATTGGTGGGAGATTTATGTATTTCTCCATTGTTTTATCAGCTGGGTGGATAGGGTTTGTAGCAGCTTTGGTCTAATAATCTTCTGTTTTTAACATTTGTGATCCTATTTCTGTGTCCTCATTGTATCTTAGCACGTTTGCCACGATCGCTCCCCTTAGTACCTGGAGATGTAGTGGTATAACACCCGCTAGGACGTTTAACGCTGCTGTTGATGTTGTTTTGTAGGCCCTCGTTATTCTTAGTAGAAGTGGCCTCTGTACTGTCTATAGTTTTTGTATTGCTTGTTTCCCTAGTTGTATTCCCCATACTGATAAGTGAAAATTCGTTCTGCAACTGTGTGATACCATGTTTTCAGTAAATTGGATTTGATTCCCCAGGCGCTTTTTCTGATTAGATGTCCGTGTGCTATTATTGCCTTTTGTCTTAGTGTATTGATGTGTGCGAGTCAGTTTAAGTTTTGATCTAACGTCACACCTAAGTATTTAATCGTTGTGACTGCTTTTATTGATTTCCCTCCTATTCTAATGATAGATTCTCTTTGTAATTTGTGCGGTTTGGCAAACGTGGCGATAGCATATGTTGTATGTTGCACTTGTGTACTGATATTTCGAGTTCATGTGCATTGCACCATGTCTCAAATGTTGTTACTGCCTGCTGCCCAATTGTTTCTATTATTTTTCTCGTTTTTCCTTTGACGCTGATCAGGAAGTCATCAGCAAAAGCTGTAACGTTGACTATTCGAACGTTGCTGTAACGAATCATGAATGAGGATAGATTATTTCAGATAAACCGACTTCCACCATTTAAATTAATTGATGTAGGAAGCTGAGTTATAAAATGAGAAATTTTATTATCGGGAAAATATTTCAGAGAGCTGTGTCAGAAAGTAGAAAGACATGTTGCATAATGAATTTGTAAAAAGAAAACTGTTCTTATTTATAGTTTTTTCAGATCAGTAATCCAAGTATTGAATTTTTCGGGATACCCTAAAAACTTTACAAAATATTCTGTTTTGACCTCGTTTTTTCTAGTTTTAATCACTTATTGAACTGGATAAAAACCGGAATCTACAACTTTTTGAAGTTCCTCTTCATAAAATGTTCCATTTATTTCTTCCCCTGGTAAATCTTTCAATTTATAAACTACTGGATTTCTAGGAACAATTTGCAGTACTATGAAAATTTCTCTAGTCCAATTTTGTTCATAGCCTTTTTCGAATCGCAATTTTTGCTTACTTACGCGCACAGTGTCACCTTTTTTCAATTTCGGTGGCTTTGGTTTTAGATTGATGAGGTCTCCATATAATTTGCGTCGCACTTGGTCTTTATTATTTTTGTTGACTGAAGCAGGGGACATTTTAATACTTCTGTGCCAGGTATGATTATAACTATAAACCAGTTTATCAATAATATCAATATATTTTTTGGTGTTAAATTCAGTAAAATATTTCCACATTTTAGTTTTTAAAGCGCGAATAAATCTTTCAGCAATATTTGCATTTGTTTGATTTTGAGTAGTAAAAAATTTAATTTTTATTTGTTTTAAATAATTTTGTACCATTTTATTTTTAAATTCGGAACTGGAATCTGACTGAAGTCGAGACGGTTTTCAAAACTTAAAAATAGTTTCTAATGCTAATTTTATAGTCTTTCCTAACTTATCTTTCGATGGAATTGCCCACGCATATTTAGAAAATACATCAATACAGGTCAGTAAATATTTGTAAACTTTATTAAACTTAGCTAAACTTTGCATATCAGCTAAATCTATTTGAAATTGTTGATCAATGTCACTAACTGACGCCCTATTTCTCCGGAATTTGTAACGAATTGCCTTATGCAGAGTGTAAGAATCTTTTTGAGATCTCTTTATGTCTGAGACTTTATCCTTCCAGCCTCGTCTCATCGCATTTATTCCCCTAAAACTAGCTGTGTGCTCAGGATCTTTGTAAATTCTCTCCGATACACTCGCGTGTTTGTATTCAGACTAAAACAATTTATTTAATGTTTTAACTTAAATATTAATTCATGATTTGCAGTTCTCTTATAGTTCATACCAAAATAAATTATTTGAAAAAGTCAAATCTGATTCTTTTAACTTAGTGGTTGAATTTCCATCAATATTTTTTTTATTTTATTATAAATACAAAATAAAACATGTTTTTATTTTTTCTTGTAACGCATTAAATAATTCTTAATATTAAGGGGAAAATAATACGATTTCTTTATTTCCATTCCCACTACAAAAGAAAAAAGCTGGTAACACCTGGTTTTCTTCATTCCTAAGAGGCTTGTGTGCTATTGTTCTCTTTCACCTATTTCGGTATTCACAAAGCAGTTAGAGGGGGACATTTTTCAATTTGAGACTCCGCTTTAGGACTTTCGTTGTATTTCTAAGCGCACATTGTGTTTTATACCTTTCATATATATATTCAGTTGAATCCCTGTCAGGTTCAATACTTGTTGGAGAACACATCCCATTGTTGCTCCCTTCGAAAGCTGTGACTATTGCTGACCAGTTAAAGGAAAAATTTCTTTTAAATTTTTAAATCATTCAACTTCGATATGCACTACCATTGTGTTAAGGAATCTATTTTTCTCAAATGACATTGCATGCAAAGGTATAGGTTTCCCTAGGAAATTTTCGGATATTAATATTCTTGATTATTGTAATATATTCTGACATTTCCAATGATCAAGAATGTTCTATAATTTTCGGCTTCAGCTCATTACATTCTGAATTTTTACTGGGCAGAGCTTCTGCAGGTTTCACACCGCCCCGTTTCCTTATGATCCAATTAGATTTTTTTACAGGGACACTACAGCTCAACTCTATTTTTTGAATAACTGAAGTGAAATAAATTCATCATGTGATAGCAATTATCTGGGCTATATAAATGCTAAGAAGGGAAAATGTTCTCATACTACACCATTAGTAAGAAATTGTGCTCAATTTCTTGATTGTTCGGTTCCCATGAAGAGTGAGACTTTTCTCATGATGAAATGATAGTAAGGAACATATATGAACGCAGTTCTATTTCTCGAATGTTTGGCACAGTGCAGCCTGAGACCTTTCTCACATTGAAATTCTAGTAAATATCTTATGTGAATTCTGGTCACATAAGATCTGACTTGAGGATAGAATTTGTGGACTGTTTGGTACAAAGACGAATATTTAACTGCAACACCATGTCTCTTTGTGAAGAATGTGGAAAGATATTTTCAACTACATTTGCCATAAAAACGACATGTTCTATCGTAAGGAGTAAGTTTTTCACTGTGATCAATGCAATGCAAGTTTTACAAGAGAAGCTGGTTTAAGGCGTCATTTTGAAGTTGTACACAATTTATCGAAAAGCATATGTGCGCAATGTGATAAAACGTTTTCCCGCCACGATGCTTTGGTGAGACATATTAAAAATAGTTCGTGTCAGAAAATCAAATTTCCTGATGAAACAACACGTCGCAAGACAAAAGTTGACAATGTTGCAGTACCCTCATCATCACATCTAGATGTGGAACCGAGGCCCAAGAAGAGGAGATATGATGTTATAGTTGATAACACAGCTGGACCGTCGTCTTCGAATCAGTCTGGTGGTGGTGGTATACCCCAGCGATATCATATTTATGAAAAGAAAATTACAAAAAGCGCATTTAGAAGAAAATACAAAACATACGTATTGCAAAAACGCGACTTCAAAGAAATCAGTGAATTTGCGAC
Source organism: Latrodectus elegans (assembly GCA_030067965.1). Classification (NCBI taxonomy): domain Eukaryota; kingdom Metazoa; phylum Arthropoda; class Arachnida; order Araneae; family Theridiidae; genus Latrodectus; species Latrodectus elegans. The sequence goes on from CM057813.1 coordinate 6,959,188, forward strand.
AAGAAATTTAGACATTGTTGAAAATGAATTAAATATTGAAAACGGACTGAAAATAAGTATCAGAGTTTACAAGAAAATGACTGATAACGGTGAGGAGGTATCGAAAAAAGTAGAATTTAAAACTCCGAATAAAATTGTTTTATCAGCAACAGATATCGCAGATTTGGATGAAATAATTACTGAAAGTGAGGATTTTCAGGAAAACGAGTCTGGCTGGGCATTAAGTGAAATTTTGGAGCAAGAGTTGAGGACAAACCAGCCTTTGAGAGGTTCATCCCATACTGAGCTACCTTCAAATATCAAAGCGAGGGGAGCAGTTATCAATGTAAAAAATGAAGATCGGCAATGTTTTAAATGGGCAGTTTTGTCAGCTCTGTATCCTGTGGAACAAAATGCTGAAAGAGCTTCAAATTACGCCCCTTATACAGAAATATTGAATTTTGATGGAATAACGAGCCCACCTCATTTTTCGGACATAAAAAATTCAGTAAGTTAAACAATATATCAATTAATGTATATTCTTATGATAAAAATTACAAAATCTACCCATTACTGACTTATGATCATGAGGAAGATAAACATATTGATTTACTGTACATTCAGAAAGATGTTAATGGTCATTTTTTCTGGATTAAAAATCAATATCGTGTTATATCAAAATAGTGTTCGAACAATGAGCATAAAATTTGGATATGCAGACGATGTTTGCAATTTTTTTCGAATGATGATAAATTAAATATTCATTAAGAATTATGTAATGAAAAAATACCTGGAAGAGTGGAAACGCCTACGGAAGAAGGTAATCACATTTTATTTAAAAATATACAACATTTAGTTAAAATTCCCCTTGTTATAATATATGCTGACTTTGAATGTTTAACCGTAAAAACCGATACTTGTCATCCAGATCCTAAATTCCCATTTACAAATGTGTACATAAAACACATTCCATTTAGTTTTTGCTATTTCATTTGCTATGAGAATAGGTATTATAAAGATCCTGTTGTTTAGAGAGGCTTAGATGCCCCCAAAGTATTTGTAAAAATGATTGAACAGGAAGTTTTACGTCAGGTTGCTACGTCTTGTTACATAAGCTCACAACCTTTCACTGTAAACAATATAAAAGTCCGAGATCATGATCATTTAAACCAAACATTTCGAGGCGCGGGTTGTAATATATAAATGTAATTTATCACTAAGAGTTCCGAAATTTTTACCAATATTTTTCCACTATCTCTCCGGTTATAATGCACATATTTTCGTCAAACAATTAGGCTATGATAAAAAGCCTGTATTAATTTTAATTCCCAACACAGAAGAACGCTATATTTCGTTCAGTAAAAATATTTCTCCTAGGTTCCAAATACGTTTCTTGGACACATTTAAATTTATGGCATCAAGCCTCGATAATTTAATTTCTACCCTATCTCGAGACCAATTTAAGTATATGAATCAAAATTTCGAGCCTGGGAAAATGATTTGCTTTTGAGGAAAGGTGTTTTTCCTTATAATTATTTTGACGATATAAAAAAATGCGACGAACCCCCTTTGCTTCGAAGAAATGAATTCTATAATGAATTAAATGGTGAAGAAATTAGTGAGGAAGATTATAATCACGCCTAAAAAGTTTTTAATGAGTTTAGACTCACTAATTTTGGTGAGTATTGCGATTTGTATGTTAAAACTGACGTACTTTTGTTGGCAAATTTGTTTGAAAACTTTCGGATTATTTGTTTAAAAACGTATAGGTTGGATCCTTGTTGGTATTTTACGGCTCCTTCATTATCATGGAATGCCATGTTATTGCACACAAACGTAAAAATTGAATCATTAACTGATTATGAAGTGTTACTGTTTACTGAGAAAGGAGTCCGTAGAGGAGTTGGTCAATGCAGTAATAGATACTCTTTAGCTAATAATTGATGTATGGAGAATTTTGACCCCAAAATGGATGAAAAATATTTGATCTAGTTAGACGCCAATAATTTATACCGTTGGGCTATGAGCCAGTATTTGCTTATTGGGGATTTCGCTTGGTGCTCAACTTCAAATATTGATATAGAAAATATCCCCGATAATTCGGATATTGGGTATATATTTGAATTATATATGGATTACGACATATCTCTTCACAATACACACTCAGATTTTCCTCTGGCTCCTATTAATATGATTCCTCAAAATTGTAAAGAAACAAGACTTATGACAACATTATTACCCAAGAACAAGTATGTAGTACATTATAAAGTGGTAAAATGTTATTTGAAACTCGGGCTCTTAAAATTACAAAAATACATCGAATATTAAAATTCAAACAATCACCATGGTTAAAAACTTACATTGATTTAAATACAAAATTAAGAACAGAAGCAGCAAATGTGATTTCCATAATAATTTCTTTAAATTAATGAACAATAGCATTTTCAGAAAAACAATGGAAAATGTGAGTAAGCGATTAGACATAAGATTATGTTCTTCTAAAGAACAAGTTCCGAAATTAATAGCGAAACCTAACTTTGATTACAGGACTATTTTTAATGAAAATTGCATGGCCGTGCATCTAAAAAGAAACTAAAATAAAATTTTCTAAGACGATATATGTTGGGATGGCTATCCTCAAAATATTTGGTGTATTCCTTTCATTATACGAGGAGCTGAAAAGGGATTATGGGGAAAATGTACGATTAATGTATACTGACACTGATTCCCTTATTTATGAAGTTAAGGATTTTTAGGCCGACATGAAATTAAAAATTCACTTATATGACACTTCCGGTTATGGCGTAGATTTGATTTGCCGTGGACAAATAAAAAAATATTAGGTAAAATGAAAGACGAAAGTGTTGGTTGCATCATGACCGAATTTATTGGTTTAAAATCAAAAATGTATGCATATAAGACTGAAAATAAATCAGAAAAGCGATTAAAAGGAATAAAAAAACAAGTTTCGAATACACAAATTACTGTTAATGATTATAAAAATTGTTTATTTAATAACAATGAGTTATACATAAACATGAATTTAATACGATCCAAAATCATGATTTATTTTCTATAAAGCAAAATAAATTGGCACTATCTTTTAAAGACAGTAAAAGGTACGTAAATCCTGATGGTATTTCCACTCTTGCCATTGGTCACTATTCTTTGAACGAATGATATTATTTACATTATAAGAAAAGTGTTATGATATCAAATTAAATTCATTGGAATTTCTTTGAAATAGTATTATATGAGATTTTTACTTCTGTAACATTTTTTGCCTCTGAAAGATGTATTCATTTATTATATTTTTCTTGTTTTTGTACTTTTAAATATTGTTATGTAATTCTCGAATTTGATATTTTGAAATAATTATTTTCATTAAATTGTACATAGATGTATATTAAGTACTGATTTTTTTGGGAAGTAGAATCATTTTCTATAAAAAGCATGTTAATCAAGGAGGATTAACATTTATAATGTTGCATGATTATCAAGTTTTGTAAAAATATTTTATTATGAAAATGTAATAAAGAATTACATTAAATATTGATATTATAATTGTTAATTTTTTACACTAATTATATACTAACATTAAATAAAGCATATATATTTAACATCATTATTTAGTAAATAAAATATATGTATGTGTGATACTAATGAAAGAATAATTCTAAACCTTTAAATATCAAATTTTTATTACATTAAAGAACATATCCAAAAATATATACAAATATGTCAGAAATATACACTCAAAAAGACTGAGCAACTTACTTCTTTCTTTATGTCTTTTATAATACATGAAATATTAATACTTTATAAAATTGTTTTATGAATATAATCTGAAAGTTTTTTACCATTTGATAACATTACCCCGATAATTTCATAGAAAAAGTCTTCAGCAATGATATCAATATCCAATTCCACTGCACTCTCATTAAATAGGGCAACTGTATTTTCGGTATCGCCATCCTTATACATCCCCAGCAGATTATGTTTATAAAGATTTTTTGTTATCACTGTCATCAAATGACTACATAGTAAATCTGTATAATCCTTCTCAATATCCAATTCGGAGAGGTCTGTTTGCTTTCTGTATGCATCATAAAAATCAAGATTCTTAAATTTAATATCTATTACACTGGATAAAATATCATCTTTAAAATTAAACACATTTTTCCACTGTTCTTGGGAAAGCACAATTGAGTAGTTATATTTTCGACCACTTTTACAAATAATTTCTCGAGATAAGCGCACAGGCATTCTCGAACCATTACACAAAACCTTCACTTTTAAGTCAGAATTAAAGGGTGACGCTAAATCCGTCGCCACATATTCCAGTTTTTGAGTGAATCGATCATCTTCATCTCGAGTCAACATGAAGAAACAGTAGGCTCCCATTGTCAAGCCATCTGATGAAGGATAATACATATCTCAAACAGCTTAAAGGTGCGTACGTGTACATAAATACTGTCTTTTCACATGGAAACGTAGATGAAAATATTGTCACCGACAGGAAAAACGTTCTCTGGATGTAGGTCACGCTTAAATGCCATACCCGGTTTAAATTTTTTCTCACTGGATTCCTGTAGGGAAAAAAGATTAATAAGTAAAAATATTATAATAATAAGCTAATCTAAAAAATAAAATATATTTAATAAAAAAAAGAATATTCACTTTAAAATCATTCTTACGCTTCACGCCATCCATGATAATATTTACAGATTTGACTCCCAATTAATTATCTAAAAGAAAAAAATATCTTAATATATATTGAGACATTAATGTCTTTGAAATAATAAATTCAACTGTCAGTTTAATACTATAATAAATGGTAATTAAAATATTATTAAAAAGTCTACTTACTTCAAATAAATCTTGAGAAGAAGAATCACCAACAGGTTTCTGCTGAATCGTGTTTCACCTTGTAGAAAGTTGCTAATGTGTTTAATGTATATGAAACAAATACTCAGCATTTATGGTTGCCATTCCACAATAATTAAAATTGTGTTGCCATGGCTTTGAAACTTATTTTTAAAAACAAGAAATAATGCTATTTTTCCCCTTTTAACAACTCAACACCACCACACATATATATGTATTATTCTTATAAAAGTATCACGTGTTGACTTAAAACGGAAATTAAGATGTTGTCATTTCATTACTAAGCTTTCAAACTCACAAAAATTCTACTTTTCTGATTGGCAACAGAAGAGTTTTGATTCTATAAAATGGCAAAGTTTCATAGGATGGGTCAAAAGAAACACGTGTTTACCACTACATGTTGCCCTTCTAAAAAATCTAATCTATACCGTTGCCATTCCATAAAACAGAATCTCAAAAACGAAAATTCAAAAAGCAATAAAAAACATCTTAACTCAACTGCTGGGAAAAAAAGCTCAACTTACTATTAAGAGGAAAAACAACGCAACTCATCAGCAGGATGGAAACAACTCAACACCGCCAATGAGTTATAACAGGCAAATTTTATCTACTAAGCTGATCGGGTGAAGCTGAGGGCGATGTATCTCGACACATCTTTTGAGCAAGCATGGTTTTCAATTTTCGAAAGATCGAGAGAACAAGTGAGAAAGGAAGCAACTTAATCTGATAAGTGAAGAAGAAATTTAAACATTACGTGAAAGTTGTGATTCCTCATTGTTATGTTGGAATACATACGAGGGATAAATGGAGATTGTATGACCATGGGCTCCAACACCTCGGGGGTGTAGTGCTCACTTAAAACCAAGGTTGCAGAGCCAATATGACGATGCATAACGCAACAGTTCAGAAGTCTCTTTCCCCAAAGTTTCTAAACTTGAATGCGAATTACATGGTATTGCAGTGATTCATCAGTAAAGACAGTGTAATTACATTCCAGGGTCGATGTCGATCGTTCATCTCGTCATTGGTACAAACGTCAGTGGTTTCGGATAAAAGGTAAAGAAAGCAACCTGCGCCTTCTGGACATTCGGCTCAGCTGCTAACGTCGTCGAGTAATAAGAGAGGGCCAAAAATGATGCACAACAGGCTAAATCTGTTGTGCTGTGGTTCATTACGTACAATGGTACAATTGGTAATGACGGTTTGCCGTTATCTCCCGCATCTAGCGATACGCATCATTGTTGCTTGGTTTCGCCCAACAAAATCACCAATTTCTCTGATGGATAATCCGCAATCCTTGTTATCAGCTATCTTTCCATGGGAAACTCAAAAACTTCTCGAAAAATGCTACGAGGCAAAAATGCTTTTCTTACTCAAAAAAAGCTTATTTTAATTTGGCAAATTTCTCTTCTTTGATTTAGGGACATCTTGATTTGCACTGACCATGATGTGCGACTCAATGCTTATGATGATTTTCAGATGCCATCGCCGCAAACTCATGATGTAAATTTCTCAAAATTTTCAGAGTGTTGAATTTCAGGTGGTCAACAGTATCTCTAACTGTTTCTATTTCTGGCTATTTGTATGTAACAATAATGTGCTATATACTTTAATGCTAAATCATAAAATGATCATGAAATGATGAAGTTAATTGATAAAATTTCAAGTCAACAAAATTCTTTTTATCCAGTAATAATTTTACACGAAGTTATCTAAATGAAACAATTATTTTAAAAGGAGGTCGACAATATTGAGAATTATTTCATACATTATTATTAGATATTTGCATTTTTGAAATGAAATAACATTACTTGTTAAATTACATTTAGGATGTTAATTAATCAATTATAATCTTAATGACTTAAGTATTGTTCCTTAAAAAATATTTTTTAAAAATATCACAGGCCTACAAAAAAAAATTTTTTTTTTGGTGCTTAGGATTTTAGAGCAGATTTTAACTATATTTTTATAGCTGAATCTAAATATGAAAGCAGTTTTTCCGTATCAGCTCTAGATTTTTAGATAAATTCACTTATCTATCAATGCTTTTTTTTTCTATTTAGTACTTTCAAGTACAAGTGTTGTAAAATTTATACAGGGAAAGATTCTTGTATATTTGCCCTATTGTCAGTCTTATTTTGTAACCAATTGAATTTAAAATAATAATATTTAGGAAATAAATAATTATTATTTTTAAAAATTATTATTTTAATTCATTTATTATAAAAAGAAGACAAACAATATGAGATATATAACTGATTAGTTGACAAATTCTTAATAAATGGGATTGAATCCGACTTATTAGTGCTATTCAGTTAGTTCCATAGAAATCCGATAGATGGAGATGTCTGTCCACTATCTGAAGTGACCTTCAAAGCTTCAACCGCAGTTGAGAGTTGAGAATACTTCGTGAATTCCGGCGGTGCAGATAGATAGAGGTTAGCGTCATATGAAATTTCTCTTTACTAACGAGTTGTTAAAAAGTAAATCTAAGTATTTGTGTTGTTGAACAGAAATAAAATGAGTTCAAGTAGAAGAAGCTGTGTCATCATCCTGATATTTTTTGCTACATATGCGGAGAATACACGCTACTGGAAAACATAAAATCTATTAGTGACTTTGTAAAGAGGGCTTATCTTGGATGTTTTGGTGTTAAACTTGGTGATCAGGATAAAACCTGGGCACCACATATTGCCTGTAAAACTTGTACAGAGCATTTACGACAGTGGACTACCGGGAAAAGGAAAAGCCTGAAATTCGATGTACCATTGGTTTGGAGAGAACCAAAAAAATCACTTTGATGACTGTTATTTCTGCCTAGTAAATATTACTGGAATCAATCGAAAGAACCGTAATAAGTGGACTTATCCAGATTTAGTCTCTGCAAGACGCCCTATCCCTCACTCAGAAGAAGTGCCAATTCCAACTTTTCACCAGCTACCAGAACTCTGTGAGGACGCTTATTGTCTCTCTGATCAGAATTGTGATACTACTGAAGGTGACAGCGATTTTGAAACGATATCATCAATTCCTCAATGTTTCAACCAAGATGAGTTAAATGACCTCACTAGAGATTTCAATCTGTCGAAAGAAGCTTCTGAACTACTGGCTTCCAGGTTGAAGGAAAAAAATTTACTTCAACCAGGAACGAAAATTACATTCTATCGCACAAGGGAGAAAGATCTGTTACCTTTTTTCTCTGACGAACAAAATCTTGTATTTTGTCATGCTGTTAGAGAACTCCTGGTAAAAATGGGTCTTCCTGAATATTTTCCAGATGATTGGCGCCTATTTATTGACAGCTCAAAGCGAAGTTTGAAATGTGTTCTTCTACATAATGGGAACAAATATGGCTCAATACCAATTGCTCACTCAACGAAAATGAAAGAGCAATATGACACCATAGCTTTGGTCTTGGAAAAAATAAAGTATCGTGAACACCAATGGGTGATTTGTGTAGACTTAAAAATGGTAAACTTTCTCCTTGGACAGCAAAGTGGCCACACAAAATATCCTTGTTTCTTGTGCCTCTGGGATAGCAGAGACAAAACGCAACACTGGGTTAGAAAAGAGTGGCCTAGGAGAGAAAACATGGATGTTGGGGAAAAGAATATCATCAACGATCCTTTAGTTTCACGAGAGAAAATCATCTTTCTACCACTGCATATCAAGCTGGGTCTAATGAAGCAGTTTGTAAAGGCTCTTGATAAGAATGGATCATGCTTTGCATATATAGGGAAAAAATGCCTCAGCTGAGTATGGAAAAAATTAAAGCAGGAATATTTGATGGCCCACAAATAAGACAGCTGATTAAAGACCCTGACTTCATAAATTCAATGAATGAGATTGAACAAAAAGCCTGGAATTCATTTGTCTCAGTTGTCCAAAATTTTCTGGGTAAACACAAAGCTGAAAACTATGTTGAATTAGTCAACGAAATGCAGAATAATTTCAGATCCCTTGGGTGTCACATGAGCATTAAGGTGCACTATTTACATAGCCACTTAGACCGTTTTCCTGATAATTTAGGAGACATTAGTGAGGAGCAAGGTAAAAGATTTCACCAAGATATAAAATGTATGGAGGATCGCTATCAAGGAAGATGGGATACTCACATGATGGCAGATTACTGCTGGACTTTAAAACGGAATTGTTCCAAAATACATTCAAGAATGTCACGCAAAAGAAGTTTCCGAAATGTTCAGTGAGTAATTTGTTTAAATCATGACTTTTTCTGTTTTCTTTTGCATTTAATAAGCAATATCTATGTAGTATAATAAAAATTCCCTGTTTAATTTGTTTGTTTAAACCATGGTTTTTCTTTTAAAATAGTGTAATGCATGATCCATTAAAATGTTGATATCTCAAAAATTCAAGCTGATAGGCAAAAATTAATGGCATATTTGGATTCAGCGCATCGAATTCATATAAAATCACCTCCAAAATCTTTGGCGCCAAAACCACTGTTGACCAGTGTATTTAATGACCATGTTTTATATACTCAGGTTCTTAATTTTTTTAAATATAACTGACACAAATATGTCTTAGAAATTATTAGTCACCCAAAAGCAAAACTAATAAATCTTTAATTAAAAAAGCTGAATTGCTTTGAATTTTTCGATATATTTAAATTAATTACAAATAAAAATTACATTTACGCAGGTGTTTCAAAAAGTAAAGTAACAAGCCCATTTAGAGAAAAAAATGCTTATTCAGCAATTGTGTGTGCATATATATATATATATATATATATATATATATATATATATATATATATATATATATATATAAATATATATATATATATATATATATATACATACATATATAAACATGACATCATTGAAACCGGCATTGAAGAAATCAGCGTCGATGTTGAGCAACCATGTCAAGGCGGCTAACTGAACTTCAATATCGGTTCTAAAATGGTGACCTTCAAAATGTTTCTTTAATGAGTTAAAGAAATGATAATCACTAGGGACGAGGTCGGAACTGTAAGAAGAGTGGTCTAATACGTATCAGTGATCATCTTGAATCAAAGCTTCGGCACAGCAAACATTATCACTTCCAGTGGACATGCTTTGTTGCCCTGCTCTTTTACCTTTCACAAATCTGTTCTATCTTTGTCAAGTTTCGTGAGATAAAACCACGCTTGTTTTCGTGACATTACACGTTTAGCATACACTCTCCTCGGGTGCCGGTGAATTTCATCTGATGAGTTTTTCAAACTCTCCAGATGAAACTTACTCTGCAGAATTCAAAAACTTTATTACACTTCTTGTGGACCATGCTTCCGTTAACGCAACCATCTTCTAACTAAGAATTTGTCTTGTTACGGAATATTTAGCTCCCCCTACCGGTATCAATCCAATACTGTGATCGTCTTGGTTATCTTAAGCTGTATTTTCAGTCATACGGATAATCTCCGCACCCATAACAGCGCTTGCTACCTTACTTGTTGAAACAATTACGTAATTTCATTTTATGAATATTACACACTTTTAATTTTATAATAAAAGATTTGAAATTTATTTTATTGTTTGGTCAACTGTTTATGTTTACACTTTTCCAATTTTGGATTACTGATTTTTGTCCATCGTATTTAATTTCCATCATTAAACATTTACTCATATTGATGTCATTAATATTTCTAAAAAGTACTTTATTTTCAATGATTTTAATTTCAGTAATTGTTTTGCTTGTTATCAACTAAAGTTTCTTCATAGTTGTTTGATTACCATCTTTTAATTTCTTTTACAGAATTTTGCTTACTTATCCATAATGATACCGTAGATAAGAACCAAATTTTTTGTAGAATATTTTATTAAATTTTACACACATTTCAACAAAAAATGTGTACTCTACTGGCAGCTGACTTTTCTATCCTGCACCTCAGCTGGTGTCACTCACAACGTATAAAAAGAAAGGAATTTTACCGCATATTTTCAAACACGAGTTCCATCTATTTCCTTCTGTTAGTAAAATTGATGTTAGAATATCCTGTGAGAAGCAGAAATGTCTTCTATCTAGTGTCTGACTTAGTCCGGTCGAACTGTAGCCGACAGGAACTCCTTTTTCATTGTTGCTGCTCCTTTCGCTGGAAACCGTAAGCAGAATCGACAGATAGTCATGCAGAACGGCGGATCTGTAGCAAGTTAGCAGGTAGACTTTCTATGTTCTTAAGGAATTGTATATGTAAGTCACAAAAAGGGGTGTTTGACTACGTATGTGAAGGAATTGTAAAACAATGCTTAAATCACCATTGAGTTTCATTCCGGTGACTATGGCTTCGATTATTCTCGAAGTAATAGCAGAAACAAGAGTTTTATAATAAAATTTTATCAAAGGAATTGTGTAAATTGAATTTTCAAATGATTTATAACTTTTTTTAACCATGTTTCAATGAAATTATACAAAGGATATCTAGTAAATTGAATTTTATATATTTTACAATTACTTTTAAAAAAATTAACTTTGATAAAGTACTTTCGCTATATTAATTTAACTAGTTATGCATCATTATTACATTGCAAGTATTTTCACTCAAAAATATATTTATCATTATTACATTTTTAAGAATCTATTGGCTTTAATGTTTAAAAAATCGCTATAGTTCAGCTAATGTTAATTGTGGTGATTCATGTACTAACAGAATAAAATATCTGCTAAGGACTTTATACAAGTTTTAACTCAGGTTTATCTTAAAAACTGGTTGTAACTTTTTCTTAACTTAGTTAATTACCGATGCGTAACAATTTGCTTTTTTTTCAATTAATTTTGCTTTGAATTACAAAAAACAGCGTTAGTGTTGCACATAAAAGTATATAACGGCTTTTGCTCATTCTCTATAGAGTATAATTTCATTTTCTTCAATTCCTATAAAACAATATTTCTATTATCCAGTATATTTTTAAGAACAAAAGAAAGAAAAAGAAAACAGGCCTTACACTATTAACAATTTTCATTTTAACACTTATAGCCATACACTATCAACAATTTTCAACGCTGAACTTTGATTTTAATTTTATTTGAAATTTATTTTATTTTCATTATAATTAAAAGTCCTGTTGTTTTTTGCTTAGAATTTAAAAAGTTAAACGGATTAAAGAAGCTTAAGGAGGTAGTTAAAAAAACAGTCTGCTGAAGAAATTTGTTTTTAAATCTTAAGAAAAAAAAAATCATCGCAATAATGAGTAATGAGTCTGAACATGAAATAATCAAATTATTTACGATTTCCTGCTTTCTTGTTATATATAAAACCAATTCTAAACTAAAACTTTATTTTTCATGAAGAATATTTCTGTTGTTAGAGGATTTTTTCCTATGGGGGCAATAAAATTTTAAATTTTAAATTATCATAATTTTTCTATCCATGATAAATTGTGTGTGTGTTCTCAAAAAGGAAAATATAATTACAATAATTTGATTTTTTTTCTATCAACTGAAGTCAGATGATCCACAAAATCAACAGAGAATTACATACTTTCATTGTGAGAAGAAGACAACTGAAGACGAAAAACGTGTAGATTGTTTATATGTTTTTATTCGTTCCACACAACATATTTTTGAGATCCACGAAAATTAATTGCATCAAAAAGAAATGTTTTTCACTTCTGTGTATGTTTTATAAGATAAATCATAACTCGGGTTTATTTTTCAATTTCTCTCTAGAAAAAGCAGACAATTTCGTCCTTGACGTCATTTGGATTTGTAATTCGTCATTTGCAAGCAATTTCGTTCTATATGCTTACAAATGACGTCATCATGAGGATATGATGACGTCATTTGTAAGCATATAATTGTAACAATAATCAAGCGATTTTCCTTTTATGAATGGAGTTTTCAATGTAAACAAAAACTAACTACAGTTGACCCGAAGCCATCTCAAATACTTCCGGGTTTTTTTTCTCTTCCCATTGAAAATCAATGCAATAGCAAAAAATTTTATTTAAACATTTTTAGGTATTTATTTTAATTTTCGAATTTTTTTTTATTTTATCCGTTAAATTCATAATTTTAAATAAGAGTGCAATCAGTAGTAATCCAGTAAATTTTTAAAAATCTTTTTAATTTTTAGTTAAATAATCCTGATGGATTACCATATTTTGCGGGGAATAGCTTTTATTGGTGATATTAAGATTGGTTGGTGAATGGTATATTGTAACCAACATTCTAACTCTTGTTATCATTTATCTTAATTGTTAATCACTTTCCTCTTTAATTTTTAATTTTATGCATTTATTCCAAAATTTCAGGAAATATATTTTGCACACGATTGAACTATAAATCATTTCAAATATTAAGCAAGATATTATTTATACTTTCATTTATAGTAATATAAATTTTATTAAAATTTTCTTGGTCGTGATAGAATGAATTTTTATCAAAAATGAGTAGAACAAAATTGTTATGATGTGTTTATTTACTAGTTTATAATAATATTTTAAACAAATCTTGATTTTCATTGCAATTAAAATTTAAGTCTTATTTTTAATAGTTAATTTAATTTACAGCTAATTAAATTAAGGATTGGGTTCCATTGGAAATTTGAATATTTTCACTTGAGAAAGTAAATTTGCTCCAGCTCGCATATTGCAACCAAATACTACGCAAAAACTACTACTTTTATTTGCTTTCTGCATTTCAAAAAATTTTATAGGAAAGTTACTTTTAAATGAATATTTCTCAAAAGCAATGGAAATTACGGAAAACAAGCACATTGGTATAAGACAATAATGAAATAGTAAGCACGAAGTTTCGTGCCGGAAGTTGTCTATAAGTTCTTTTTATTCTGTCTTAACAAATATCATTTCATAAATATTTGCTGAGATTTTTTATTGAAAAGGAAAATATGAAACATATCAGTCACAAAATTATTATTCAGAATGAAATTTCGCTAATTTTTGATTAATAAATTTAATGATTCATTTCGATCGTGTGCCAAGTTACTACTGACAATGGTATAATAACTTCTTAATAGTTTAGATAACATTTTAAAAAATTAATATTACTATAAGTAGTTTTAGAGATTATAATTCATGTTTGTCATTTCCTCTAATATGTTCTAAAAATTAGGCTTTGTGTACGAAAAATTGAACGCTCTTTACGAAACTGTACAAATGAAGAAGAATCTAGATCAGTTTCCTTAAATGGATGAATGAAAGGTGACTTAGAATGGCAACAAATAATTTTCCTTGATGTTAAACATGGTGATTTGAGTGGTGATAGTATAGTCTGTGTAGTGGTAAGATGTAGTATTGGTTTGTTGTGAAGTATTAGAAAGGAAATGTGTGCATTCTGAGATCCATCAAAATCTGTCTAACTTGATTCTTTCCAATCAACAGACTGTTGAAACAAGTATGTTTTTGATTTCACATCGTTCACCAGAAATAATTCACCAAATGTTGTTTTGACGGCTATTTAAATATTTTGTCAACAAATAGTTGACAACCTTCGATTCCACTAAATACTCTCGTTGCTTTTAACAAATAATTTTTTAATGCAGTCATATTTTATGCATCGTTTAAAGTGGTTTGTTTCTATCTGTACAGGTTAATTTTCGTCAGATGTTTAACAATTATAATTTACTTCCATGGCTACTTCAAGTAGTGGTCGACGCAGAGTCACCAGTAAGCTGTATGCGGCAGAAGATCAAGCATTCAATCAAATTGCAAAGGAGGTAAGGTTGCCTTGAACCTAATTTAATTACCAACTTCATCGATGAAAGACTTTCTGTTTGGGAAAATTTACAAAGGATTGCTGTTTTAAGTTTTGTTCAAACGTTCATGAACTGCTGCTAATCTAATTAAATAAATATTTAAGCTAATAATAATGGTATTCTCTTATAATAAAAGCATAGTTAAAATCAGAAAGTAGTGCAAAGAGTGTTTATCAACACTATAAGAAAAATGATGTTTTGTATGTCTACTAAATGCAAATTTATACCTTATCCATTTGTTTGAAAAAAAAAAAAAAAAAAAAAAAAAAATTAAATGTTTACTGATTGAAAATATAATTATTTCTTTAGTTTTAGATTTGGATTTTTTTTAATTATAATCTTTTATAAGATTTTAATTATTACTTTAAAATATTGTTAATTACAATATTGTTATTTGCATTCATAAAAGTAATTTTTTTATTACTTTAAAATATTGTTATGAGTAAAAAAATACTTAGTATTATAAAATAAAAATAAATATAAAATGGTGCGTTTTTTTAATTAAATCATGCATATTCATGCGTTTTTTCTAACATCTTATACTTTATAATTTTTTATTTATTTTTTCTTTCTTATTTGAAAGATATTGAGCATATTTTAACAAAATTGAACTCATTTTAGATATTTAAAAAAGGTTTGAAATTAGGATTCAAATTTACTGCATGTCATATAATATCAATATATATATACACAACATTCTGAATTAATTTGAATAGTTTCATTA
Organism: Latrodectus elegans; assembly: GCA_030067965.1. Lineage (NCBI taxonomy): Eukaryota > Metazoa > Arthropoda > Arachnida > Araneae > Theridiidae > Latrodectus > Latrodectus elegans. Next base: position 6,974,496 of record CM057813.1, read on the forward strand.
AAATTTCTCATGATATATTTATTTTTCCTTCAAATGGTATGAATTATGTGGTAAATGAAAATATATTATAAATTGATTACCCTCTACCCAAGAATCTTGTATAATTTACTCTTATTATATATTTTTGAACAATGAAAATTGGAGTTTTCTTTAGATGAAAAATACATTTATAGTTTAAAAAAGGTTCTAAAAATTTATGAGTGGCAAATATCTGTTCATTTAACTCCATTTCAGTTGAATACATCTATATATATATATATATATATATATATATATATATATATATATATATATATATATATATATATATATATATCTGATTGTTCTGTAGTCTGGTGCAAATCTCCAATGAGAAGTTTTCCTATGCTTCTCATGTTTTCTGTGGAGTTTTCTTTCAAAATTTAAATACTAGATTACTAGATTTAATATATCTTAGAAAAATAAATATCTATGTAGGTACTGAATTATAATTTTATTTATAATATTTTTTAATTTGTTAAATTAATGTATTAAAAAATATTTTGATTTGCATTTCAACATAAAGCTTATAGACATATTTGTGTATAGTTATCCATGTCTGTGCAGACGTTAATTTTTCTCTGAAATTCCACTTAATTTTTCTCTGAAATTGAAGTGCCTGAAGATTTGTCATTATTGAATGATAATTTATAAAAATTCTGTTGCAAGCTTATGAATTCAATATGTAAAAATGCTATAAAAATTATTATATATTTACTTTTACATAAAATATAAATGAATTTTCTATTAAGATTTTTTGATTTTCATAAGTTCACAGTTATACTATTCACACTTATGCCATGGATATCAAATGCTTTTCTAGTATACTTAATGGACCTGTTATTGTTGTGGCTTATTCTTCAAGTTTAGCTTCAGGCTAGAACATCATATTTAAGAGATCGTGAATCATCAAAAAGTCATAAACAATAAGAATTGAAGTAATAAAATCCTCATGTGAAAGCTGCCCTACACAGTGGGTGAGATGTTCAGGAGAGGTCTGTACTTAAGTGCACTTGATGCACTCAAGATTTTTGTCCATGTATATGAGTAAGGCTTCCTACATGTCCATTTATGAGCCGCTGATGGCTCATTAGATAACTTTATCACTTCTTATTTTGAGGGTATTATCAGGAGTTTTCTCAGAATACCATAAGTGGGATAGATCTTTAGTCATCAATTAATCTTCTATGTATAAAATTATGCATATTTCTAGATTGTATTTCAGTTAAAATTAAAAGTCATTAAATATTAAGATTATCATTAGTTAGAAACAACTATTCATTTTGAAAATGTTTTCAAAAGTTATTTAATTTTGAAATGTTATTTAAACCTGAAATTATTTTTTGAAATTTTTCAATAAATGGTATGCATCTGCAGTACGCGTTAAACTTTACAGTATTTCTTTGTCAAGAAAACCACTAGAATATTATGAGTATAAAAATTTAAATTAATTTACATTTTATAAAAAAATTTATTTTTTATTATTATTTTGAAACTTGAATTATTTATCATTTATTTAGATACTTTTTATCTTCAAAATAAAAAATAAATTGCATTTATTTTTTCTACTTTTGAGCCTTAAATTTCTTAAAATCTGTTACTTATTGATATATAAATATCATTTTCATTTTGCCTTTGAAAATATTCCTTTATTTTTGCTATCAATTTTAAAATTTCTTCAGTCATTTGAAAAGTTTTCTATACATGGATTATATGTAAGATGTATAAATTCTACTCATTGATAGTTAAAATTAGAATATTTATTAATGGAAAGAATTCTGTTTCTAGTGATCATAATAAATATTTATTAATGTATTTCAGATTGTACAACCCCTCATGGGGCTTACCTTCTTTAGATGAGTATGGGTATCCCAATCACGAGGTACCCAAAGATCTTTATTCTCTCTTTGTTTATTCTTGCTTCTCCTTCTATTCTATTTCTTATGTCTTCCATCTCTCAATGGCAAGCAAAAGAGCTCTTTCTATGAATAACTGTAGTTGCTGTGTTTGCTTTTTGCTTCTCATTGACAGTCAAAATTCCCATGGTTTGTCTGTATGTGATATACTTTGGTCCCCTATCTCTCAATAAGTTGGTACACTTGTAGCTATATTGCTAGGGATCAAACAAAGATGTCACATCCTTGGGCTTGGCATTAAGTGTGGTCACAGTCTCTGGGGTTGACTTCTAGCACAAAGTTATTTTCTAGCATCATTTTAATCGCCGAGGCTGGAAACGTTCAGAGCCAATGACTGCCATCCCTTTTAAGGGTTGTAGTGTTGGGCATTTTCATCATGCCTGAATATTTGCAAATATCCTATTGGTTCTAATTCTTGCAGCATTGAAGCGAATTCATATACTTGTTACATGTTGATAAGCACCACAAGCAATTTTTTGACAGTATCGCCTTTACTAGTACATAAACTTCTCACATCTATTGGCAACATAAAAAATGTAAAAAAAATTACGATTTGGAATCTTGTTCAAGTTAACTTAGAGCAATCTTTGGTAATCATTAGTTTAAAAAATTTGGTTTCATTTCCAGTTGATACATCATTTTATAAAACTTTAAATGTGTCTCTAAGTATTCTTTCTGACACTGATTTCATACATATTGCAGAAGTAGAACTTTTGAAAGAACTTTGTGATCATGGTTGAGTTTGTTTTGCATGTTGTACAAGCATTCAGTGTGATGCCTGACTTATCTCCACCGAACATGTTGTTGTCTTAACTTTTCAAACACAAGTATTAATAAAATCCATTAAAGATTATACAGTTGCAAATTTTGTTCATACATTCCTAACTCTCTGAGGTGTTTCAAATGTCAGGGGTATGGTCATTCTCCACAGTAATGTAAAAATAGTGATCTCATATATATATATGTGTGTGTGTGTGTGCATATTCTGGTTATGAGACTAATGCTTGTACTTTATAAATTTTCAGTGGTCATAATTGTTCTGGTTCACATGCTGTATTTTTCAAAACTTTGCCCTTTAAGAATCTTTCTTAATTTTATCAAAGATTAGTTGGTTTTTGGCACCATCATATCTCATCTGAGGATTTTGTACTGTGAAATCAAATCAAATTCAAATTGTACAAAAAAAAAAATATCTGTGACTTCTTTAAAAATATTAACTTTAGTCTTGTAATTATAAGTAATTGGGTAGAAAAGCAAGAAGAATTTTTCACCATGGGAGGCACTGTTCCAAAATTATTTTTATTCCATGCAAAACCTAAGTTACACATCTCAATGATATTTTTTGACTTTGGCTGTAGGTATATCTTCATTTCCTTCCTTTTTTTTTTTTTTTTTTTTTTTTTTTCTTCTCCTGGTATTGAAGTGGATTATTGGTTTATTGGACATTTTTTGCATGAATTATTATTTTTTATTTTGCATGATAAATTATTTTTTTATATTATGATGAATTGTTATGAATTAATTATAAGAATGGCAAAAGATTCAAAGTCAAAATAAATGTGGCATAAAAGATTTGCCTCATTTATTTTGACTTTGAAAGTATGAAAACCATTTACAGAATTATAGTGCATATGTAAGTTCAAAATAAATGTATTTTACTTTTTGGTAATAATTCTAAGCATATGATTTTTTTTAAACTTTGGATATTATTAACAAGTTAAAATATTCATTTTATTTTGCAAAATGAGAAATAGATATTGAAGAAAGAAATCATGAATATCATTTTGTGGATTTCTTCTGCATTAATATTACAAATGCAAAGTAAAGATAATTTTCTAAAGTGTTTTATATTATAAACTTTTTTTTTTCTTTCAAAAACATTATACACACTTTTATTTATTTGTACTAGTTACAGTGTCATATTCAAATTTGTTAAATCGACAAAAAAAATTATAATTTAAATTACGTTATAAGCATTTAATGAAAAATACAAAAATCCATTGTAATTATCTTTTAAAATGTTTTTACTTTAAAAAAAAAAATGTATATTACAAAACTTGATTGTAAGAATTTTTTTTAAAATTGTTTAAAATGAAAAAAAATCAGTAAAAAATAGTTGCTTAAAGGGAGCGTTATTACTTAAAATTATAAATTTTAATACTGGTTAGTACTTTTAATTTAAAAGTTAAATTTATTAAGAATTGCATATCCAGATAACTGAAGGTTTTAAATGAGGAAGAAAACTGAATAAGTTAATAAAATAATTGTTAAAGTTAAGTAAATTACAATTTTCCTTAGTGGTGAATTCCTTACTATTTAGTTATACTCGTATACGGGATAAAAAACATTTTTGCTCAAATATTTTTTATACATTTTTTCCACATTTACTTTGTATTTTTTCAAAAATTAACTAATTTTATTAGTAAGTTTAAAAAAATGAATTTGAAGGCAAAAATATCATAAATCCTATATTTATAATTTGGATAAGTAAGAGTAAAGGTAATAATGTAAATCTGACTTAAACTCTATACTAACTCACTGCCCTCAAAATCCAAATTTTTAAAGCAAAATTGTTGTTGTAATTTTTTAAAAAACCATTTAGTAACATTAAAATGCTGTCTTGATTAGGCTGTAGTCACTATATTAATAAGAAATAAGAAAATGTTTTGTTAAAAGAAATTTAGGTTTTGAATGAATGTCAATATTTTAAAAATTAAATATAAGTGGCAATTTTCATTAATTTTCTTTTAATTTAAAACTATCTCTTAAAATATTTAGCCCACCATTTCTTAATGATTATTGAAAGTAGTCATTTTTTTTTATTTGGGCTCCTTTCTCTGACCACCATTAAACTAGTGCCAAATAGTTTGCACTCCATTGTGGCTTTGATTCCAACCATGAACTTGGATGCTTATGGCAGGCAGCAAACCTGTGCACCGTGTCGCTCGTGGATGGTGTTTCATTGGTGTCTGTTTTGTGGATCTTTGGTGTCTGGTATACCAGCCAAACACGAAACAATCACGTGATTAATGACGTTACTCGAAATATTAACCAATGAAAGTTTATTTACAATTTGACTTCCATTCTTATTCTTGTATATATTTTTGATTTCGAAAAATATAATCATGCCCAAAATTAAATTATATAATGAATTTGTTGACATTGAATTATATAATGATACTTTTCTTTTAATATTTATCATGATAACATTTTAGATTGTTTTATTTCCATCATTATTTTTCTTTAAATCAACAAGATTAATGCATGAATGAAATAAATTTTTTTTTATTTGTGAATGAAATTGTTAAATGTTAAATTGTTAGTTATTTCTCCACTGAGATCTTTATAAAGTTGAGATTTTTTATTTTTATTAAAATAATTCTCATCTTTTGGATCCCACACGCACCTGTTACCTATAAAAAATATATAATTTTTAAATAAAATTGAAAGCATAAATATATATTACAAAACAAAAAATAAAATTCTAAAAAAATTCACCATTTAAATTAAACATACTTTTAAAATATTCAATTATAAATTCTTCAATTTCTAGAGAAAACTTCGATTCCATGTTGTCCGAACGGCACGAATCAAGTAAACATACACTTGTCATTCGGTTGTGGATGAAAAAAATTAAACATGCTGAATACTTCGTTTGGTGGAAAGCTCCGCCTCAATTTCTTCATACGTGACGTCATTTCGTGGATGGCTAGTGGATGTCCACAGGCCATCCACCGTGTCCAGGTGACGATGACCAGGTTTGCTGCCCGCCTATAGTAATTGTTTTATTATTGCATTGAAATCGTGTTTAAAACCTACTATTGTCATATAAAATTTTTACTATTTAATTTTATAAATTAACTACTTTTAATTCTATATATGTGTTGGAAATTTTAAGTTTTAGATTTTATTTTCTATATGTAAAATGAATAAAATAAAGTTATTGCGCAGTTTGAAACTAAAAAATCCATTCTTTTTGTCTTGATTTTAAGTTATGGAAACAGTTTTAGGCTTATGGATTTAACTGTATGAAAACTGTTTTATGATCATTTATGGAAAATTCTCTTATTTTAAATGTATGCTGCTTTACAAATAACAAAATTAATAACTTCATTCATTTTCAAAAATTGACCAACAAATAAAAAGATTAGAGTAAACTGGCTAAAAGTTGTAATGATCCATATTAGTGTAAATAGCAACATGTTTTGTATGTATGTTTATTTGTATGTTTTCCTTTGTAATGCAAACTAATTCTCTGGAGGCATAATCTGTAGTGATCTTTTTCACATAGTAATTAGTAATGGAAATTAGCATTTCCCCTTCTCTGCCATCTGGAAAGGGTTAAACAAATCCCCAAGCTCTAAGGTACATTTGCACTGGTGTGGTAGGAATGCACTTTCGACCCCTTTACCTCTTGGTGGGGAGAAGGCACTTAAGGGAAAATCGGATTTTCCAGTTACCATTTGACTGGAGGAATTGGAAGGACCCAGCCACTTGGTATGCTACTGGCCATGAGATGTAGTAGATAGTGTAATAAATATACTCCTTAAATACATATAATAAATACATTTTATATATAAAAACATAATAATTATAATAAAAACAATTTAAAAGTTAAACTGAAGTCTTGAAATTCTGTACTTCACACTGAACACGGACCACTAATTTCTAAAAGGTATTGGACAATAAGTAGATGTGTGAAATAGGAATCAAATAGGATTATGCAAGAGAATTTTGTTGTCATAATTTATCATAAATATAGATTTTCACTTCCATACTAATGTAATGTCCTGCAGCTCAAGATTACCATTTTGTGATGGGATGTCAATCTTTTTGAAATTTAAATTTCTAATGAGGACCAAGCCACCACCATCTTCGCTAAGTCTATCCACACGATATATTGAGAAATATTTTTACTTTAAGAATGGAATGATCCCTGAGCTTGGTTTCCTGCAGAGCAATAATTTGATGTTATAGATTGATTCCTTATAGACACGACCTCTGAACTTCTTTTCAGAGACACCTGAATGCTAACTGGCAGTCGTGCCTCTATACAGCACCTGTCTCATTGGACGACCATTGAGGATAAGACAGGTTTGAATATTTTAAACATTGTGACATGATTTTCTACTAAACACTCTATACATTTTTAATGGGTTCCTTCCCATGTTGGATTGAGTGGTTAAGAAATTTCAGATTGCTTGGCTAAGTCTGCCACTGCTGACACCTTGCAGGGCAATGCTATTGTAACTTTTTTGGAAATCTCCACTATTAAAAAGATGGAATTAAATGCAATTTGTAAAGTTCCACCTACCCACTCTTGGTACTTTGGGAAAAAACCTCAGTGGCACCAGATCAGTATCCCCAAGATACAGCAGACTGCTCTTCTACGTTTTTTGAGTGGCCACATTAGTTCCTTTCTTTTTAACAGGGCCAGAAAGTCTTTCTGGAATGTCACTGGTGCAAGGCTGATCTGACCTCCCCGAGACTTATTCTTGACTGTCTGAATTTTACTGTAAACAAGGTTTTGTAGAATCCTATTTTATTTTTGGACTTTTTAATGATTTTTGGTTTTATGTAGATGGTTTAGCTTTTCTACACCATCTGAGATATGAAACAACAGCAACATCATAAATATGATCTAGTTTACGACTAGTAGTTGAATGTGAAAATTCTTTATTAATAGTGTTTAATTGTTAATCAAGCATATTTAACAATTTTAAGGTATCTAGAGTTAAAAGATAAACAATATATTTTTAACTGAGTTGCATTTCAGTTTTGCACTACATTAAATTTATTTGATAATATTGTGATGTTTTAAAATGGGAATATTCTCTTTCCACAATAAGATGGTGGTTAAACCATTTTTAATTTATCATTTATTTATTTGAAGAGCTACTAAAAGTTAGCCTGAAATCATCTTTTTTTCAAGTGATCAATAACAGTGATTCATAGCAGGCCTGCTATCTCAGATTAGACCTATTATTTAGTGACTGTGCATGAAAAGCTGAGTGGGCTGTGTTCTGGATTATGGCATTGTTTTCCTGCTTATTTTCTCTATCATTGAAATTAGCTTGACTGATTTACATAATCATGTAAATTAAGCTAATGTGGCAGTAGAATTGTTAGCTCTTTAATCTCCAGTTTAAACTGTTTGGGTTCAAATCTCACCATGAACTTGAATGTTTGTAGTAATTCAGAACCCATTTTAAATTGTGGCTCCTAATTAGCCCATAGTTTAAAGCATTCATGTGGAAAAAAAAGTGAATGTTAAGTTTCTGTCAAATGGGATAAACAAAAACAATGTAACTTGAACTATAAATTGAAAAAGGTATTTTATATTCAAAAAACAAGGATCATTGTTTGCTTTAGAAAATTATATAGAAGCGAGCAAATACTTTTACTGTTTTTCATATAATTTGGGAAAGAAATTCTGTACAAAAAGTTCTTGTATGGAATGCTGCTATGAGAAATTCAATACTTATGACATGCTAAATCCTATTGTTAATTCACGTGCTGCTGAAATTGGCAATATTTTGCTCACAGATAATTCGTCCTTTAATTCTGTTTATCTTATGTACAAATGTTTTTTGAAGGAACCTTAATGTGCAAATGGCATGGCCAGTACTATCTTCTGACTTTAATAAATTTTGTGTGCAGGAATCATCCAAACTTTAAAATTAAATTTACTTATAATTGTTTAATATGTATGAATAACACTGGTCAACAGTGGTTTTGGTGCCAAAGATTTTGGAGTTGATTTTATATGAATTCGATGCGCTGAATCCAAATATGCCATTAATTTTTGTCTATCAGCCTGAATTTTTAAGATATCAACATTTTAATGAATTATGCATTACACTATTTTAAAAGAAAAACCATGTTTTAAACAAATTGAACAGAGAATTTTTATTATATTACATAGATATTGCTTATTAAATACAAAAGAAAACAGAAAAAGTCATGATTTAAACAAATTACTCACTGAACATTTTGGAAACTTCTTTTGCGTGACATTCTTGAATGTATTTTGGAACAATTCCGTTTTAAAGTTGCTCACAGTAATCTGCCATCATGTGAGTATCCCATCTTCCTTGATAGCGATCCTCCATACATTTTATATCTTGGTGAAATCTTTCACCTTGCTCCTCACTAATGTCTCCTAAATTATCAGGAAAACGGTCTAAGTGGCTATGTAAATAGTGCACCTTAATGCTCATGTTACACCCAAGGGATCTGAAATTATTCAGCATTTCATTGACTAATTCAACATAGTTTTCAGCTTTGTGTTTACCCAGAAAATTTTGGACAACTGAAACAAATGAATTTCAGGCTTTTTGTTCAATCTCATTCATTGAATTTATGAAGTCAGGGTCTTTAATCAGCTGTCTTATTTGTGGGCCATCAAATATTCCTGCTTTAATTTTTTCCATACTCAGCTGAGGCATTTTTTCCCTATATATGCAAAGCATGATCCATTCTTATCAAGAGCCTTTACAAACTGCTTCATTAGACCCAGCTTGATATGCAGTGGTGGAAAGATGATTTTCTCGTGTGAAACTAAAGGATCGTTGATGATATTCTTTTCCCCAACATCCATGTTTTCTCTCCTAGGCCACTCTTTTCTAACCCAGTGTTGCGTTTTGTCTCTGTTATCCCAGAGGCACAAGAAACAAGGATATTTTGTGTGGTCACTTTGCTGTCCAAGGAGAAAGTTTACCATTTTTAAGTCTACACAAATCACCCATTGGTGTTCACGATACTTTATTTTTTCCAAGACCAAAGCTATGGTGTCATATTGCTCTTTCATTTTCGTTGAGTGAGCAATTGGTATTGAGCCATATTTGTTCCCATTATGTAGAAGAACACATTTCAAACTTCGCTTTGAGCTATCAATAAATAGGCGCCAATCATCTGGAAAATATTCAGGAAGACCCATTTTTAACAGGAGTTCTCTAACAGCATGACAAAATACAAGATTTTGTTCTTCAGAGAAAAAAGGTAGCAGATCTTTCTCCCTTGTGCGATAGAATGTAATTTTCGTTCCTGGTTCAAGTAAATTTTTTTTCTTCAACCTGGAAGCCAGTAATTCAGAAGCTTCTTTCGACAGATTGAGATCTCTAGTGAGGTCATTTAACTCATCTTGGTTGAAACATTGAGGAATTGATGATATCGTTTCAAAATCGCTGTCACCTTCAGTAATATCAGAATTCTGATCAGAGAGACAATAAGCGTCCTCACAGAGTTCTGGTAGCTGGTGAAAAGTTGGAATTGGTACTTCTTCTGAGTGAGGGATAGGGCGTCTTGCAAAGACTAAATCTGGATAAGTCAACTTATTACGGTTCTTTTGATTGATTTCAGTAATATTTACTAGGCAGAAATAAAAGTCATTAAAGTGATTTTTTGGTTCTCTCCAAACCATTGGTACACCGAATTTCAGGCTTTTCCTTTTCCCGGTAGTCCACTGTCGTAAATGCTCTGTACAAGTTTTACAGACAATATGTGGTGCCCAGGTTTTATCCTGATCACCAAGTTTAACACCAAAATATCCAAGATAAGCCCTCTTTACAAAGTCACTAATAGATTTTCTGTTTTCCAGTAGTGTGTATTCTCCGCATATGTAGCAAAAAATATCAGGATGATGACACAGCTTCTTCTACTTGAAGTCATTTTATTTCTATTCAACAACACAAATACTTAGATTTACTTTTTAACAACTCGTTACTAAAGAGAAATTTCATATGACGCTAACCTCTATCTATCTGCACTTCCGGAATGCACTAACTATTCTCAACTCTCAACTGCGGTTGAAGCTTTGGAGGTCACTTCAGATAGTGGACAGACATATCCATCTATCAGATTTCTATGGAACTAACTGGATAGAACTAATAAGTAGGATTCAATCCCATTTATTAAGAATTTGTCAACTAATCAGTTATATATCTCATATTGTTTGTCTTCTTTTTATAACAAATGAATTAAAATAATAATTTTTAAAAATAATAATTAGTTATTTCCTAAATATTATTATTTTAAATTCAATTGGTTACAAAATAAGACTGACAATAGGGCAAATATACAATAATCTTTCCCTGTATAAATTTTACAACACTTGTACTTGAAAATACTAAATAGAAAAAAAGCATTGATAGGTAAGTGAATTTATCTAAAAATCTAGAGCTGATACAGAAAAACTGCTTTCATATTTAGATTCAGCAATAAAAATATAGTTAAAATCTGCTCTAAAATCCTAAGCACCAAAAATAAATTTTTTTTGTAGGCCTGTGTAATCAAATGGAATTATGTACGCAAAATAATGACATCATAAATAACATTAAACTTTATGACATTGTGAAGCTTGTATTGCTTTTCACAGTGATTGTGTTCATTTTTGTGTTTTTAATTTCTTTACCAAAAGTTAAGTAATTGTTCCAGTTGATGTTATAGATTGCGATAAATATGCAGTATATAACATTTTCTTCTGTGTATGTGTTCCCTTGCATTCTAAGTTGTATAGTAAATATCACCAAATGCACCCAGTTCAAATCAGAATTAATACAGAGTTACCAATCCTAAAAGTTGCAATTAAATAAGATTTTTAAAGAAGTATCTAAAATGTATAGCGCTACCTTTCTAATTGCAAAATTTGAAATATTAATATAATATGTTCGTAAAAGTATTGAATGTTTCTTAATTTTCTTTGAATAATTTTACTATGATTTTCTTGTAAAATGTCATGGTAGATTTTTATATTCAACTTCTGGAACTCAATGTGCATTTGTTTCCAGATATAGTCAGTAATATAAAATTATACAATAAAATCTACGAAAAAACTCTTGAACATAATTGCTTAAAATTTTCCTACAATTTTTTTAATATAAGGAATCCATTAATTCAAAACTATTTTTAAATATAAAGAAAAAGAATCTTAACATGGTTTACAAATTACACTGTATTATTCCAAATCATAACATTTTGCAACATTGGTTATTTGTAATCATGTTTCATAATTTTTTTTTAACTCTTCTGGAAAAAGTTAGTATTAGAATTTATAAATTAACACACAACAGTGTGTTTACTTTTTATATAAAAAAATATTATAATGATGATTCATTTCTATGGAATAAAAGGAAATATTTTTAGAGTATTTTAAAAAGAATTTATTTGTTATAAATAGCTTCTTTAATTTTAAAATAGTAAAAATGAATTAAAATTAGTGTATGTATTATGTTTATCTGCTTTGCACTCAGATATCTGTTGGAGTAGATGCTTTTGAAGTTTTCTGTAGTTCGTCTGTGTTATAATGAAGTCAGTCATTCTGTCCTGTTCTAAGTGTTTATTCTAAGTAACTTTCGACTGATTTGAATATTAGACCATGAATTCACTATTGCATAATAATTTGTATGAGGCCTTAGTGATGCATTCATAATAGCATGCTTTTAGTTACCAAGAAAATGTGAACACTATATATTGCTTTAAAACCATTAAAAAAGGTGAGTTTGTTGAAATGAGGCATTTGAAAACAATGCATACTTTGTCACAACAACTTGGGCTGCTCTCACTTGAAGCACTTTATCTTGTAATCTCTTGGAGTGATTGTGAAGGACGATGAAATGCATTCCTGCTGCCTTTAACAAAAAAATCGTGACAGCTTCTGAGATCCCCATTATCTTCTACAAGTTCTAATATTTCGAGTCACCTTGATATCAAGATTTTATTAGCTTTCCTGTTAACTTAACCGTAGCATTAGTTATCTCCAGGACCACCATTTCTTTTTCTGGTAACTTTTTTCTCAATGACTAGTGTCTTTCAATAAATGACAGTGATTTGGAATAGTAATTCGTGATAAGAGCCATAATATTTTTTAAGCAAATAACTAAAAAAAATAATGATAATTTGAAAATGAAAAAAGTATCATTCATCTATTAAACATCTTGCTCTTTTCTATTTCAAAAGTCGTCAGATCCTTGATTATATAAATTATCACACCACGATTTTTATTGCATTCCGCGCTTTTGACAAATAAAAAAAAAGGAATTCTTTCTTTTATATCTTGTATCTTTTTTTCATTTTCTATAAATTATATACAGCTTTTAAAAATATACAGAAAATATTATCTGTGCAAAAAATTACATTTGGATTTTTTTTTAAAGAATAGTTGTAAATATTAAAGTGATTAAGCAATACTTTTTTGTCATCACAAAAAATTAGAACACCTGTATGTAATGAAGGCAAAGGTCAGAATAGCGCATGCGCACTAAAATGTGTCTCCCTCTTCCCTTCCAGTTATGTTTTTTGTTGTTTACATATTTGATTCGAGAGAATGTTTTCAGAGAGAGAGAGAGTACGCTGTGGCGCCTCCACCCATGATAGTCGTGTTTGCAAATTTGAAAGTTATATTAAAAGTTATATAAATTTATCCTCCTCAATAAATTGAATTAATTTAAATTGTCATCACTTGTCTTACTTCCAAGCTAGCTAAACGAATATTATAAGCATTTTATTCTACTTCGGGAGTTTTTAATTTGAAAAATATTTATACGTATTTTAGCATTTACTTATTATTTTTCCATTTTAAATAATAGAATGTTTTAATTGTGTCAACACTATACATGAATTATTATTAAGATTTAATGCTTGTGTGTATAATATAGTTTTTAATTACGACGTATCCTATCTATGTAAAGGAGCAAAATATTAATCCGTTATGTTTGCCTGAATTTCTGTGAAGTTGTTATCAATAATTATTGCTTTATTTTTCTGTGCATGAATAAAACTGGTTTACATAAGCAAATACTTAGTTTATAAAGCAAATTGTTACTATTTTCTTCGCGTCAAAGAGGATGTGCGATAATCCGGAAATAAAATTATTTTCTTATAAAAACACTTTTTTCTCAGTCATCTTAATCTAATTTATTTCCAAATGCTTCAGCTTGAAACTTCTACGTGGTCTAAAAAGAAAACCTCTGTATTCTTGTAATTCAGAAACTTTCATAACGCCGCCGTCCACTGCATGGCTGTTACTAATTGCCCCTTCAGTGCAGGCAGATGTCAGAACATCTCTGTACTAAGCACATCGTTACTCGACTGGGAAATTTGTGAATGTTGACTTCTGTTGTGTCGCCAAGCTGTCCTATTTTCTAGATATATTTCTCAACTCTGAAAACCGCTATTTGTGAAATAGCGGTTTTCAGAGTTTAGGCTTTCATTGTTTAGGCTATAATTTCACAGATGAGACGATAATAAGAAAATAAAACAAGTAATTAAAGAAAAATATAAGGCATTCACATACAAATATTTACATTTTTCGTTACAATATTTATTTTTAAGAAAAAGTTCTTGGAAAAAAAGTATAGTAAAAGAAGTTATGGCGATTAATGATCATTGTTTATTAATGTTATTAATATACATAATGTAAAATTCCCTTTCAGCCATCTTTTCCATAGCTGCGGTTGATTTGAATTATAGTTTTTCAAAAGATTGAAATATGGCCCACGGATCACGTTTTGTTAAATATATTTTTATGTTTAAAATTTCAACTTTATAACTTCATCTATGGAATATTTTATCTGTTTTAATCTTTTGTCTTGTTTTTATTATTATGCTTTTTATCCCGTTACGAGAACACAACGCTTTCTTATGATCTCCTAGTAAGTAAATATTCATTTTCCTTTCTTTTTCTTTTTTTCACTACCTTTAACTACTTACTCAGTGCCTTTAATAACCTTGTTGTATATTTATAAAATTCATTCTGCATCGCTTGGTATGATTATGCATAATTGCTATTTTCGTTTCGGAAACTGTATTTCATTTCTTGGGATTGATTGTTCTTTCTGGAATAGATCAGCTGTGTTTTGTTTATTCTTTAGAACTTTCTTAGTTTGAAAGAATGTTAATTCTATCATCAGCAAACAAGGGGAAGGCATAAATGCTTTCCCTTGTTCCCTAGTGAGAAGGAACAAGTTTTGATTTCATCGTTTCAACATTTTTGGCTCTTTTTTTCTCGCTACTACCCTTTTTTTAATTTCTATTATCACTCCAATTTTCTTCTATCTTAATTGTTTCACACATCTTGTTCTTGTTACCTAATTTCTTAAAAAATATTTTCCGATTTGAGCAATTGTATTTAATTATAATGACATATAATTTCTACATGATTTTACTTTAACGAAATATATATGTGGTTACATTATGTATAAAAATCACAAAAGTCAAAATATAAGAAATACAATCCATAAATAAGTAAATTAATATTTTATATCACCTTCATCAGTGAGCGTTGGCAACAGATTCGCAATATAGTTTTTCTGGTGTGGTTTAAAGACTTATGCCCAAAATGTACACCCCAAAACTACAGAGTCAGAAAAATTATATATAAATATATATTCTTGTAAATGAATGAAGCTAAAGAATGAAATCTGTTCCGCAAGTAAATAAATGCGATCGCTGAATGAAGATCAGCATGGTCCCACCAGTACGTTTGCGTTTTGATCCTGCATTTTCTTTGCAAATCGACTCACTTAAAGATGAGGACCTGAACAGTTGGGGGCAGGAGGAACTCTGGGCGTCTGCTATTTCCGATTCTCGATGAGAGCCGAAGAAATGTTAGAAATGCGCCTCCAGCGGACTTCCTCTGCAATTCTTTGCTGCTTGTGATTTACTTTTTCGAGTTCAACTGGCTCTCTCTGTCCCATCTAATAATGACCTTCCTTTGAAGAAAGCATTTGTTTATAGCTTTTTTTTTTCTCGTTTTCTTGTATTTTTGTGACAATGTTCATATTGCGTTAATTGAATGTTGGCTGTGTTCTCATTTGAGTTTCGCATTGCTTGCAGTCGAAATCAGGCGAATGGAGGAATCATCCGTTGCATCAAGGAAAAGTCGCTATTCTAATGATGAGATAACATTTTCATCATTTTATTTCGTTTAAATTCATATTTTCTTTAAGATGTAATATTTATATCATACCACTTTTTAGGATATAATTACCATTATAGGAAATTATTATTATTTTTTGTTCCTTGGTAAGTTGGCGTTAGGTAAAATAATTGCAAACCATTCAAAAAATTAAGTTATTTTATTTTTCAATAAAATTAATGTTATAAAAATGTTTTTTAATAATTGGTTGTTTATAATTTTCATAAGTTTAACTATAAATGTAAAAAAAGCGATTTTTTTTCTTTTTAAACTTGTTGAAAAGGAAAATGCTTTTCGAAACAACTTCTAATTTTTTTTCACAATACTCTCGGAATTTCCAGTTTTAAAGATTGCAACTCGTTTGGTCATCATATTATTACAAAATAAACATGTTCTCGCTTATAATAATAACAGGAAGCACTTCGTGAATAACACTGTACAGCTAGTTTTATATGGCCACCACATGCTTTCAACGTCGGCGTTAAATAACCAATCACAAAAAGCATGTTGTTATTGCACCAGCTACCTTCCCTGTGCCTAGCCCTGAGTTGGGATCTGCCAGTTTGTTAGAAGCAGCCGGCTGGAGTCTTTATGATTTTGAAAGAAAAGGGCTAAGCAGAAGACACCTAATACTTGTCCTGCCATCCCTAGAACAATCCTTTCACTTGAAGGACATTACGATCACGACCTATTTAACGTGCTCCAGTCGCCTTTAGAGACGATCGATCTTCGGTTAAGCTGGTATTCGAACTCACTACCTGCCGGTAATTAGAAGTACGCCATAATCAACCAGGCCACAGAAGGTTGCACAGTGCAGTTGAATATTTGTAAAGGATATGTGAAAGCTTTAGAAAACATTGCAGTCGTTAGCGTGTTAAAGAAATGAAGAGATTTATCCAACTTCCACAATTCATTGGCCAAAGTTGGATGCATTTCCGAAACTGCTAAGTTTGTGAACTATTCGCATGCTGCCGAGGTAAAAGAAAGTACACCGTGCATAGCAAAATAGAACTGTCCAAAATAACTGATTCGACAAGCGTGGCAAACGGCGGATGCGGGGTTCTTTCGGGCAAATAGACGTGTTACCATTGAGCACCAAACCCGCCAGATGAACCAAGAAGCTACCAACAGTATCCCCCAAAGTACTCTTTAAGGAACGTTGTTGCATCTGAGCCTTTGAATCAGACTCCTGGTTTATGCACCTGCGCTGACTGCTGTTCATCGCCGACGAAGGCTGAAATTTCCACTTGACTACTGTATTTGGACGTCCACTAAGGGACGACAGGTAGCGTTTTCGGATGTTTTGTGCGTCCTCGAACAAATAGACGTTGACGTTTGCGACATAAAACCTTTGGAAGCAAAACCCGGCAACCATTGGCGGAACGATCCAGGTGGGAGCATTATAGTCTGGGAAATGGCTTCCTGGCATTCTCTGGGTTCACTCGTCATTGTGGAAAGCACGATGGATCAATACAAGTACTCATTCGTTCACACTATGTCCATCCCTGTATGTGCATTGTTTTTTCCCAGGCATCTATTAGCAGAAGAATGCGAGGTGTCACAGCTAGCAGTATATGCTAGGAAGTTTAGCGACCTTAGAAACCAACCGTTTACAACTAAGCACAAAGGAATCCTCCACAGCACCCACGCTTAGTTGATGCGCAACGCGAGACAAAATCCCGGTATTTTGCTAGTCACTTGGGAAATATACTAAAATTGTGCATTTCAAATCGAAAGTGATTTTACTAGCATTGAAATTTTTTAAAGAAAACTTGGATAAATATTCTCCTTTTATTGAAATGTTGCTAACGAATTGTTAAGAATATTTCAATAATTAAAGAAATACTCTTTTTACTTATAATTTATTCAAAAGTTGATTATGTTCTTTTAATCTGCTATTTATATCTTAGAATTTTCCCATTCGTTTTACATTTTTAGCTTGCGGTCTGTATATATATAAACTCGCTGTGCATAGTTTAGTACACATGCATATGCACTTGTACTTTGCAATGAGTTCCGATTTCCACACATTTGTAGACAATAAAGTATTTTCTAAATGTTCTCTTTTAAAAGTAACGGAAGATAATGAAACTTTTCATGCTTATTATCTAGCAAGTTACGAAGTGCCGGTATCACTTTATATTAGTTTTATATTTTGTAACCTAAAATGAATAATTCAACGTCTACGTTGTAACTAAATAACATTAAATAAGCTTATTCATAAGTGTTTTGGCTATTTTTCAAAAAGGAATTACCAATAGATCTTTAAGCGTAGTAAATTAGTTCATTGACCTGTAACAGGCTCGCTAGCCGCATGTGGCCCTTTGAACAATTATTTGTGGCTCTCGATTAAATGTACCCGAGTTCACTTTCATTTTTGTGTTATTGTATTTTAAAAAAATTATTATCGTTTCGTATGTGCTTCAAAATATCTTTTAAACTATGGACAATAAATACGAAAGACAAAGTTCAACATTGTAACAAATTTCAGTTCCGTTCAAATTAACAATGAGATGACTCATCTTAAACTGCTCGAGCGAACATAAACAGTGGCTTAATCGACCGACTCCAGACCGAAAATCTCTTATTCCAAATTGACAGTTGATATTGTGCTCTGGAGGAAACAATTAGCATCAATTTTGCAATCGGATGTAATTTCTTATTTGCAATTTTTGGTAAATTAACTATTTGTTTTGTAGTATTGTTTTAATAACGCAAAACTTGTACTTTCTAAATTTATTTATGTAGAAAATACATGTTTTGCGTTTTTTTTAAATATGACGATAGTTTAAAAAATAAAAAAAAGGAAGTACAAGCAAGAAAATTAAAATTTTAATAATGAGTGGGAGGAGTATTTCTGCTTTATTGACAGTAATGGAAAAAGCATTGTGTTATTTATAACTTTGCGTTCAAAAGTTATAAAGCTAGCATTTACTTTGACATTATGAAACTAATCATCCTCAGTTTTCTAATCAGTATCCACCAATTTCCAAATGGAGATCAGATAAATTTGCTTCTTCAGAATCAAATTTAAATGAACATTTTTCAATTCAATATTCATTTTTAATGACCCTTAGCAATCAAACTAATAATATAGCTGATGCCAGTGTTTGTTTAAGTATTGCTCCCGTAAAACGCCTGTATGGAAAAATATATTTTATTTATAAAATAAATAAATAAAAATACTTAAAAGATATCCTTAAAGATTTAGATCCAAATGATGCAGCATTGCACAAAGTTGTATCGCGAAATTCCCATCTCGAAACGCACAATCGAATCACGCCTAACTACAATTAATACATCTCTTAAATATAATTTAAAAAATTATTTAAAGAACTGTATTGCATTCAGCTTAACCCTTGGCGAATCGACATGTCACAGATCTTCCGCAAGTGGCAATTTTTATACGTTATGTCTCACCTGACTTCGTTGTTAAAGATGAATTATTAGATTTAGCACTTCAATAATCAACCCACGGTTTCGATATTAAAATGCTTTAGATTCTGTTATGAAAACTTTTGATATCCCTCTTAATAAACTTGTAAGCAATGTGTAACTGATCGACTCTGGTAACGCTGGGTAAAAATGTCTTTCTTATTTTGCTTTTAAAAGATGATTCTCAAGTTCCACAATTCATACCGATTCTCTGCACAATTCACTGAGAACCATCTGGTTACAAAATATTTAAAATATTCTGGTGTTATGAAAACGGTGTTACGCATTGTAAATTACATTCGCACCAATGCAAAAAATCATTGATAATTCAAAAATTTCCTTAAAGTAATAAAGGACGAAGAGTTTCTAAATGACATTAATTTCGTTTGTATCGTTAGATGGTTATCTAGCTACAACTTATTAAATCGATTTTCAAATTTGTTTGATTCGAATAAATGCATTTCCACCAAAGAAAAGGAAGTAACTTATTTAGAACTAGACGATGACAAGTAGTTACAAAAGTTAATGTTTTTGACTGATGCCATGGAACAATTGTAGCGAAAAGATAAAATATCTGACTTCTCAGTGTGTGTGTGTGTGTATATATATATATATATATATATATATGGTTTCTAAATTAAACTACAACTTTTTCAAAAAGACATTAAAAATGTTTTTTATTATTTTCCTCACATTAAAAAATTGTTCCAATATTTAGAAAAAAAATTAAACTAGTATATAAAAATGATAAAAGGAATATTGATGAAATTCCAAAACACACACAAATTTCAAGACTTGAAAGGTTTTAAATCGCCTCTTGATTTTTTCCAGAATTCACTTTAAGTTAAATTAATTCAAAGTGAGTTTTCCGTTTCCAATAGAATTATGACTCAAAAAGCATCTGGAGAATTAGAACTATTAGGGGTGCAAGAAGATCAAGCTCTACAATTAAAATATATGTCGATGCCGATTACTCAATTTTGGAAACGTACCGGAATCGAAGTATCCTGAATTTAAAAAAAAAGGCTGTGCTTGTCGAATTTCTTCAATATTCGGAACAAAGTACTTTATGTGAATCATTTTATTCCTCTCTAAAATTCGTGAAACCGATCAGTAATAACTAACCAGCATCTCTAAGAATTACTAAGAAGTACTGCCACCAAATTTAAAAAAAAATTATTAAGAAAATTATATAAAATAAACGTGTTTAATTTTTAATATTTAAATTCAGTACACATATTTAATATTTTTATTTATATGACTTCATTAAATATAAGTTTGTAAAAAAAAAATATTTTTTGCATACCTTTTAAATTGGGGCTCTCGCAAAATTTAAAATTTTGAAAAATGGCTTGGACTATCAAGTTGCTTGACCTCCCCATATAATATAATATTAAATTATTTATAATTTAGTTATTTTTTATTTATTTATTTATTTTTTAAATAAAAAACATTTTATGTGCTTTTGCATTCAAAATCTTGCAGTAGATGTTATTTAAAATTTAATTAATACTTTTCATTTTATATCCTGTCTGCATATAGAATGAACTTGAAACAAATGGCAGTTATCTTTAATAGCTGCTCTTCTTACAAGTTCGTTTGTCTCATGCGCTTTCCATTCCTGTTAATTTCTAGTGGTTTACATTTCGAGCATTCTTTTGTTTTGTTTAATGCGTCAGGGGAAAAAAACTAGCTCTACCATCAAATTTGATTTGTGACATTTTTTGAAAGTAGCGTATTCAAAATAAAGCAGAATTTATGTATTATTATGCGAGATCACAATAAAAAAGTACTTGTATATTCTGACTTTATTGGTTTGCTTATCTTGTTAGCCCTTACTGACATTCTTCACTATAATTGTCTGAAATATGCCTTTATTTATATGTAGAAAAATAGGAAATTTAGTTTGTAGCTCATAATCTTCAATTATTTTTAAAATGTATTTAATGAATAAATATAAAAATATTGGATGTGTTTGATATGAGGACTATTTGGCTTTTTGCCTATCGTAATCAGGTGCCTGTGGTCTTCAGAATTTTGTTGAGGTGAAATCTATATTTAAGTCTTCTACTTGTCCACGGGCGCGAACAAAGCCAGAAGTGATAGCGCGTGCTCTCGTCTATATTTTTGTCGCCTTATTTATTATACATTGTTTGAGAAACAGAAACACTTAAGCGAGCCGTATCCGGGAGATCTGAGTTGTAAAATATGCTTTTCTCTGATTGGGAAATCGTGTTTCAATTAAAAATAGTAAGTTCCTATTAATTAAATATTTTTATGGCATTTCTCTTAACTTGTATGACACATAATGAATTTAAGAATGAAAAATAATCTCAGTGTTCTAAAATGTGGTTTTGTATTCACAATTATTAGAAATTATAACATTTCTTAGATAGCTTTGCTTTTAAAATATTCATTTTTTTTTGTATATAATTTTATTTTAAAATTCTTTAATAAAATCGATAATATAATCTGTATTTCCAAAGAAAATTGGATATTTTTG
The DNA here is from genome assembly GCA_030067965.1 of Latrodectus elegans. Taxonomy (NCBI): domain Eukaryota; kingdom Metazoa; phylum Arthropoda; class Arachnida; order Araneae; family Theridiidae; genus Latrodectus; species Latrodectus elegans. Next base: position 6,996,283 of record CM057813.1, read on the forward strand.
ATATGTTATGGTTTAGAATCCAATAATTCGAATTAATTTAAGTTATTAGACAAATAATTTAAATGTCTTTTTTCCAGTAGTTAGTTATTGTATATTCAAACCTTTCAATGTACTAGCTAAAAGGTTTTACTTTTGATGTAATTCGAAAGAAAAAATAATAAATTATGGCTCTGTATACAATTTTTATAAAAAAAATTTCAGATCTCAAAAATTCGTCTGAAAAAAAGACATTATAATTTTTAAAGTATTCTGTAATAAGTAAGAATTATTGAAATATCTTAAATTCAAGGTTTTATTTCTATAGGATTAATACTGTTTTATTTTGCATTTTTGTTCATTCGTTACGAATTCGCATGTTATAGAAATTAAGTATTCGAATTCTCATGGAGAATGTATTTCGCGTCTCGAATCGTTTGCATTCGTGATTAAATATTTTTCAATTGGTTTTGGCAGCCGTAAGAAGGAATTCGCTGACGATTAAAATCTGAATTGTTGATATTTTTTTTTTTTCTTACGAATATTGCTTATTTGGTTGCTTTTAATTTCCGTGCAAAAACGGACATCTTTTTTTTTTTTACCCCTCCTATCCCTTGAATCCTACGACTGGTAGATAAAATTTCAAATCGTGTTTGGTGAAACGGAGGAATAAAATCGAAAAAAAAAAAAAAAAAAAAGGTCAAAGGGAAAACACATTTATGTCTAGACAAACACGTAATAATAATGCGTCTAAACAAGATGCAGAAGGAATAAAGTTTGGGTTCTTTATTTTTATGGCAGTTCTGTTTCTTCTTTCCTTACTGATATTTTCATGTGTAAGTTAAATTTTCTTGAATTCGTTTTCAGGAATGTTTTGTTTGAATATTTATGTATTCGTGGAATACATAATATGGAATTTAATATTTGATATTAATGTTTATTGTAATGTAGTAAAAATTTCAAATTCTAGTAAAGGTAATAATTTCAAAATAACTTTATTTTTCTTAATGAATAATATAAAATTGTGTTTTCTTTTTTTTCTGGATTTTTTAAAAAAAAAAAAATTTTAATACAACAGCACACAATTGGAAACAATGAAATATAATTTAGCAGTTCAGTGACAATAGCTAGCAAAAGCATTTACAACAATTAAATGTTAGAGTACTTTTTCGTTTCAACATATACACACACACACATATATATATTGTGTTTGTTTTTATTTAAAATAGTAAAAGAAGTTTTATTTTTATTTTGGTACAAATAATATATAAAAATTTTTAAAGTCAATTCTCTCTTACTTAAGTCAACAAAGATAAATATTATTTTCCTCCCACATAAAACAAAAATTAATGAATCAAATTATATTATTGAATTAATATTTGAAAAAACTTTATGTATGTAGGAAAATAATCTTCTGCATACTTTGAAAATGTGGATTGTTTAAAATAAAAGTCCCATTAAATTAATTGTAATTGTTTAAATATGAGTTTCTTAAATGTTTTATATTTAGGGTTATAGGATATACAAATATTGTTTATAAAACTGTATTTCTTATAACAATTTTATTTTAATTTTTTAAACTTTTTTTTAAATGTTAAAAATTGATTTTGTTATATTAAATGATTAATTTTTCCCCAAATTAGGCTTTTTTCTAAGTATTGTATATTTTTTAAATTTGAATTTTTGTACTCACCAAGACTTAGTGATTGGAAGTGCTTTGTGGAGTGGAAGGTCCTAAGCTCAGTTATTTAACATTATTGAACAATGTGAAATTTCATTTTCTTGCATGCACATGTGTCAAGTTAGATGCTTAGAGTTGTCTTACAATGTGTGAATGTGGTTGACTATTACTGTAGGAGTTTTGCCTCTAAAAAAATAAAAATAAAAAACATTGCTGCAAACTTATATCAAAGCTCTTTACTGCATTGAGGTTTACTACCCATTTGGCTTTCAGTTCCACAGTTTATGGACTCAATATTCATCTTAGGTGTGGATTTTTGTAGGTTTTCGTAATCCATTTTAAATGGTAGGGCTCGGTTAAATTAACCTTTGTATTAAAAGAAAGATTACCATTGGGCAACATAATCACTGTAGAGCATTAAAGTTTGAGTATTTAATTATGAATTTATATTATCCAATTAAAATAACCAGTTAGATAATAATAAGACTAAAATCATAAATTTTTCTTTTGCTTAGACTGTGAAATTCTGTAGTTTAATAACTATTTAAAAATATAGGCTCTATAATTTTAATGTATATGATTTGTTACAGAATAAGTTAGTAAAGTTAATTACAGAATTTTAAAAATATCTAGTTTTACTGTTTTTAACCATACTAGGGCATTTAAAAAGTAAGTTACATTCAAACAATGTAAGTTAAAAAAAAAAAAAAAACACTACTAAGAAGTGCACTATAATACAATATGACACACATCTAACATAGTATTTGTCTGCATAATGCCCCTTGTCACTTCAGGCATTTGTCGGAACATAGCTCTAATTACTTGATGCCCTGACAATAGAAAATCACTTCTTGATATTTAAGCCAGCATAGAACAACTGTCTGAACCTGGTCATAATTGGAAAATTGCCTTCCATCTAAATGTTCTTTGAGTTTGCTAAACACATGAAAGTCGCAAGCTGCCAGATTGGGACAGTATAGTGGATGTTTCCAGACCTCGCATCCAAAACTGAAACAAATCTTGTGCAGTGCGTGCCTTGGGATGTCTTGCATTGTTGTGTTAGAGGATTATGTTTTTACTTAACTTTCCATATCTTTCACAGCTTTACTCAAACCTCCTAGTGGCATAAATGGTTGTGCCCATCTGCATAAATTTGGTATAGACAACTACTTAACAAAAAAAGAAAAAACAGTAGCCATGTCTTTTCATTGATGGGGGAACTTTGGATTGTGTTTTCACAAGCAATGATGTGTGTCTCCATTCCATTGACACTTGCTTCATTTCTTGAGGAAAGTGACGCACCCATGTCTCAACAGCCATAATGATGTGACTTAAGAAATCATTGCCTTCCACAGAATAATGTGGAAGGAAGGGTTCCAGGAATAACATTGAAGGATTCCAGGGAAGCTGCAAACCCTGCTCCTTTGTGTTCAGAATTCAAAAAATAAGGAAACCATTGTGAACACCATTTGCGATAATCTAGTTGGTAACGAATGATGAAATGAGTGCTGTTAGTAGATATTTCCAACTGCTAAACAATGTATATGATTCTCACTCTGGGATTGGTGGCAATAATGCCTTTCTGCATCAGTTATGTCTATGTTGCTATCTTTGAACTGCTGACACCATCTCACAATGGTTCTTGGTGACATTGCACGTAACTCACAAACTACCATTATTACACAATGAATCTCTGTATTTGTTAAATATTTTACCCACCCCAAAAAAATATACTGTTCTGCTGATTTCATTAGTGGAGTAAGTTTCTAGCTGCTGTGTCTTTTCCCCTCACACTATTCAGCAACAGTTCAAACAATCTGAATGAAATTGCTATAGTTGGAAGACATGGAACTCAATATCTGCACAAGCTTCGCCTTTCTTTAGCAGTGATGCTGCCCCTAATGAAACAAGTATAATGCCCTAAATAAATTTTTAAAATGGAGTCTAGTTTTATAAATTATGTGTACTTCATTTTATGGATGAAATTTTTTTTTTTTATTGATAATATACTTTTTTGCTTTCATGCAATACCTCTTAATGCTTATGGTCTATTATGAATATGGGCAGGTCTTAATGGTTTTTAAGGTCATGAAGCATGCCTCATCAGAAAAATCATTTTACTTTGCTAATATGATTATTATCTTATTTCTTAAAAAAAAACAAAAGCTATTTTTGTCACTGGGATGAGTCATTGAAGATATTTTTTCATTATTTTGCACTGCTGCAAGGTAAGCAACCATCTGCTTTGTTTTGCTTCTTGAGGAAAAAATTCATAGATAATGGATCATATTTGCATATCAAAAGAGGCAAAAAATTTGTAAAATTCTGTGGCATCCACCCCATCAGATGTGTATATGGAAACTGAAATGCAAAACCAATCTCCCTTTTACAGCAGGGTTCCCAATATCTGTAAATCCAAAAATAACTTGGATTTTCAATATCAAGCATATTGCAGATTCATTGCTTAACTTTTCAGCTGTATTTTAAACTTCTGATAAATCTTTTACAATGGTTAAAATGAAAATCATTTAATGTTCACTTATTTTAAAATGGTTCCTATTATGAAATAAATACTAAATGATATCAGTGTCGTTTAATAGCTTTCAAAATGCTATTAATGAATTAGAAATGGTATAATTTGGGCACAAAGGCCATGTAATCCGTTGGTCATTAGAAAATGTTGCCAAGGCAACATAATTGTTACGTACAAACAATGGTTGCTAAAATTAAAATACAATATTGAATATCTTTAGTTTTATTTTTCACATAATAAGAAATCTGGGTTACCAGAAATGACAATAAAACCTGTCAAAAATTTTACCAAATTAAAAAATGTTTTAAAAGCATTATAAGGCATTTGTGGCATACTTTGTTCCAGACACGGTGATTAATTTTGTATTTATAATTTCAGGCCGAAGCTCGGCTTGCTGCTAGACGACAGGCACGTGCAGAAGCTCGGGAAATACGAATGAAAGAGCTGGAAAAACTGCAGAAGGAGGTGAGTTCAACAAGTTGTTTGTTTTCATGAATGCCATATATAGACAGGAGATTGCTTTCTTAGTTTAGCCTTCTGATTTTTTATTGATATGTATATTTCTTGATTTTTCATTGAATCGTTAGATTTGCTAGAATCTAGTGAAGACTGTCCTGATCATTTTCTGGAGATATTAAATATAAAGATAATCATCCTCACCTTCATATATTTTTGATTTTACTCCTCAGCGTGAGCTGCTAAGAAATTCAAAAGGGGCTAGTGTGGTACTGCGCTACTTTCCTGAAGGTTGTAGCCAGATTGACAGTTATTGCTCCTGGCCTTAGGTTCAATAACTTAGGATTTCGAATTCAAATTCAGACTTGAATGTTGTTAATGGTTCCAAGTATTCTTAAAAGTGTAAGTTAATTATCCCTTGTGTGCAGAAAATGTCTAATGATCGTCCAACCAATACCGGAAGTTAGTTGGTGGAATAGTTGCCCACAAGCCAAAAACAATCATTTTTAAAGTGCTAATAACTGAAGAACCTAAATCTCTCCCCTGGTGTTCCACAGAAATAGTGTGCCAATTCAAGTGTTGGCATTGCCACACCCAAGTTGGTCAGAATCTATAAGCAAGAATGTCACGTGTAACAAATAAGGACTTAATCATGGTTATAATTTATATATTTTGATTTTATTCAATTAGTGCTTCCCTGATTTTTTCTGTCTATGTCCTTGAACTTATGAGATTTTTTCCCCTGTTACTATTATATCCTTTCTTGCTTATATGACAGCATATTAGCATTTACATAATGAACTATTTTGATTTCATTTCATATACTTGAACATTTTTATTAAGTATGGTTCATTTACAATTTTGAAAATTCTAAATATCATGAAATGGGATTCTTAGAATTTACAATCCATTTATATATTAATTTTTCTCAATTTAAAGTAAACTTAAAACAAGAAAAGAAGGAAAAAAAAGAACATTTTTTATGTCTAGAAAATAGGTTATATCTTTGTCTTTCATATCCGTATGCATTTTCTATGATGATCTTGAAGCCTAAAAGGATTCATAGCTTCATTCGAAAATGTTTTTTGACAAATTAGGCACATTTGTGATAAGGGGTTTGTGGGATTTTCAATAAATCTGTATTTTATATAATCTACACTATACTGCCACCTCTTCTATTTTGCTTCTGACATGGGATATTCTTTACTTATGCTTGATCCAATTTAAGGGAGCTCCAAGGGATATCCAGTTTAAATAATCTAAGTTAAAGTGGCAAAATATTTAGGTACACAAATACAGGCTACAATCAAAAACAGGGAGAGTGAAAGTAAGTCAACAGTTTCTGCAAGAGAAGTCTTTTTTACTTTGACTTAAGAGTAGCTGATTTCAAATCTGTTACTCTTAAGTAAAATCCTTTTGCCGACAAGCAAAGGCATGTTGCAAAAAGCCTCAATATTTTCAACCATGGTCAACTTATGAGATTGATACCAAAGCTGGCACCTTGCTTTCTCAACCATGCCAAACTTTGGATGTCAGAATGATATGAACATGTTTCCAAGCCAATAAGCTCCAGCAACCTCATGAGGCAGAATTTGGCCATACTCCCAATCACTGCCAACAGCAAGCAATGTTTTATTTGCTTATGAAAAGTGGCATGAGAAATAGATTCCAAACCTGTTACTCTTAAGATATTGTCTGCACTTTATTGAAGACAGGGTTCTTGTAGAATAGCATTTAAACCTTGTATATAACTTCATAGATTGCTCATAAAAAATCTGAAAATTCTGTGTAACTATAATTGTATTGATACATTTGTCTGTTTGATGGCATCATTTCGGTCTTTTTTTTACCAAGCTAGCAATTGAAGGATTAAGGTTTTGGTCTTCAGTAGTTTGTGGGTTGAAATTCCACATTAGAGGTGGATGTAGGTCATTTTCTAAATTGCCCTCATTTGCAAAAACATTATCACTGATTGATAAACAAAAATAAAAGCCAAACCTCGTGAATGAAAATAAGGGCTCAACCTTGAACTAGTGATTGAATCAAAAGCTGTCCTTGTGAATATTGCATATCTACATCCATGGTAGTCTTGGTGGCTGCTTTAGAGTTTTCCAGGTTTACTTTTTTGGGACATGTGAAGCAACCCATTAATACACTGCTGGACAGATAACACTATCATCCATAGCAACCACAAAATGTGGAAAATTAGAATAAGTGCAGGATATAGTAAGAAAAAGTATCCATATGTAAATTTTTTTCCACGTCTGTTCATCACATGATATCGTTCATAAGAGCTTTAAAGGTTTTGATGCATGTGGACAGTTGTTATTTCAAGTCAAAGTTTTACAGGAAAGATTTAATTGACGAAATTGAAATTTTTGGCATGTCCTCCTGGCATCACTTAAATAATTTTATGTGTGGCCGAACTATTGGAAAGATTGAAGGAGGGTGAAAAATAATAGATGTTGCCAGGGAGTTCGACATCGCTCACAGCATTGTTTCATAACTGTGGAAGTTATTTAAAACTACTGGAATGTGTAGTAGCGGCACGGGGGAGGTCGCGTTAGAAGTACGACACCTGCAGAACGCAGATATATTGTCCTATCAGCAAAAGGGAGCAGGTGCACCACAGCTCAGCAGGTGGAAAATCAGTTTCTTGCTGCCTCAGGAAAGCAGGTCTCCCGAAAAACTGTTGCCAGGCATTTGAGGGGAGGAGGACTATACGCCCGCAGACCTGTTGTTTGTGTCCCATTGACCAGACAGCACCGTACTGCCCGTTTGCAATGGTGTTGTGAGCATCGCAATTAGACTGAACAGGACTGGGCATGTGTACTATTCTCAGATGAGAGTAGATTCAGTCTGTCATCGGATTGTAGATGCCAACTGATCTGACATGAGAGTGGTACTGCTTATCCTCCAGAAAATATCCAGGAAAGGGACCGATATCCGACGTGCAGTGTCATGGTGTTGGCCGGCATCATGATCAATGGCTGCACGCCCCTACATGTGGTTGCAAATGGGACTATGATGGGCCATTATAGATAGACATTTTTAAACAGCTTTGTCAGCAAAGTTGGTTTTATTTTCCCTTTATTAATTTTATGTTTCTTTCTTTTGCATAAAAGGTTGGTTAAATCAAGTAATATGTAGAACTGCAACATGCAAAATGTCAAAGATACTAGAATCTGTAAATATTCTACCAACTGCAAATAATCAGTAACTAACAGAAATTGTAAATAACTAGAAATTAACAGAATTATGTTTAGAAAATGTAAGATATACATGAAACTGTCAAATCCCAGGCGTAATGCCTGCAGTATGTAACACCCAATTTCTGTAATTTATCCTTGTCCATGTAACCTCCTTATTATTTGTATATACTTATAGATTAAATAATGTAATATGTAAACCTACAACATGGATAATCAAGAACTAACAGAAACTGTAAATAACTAGAAAATCTAAGCATGAAATCTAATTTCATTAGTTTTTGGTGGTTCATACTGTTGAATATCAGGAAATTTTATTCTTGTATTCGTATACCTTGGATGTTTATATGCTGATCCATCTGTGACTCATGTGGTATGCAGTTTAAATAAGTTTTTTCACCAGTATTGGTGCTTATTTATTTTTGTGTCACTAGATGTGTTAACTAGCATTAGCAGAATAATAGACAATTAAGTTATTATTTTCTTAAATAAATCATTTTAGAAATGAGGTGGTGAATACAAATTTAGGTATGTTTTATGAGATGAAAAAGTCAATAGTAATTTTTATTATTTCATTACTCTTAAGTAACTGCAATTCCATTAGTATATTGTCTTTATTTTTTTGTCTTATTTTCTAAATCTTTTATAATATTTTTATATTATAATACTTTTCAGTGTTATTTTATTGTCGGGACCAGATTCAAATATAGCCAAATCCTCTGGATGCTTACAATTTCCATATCTATGTTACAGATTTTGGTAAAATTAACTTTTCAAAATTTTACTCTATTTAAAAAAAAAAAAAAAAAAAAAAATAGCAACTTTACATTAACCTTTTAGCAAAATGCTTGTCAATGAGCGTCCTAATTTTCAGGAATTTTTATACATGAATCAAATTAAAATAATTGAGTAATTAATAGTAAAAGCACTTTTCTAGTCATTAAAGTTCACTTAACTTTTATTACAGAATAAGAAGAAAGTGTAATGACTACTTCCAAGCATTAAAAATTTTTGAAATACTTCTTTTCTTTTCATTAGGCTGATGAACAGAGTGATAGGCAGTATGAATTACTTACAGGAGAAGCTGTGCGAAATAGCCGTCCTGCGACTGATGTAAGTTTCAGAATTCCTTATACTATTAAATTGCTTACCTCTGCTTTATTAAATAACATTTAAGTGCACACAAATATCTGTACAATTTTCTTTTGCTGATTAGGCAAGAACTCCTTCCTATATGTCTGGCACTTCTTCGTATGCCAGTTCTCGAAGAAGTAGTGAAGATTCTACAGATGCTCTTGATTTAAAAGAGTTAAGATCATGCTTAAGTGGGAGGGACTTAAAAGTAAGTCAATAATCAAGGTTCTGTTTGTTTCCAGTTTAGAAATATTATATGTATGTGGATACATATGTATAAATGTGTGTGTGCATTTTTCCAATATGAATATGAAATTATGCCAAAAGGTATATATTATCTGTTTACACATATAAAATATTTCTCATCAATAAATATAAATTGTTTTTTAATCACATTTACCATTATCTTGATGAGGTGAACAATTAAGTTCCTTTAAAATTTTCTTCAAAATCTTGTATACTGTATAATTATGTATTCAGGGTTTTCACAACTCCTGGAATGTTGACTTAACTCCTTGAAAATCATCAATTTCTCCTGGAATTTTTTTTTACCTTGAGCCATTTATTTTTTTCTAGAAAAGATAATTTTTTGTTTTAATATTTTCAGTAAAATTGTTGAAAAAATTAATTTAGCATTTGTTTTTAATATTGCTACTAGTTTTTGATATTGATCTATATTAAATTTTTTGTATTCTTAACTGCTGTTTTGTATTAATGGTTTCAAGATCTAGTTTAAGTACAATAATTTCATGATAATTTGGTTTAGTAGTGTTTAGATTTAAGTGAAGTGAAGTAATCAACAAACAAAAAAAATATGTTGTGCAATTAAGATGGGTGACTATAACTCATTTTTTTCCTATTTGCTTCTGTTTTCCTTATATTGTATAAAATTCTTTGAATATTAATATTTAAATTTAAAATTTTTGAGTTAAAACATACTTTCAGTGTCTCCCTTTATAAAAATTGAATTGAATCAGAATAAATATGTTTATTAATGAAATAAAAACTGAAATAAACTATTTAATATACCTGGTGGAGAGTGTCTTTTCAATGACCAGTGGACTCTGGAAAAACCATATAAAGATTGGCTTTTGTGTGGTTTAGAAAAAACACATGCCCATTGTTTGTCTGTTTTGCAAGAAAGACTTCTGTATTTCAAATATGGACAAATCAGCAATAAAATCCAGTATAAAAGTGAAAAAGCTTATATATTAGAGCAAGCTATGTCTGCTAAAAAATCTACTCATTTAAAAGATTTTTTTCACTTCTGCTGATCCTGTTAAAAACTGTGAACCCAAAGTTTGCTCTACAATTTTAGATTCATTTGTTTCTTCAAAAGAAGCTTAAAGGGGTGAAATTCTATGAACCCTTAAAGTTTTAAACAATGAATTGAGCTACAGTTCTTGTAACAATATAAATTGCCTCTTTCAAGCAGTGTTTCCAGACAGTGCTATTGCAAAGCAATTCAGTTGTGCTAAAAAAAAAAAAAAAAAAGTGTGCTTATTTTAATAATCTCATTAATGTTTGCAATTATTTATTTTAATTATTTTCAGAAATAATTGAAAAATATTGCATTTACTTAATTATATTCATATTTAGTTAAGAACAATTTTTAGAATAAAATGAAAAAATTATTTAACGTGAATGTCGATACCACCTGGGAATTTTCAATTTGACTCCTGTAAAACTTATGGAATTTGATTCTTGTAAATCTGTACAAATCTTGTGTATTTATCCTTTTATTTTTATTTATGTACTTGTTTGAAAATACAATTATTTTCCTAAACTTGACTTGAATTTATTAAGATTTTGCTTTCTTATTTCTGTTTTCAATGTGTAAATTAGCATTTAATTATTTGAAGTAAACTCAACATTTTTCTTATTTAACATCTGAGGAAAAGTCCTTATTCTTTTTAAATGTTAGTAAAAGATCCAATTAATAACTTTCATCTAGTATGTGTTAATGCATTATGAAAACTCTTGTTTGTTACAGCTGCAATTAGCAGATTTAGAAGAAAAGTTCAGAAAAGCCATGATAAGTAATGCTCAGTTAGATAATGAAAAGTCTGCTTACATTTATCAAGTGGAAACTTTAAAAGATGAAATTGAAGAAATGGAGGAACATTTAAATCAGTCTCAGAAGGAATACAGAGAGAAAAAAAGAGTGAGTGTCTTTTTAGTTTCCTAATGCAGATGCTTAGATCAATTAGAAAATGATATTCATTATAATTTTTAAATATTATATAGTGTGTTAAAATTTAATGTTATGTATAGAGATGCATGTTTTCAACTTTAATATTCATTAATTATCCTGTATTCATATTTAAAATGTTAACGTCATTTGTTCTTAAATGTTTCAACCATATTGTGAAAAGTAAATTCTTTAAAATCTTGCTTTAGGTGCTTTTTAAGTTTTTAAATTGATTAATTTGTCAGTTTATTTTATTTAAAAGTTCATTTACTGACATGAAAAACTCAATTTTATATAGGTATATGACCAGTTGAAGCGAGATTATGAAAATATGAAGCAAGAAAATGAGTGTCTACTTTATAGTTTGAAACAAAGGGACCAATTAATAGAGGCAAGAACCAGTTAATGACATTAAAATTTTATATTTGTTTCCCCAAATGTCTGAAAATTGAGAACTGTATGTACAATACTTTTTGATCTATTGTAATTGAAATTCTATTGACAGGATCACGGACTTGTGTTAGTCGGTGAAAATGGTATCAATGGTGACATATGTGAAGACTATTCATCGATTGCATCCTCAAAGAAAAAGAATAAACAGTATTCTAATGCAGCTTTATTACCTCAGAAATCTGCTCAATTGCTGGATCAAGTGGGTAATGGTTCTTTAGGTGAGAACAGTGGAAACACCTGTGTAAAATATTCAGAAATCAATTTAAAAAATAATTACTCAGTTGTATGTTGATGCAATTTAATTATGATTAGTAGATAATACTCCTGTTTGCTTGAATTGTTTATTAATATTTGAGGATTAATAACATTTATTGTAGCTGTAATCACAAAATATATCAATATCAGTTAGATGGAACTGCCAGCTAAGTGATTGAACTTCAGTTGAACAGTTTGTGGGTTGAATTCTATTTAAAACCTTAGGTTATATTCAAGTTACATTTGTATTCAAATAATATTATTGAAGAGTAACAAATCTAACTACATCAGTTAGCATTTAAATTTAAAAAAAAATAATAATCAGGATTTTTTAAATTTCTATTAATGAATTATTAATCTTTCTTGGAAACTTCAAAATTTTAATGTTTTAACTTGATAAAGCAAGAAAATTCAAAGGACGACTGTGTTTGATTGAGCTATTTAAGATTTAAACAAAACTTTAAATATATTGATATGTTTGAAATAATACTTATGTTCAATTTAAAATTTGGAATGCAACAAATGCATTCTTGTTGGTAAAGCTTACAATTGATTTCAATTATTTGAATTTTATAGACAACTATCTTTTAGAAAATTTACAATTTTGAAAGACTTTATTGACTGTGTTTTTTTCTGGCTTAACTGCATGTTTTTTTTTTTCTTTCTATTTATTAATTTTTTTCTTTCAGATGTGCGGTTAAAAAAGTTTATTGAAGAAAAACAGGAATTATTAGATGAAGTAAGCTGATTTTCTAAAAATATCTGAACAGAATATTTATTTCTCTTTCAGTATTATCTACCAATAATTTATTTTAAACTAGAGATGAAAATATTTAAATATAGTAGTAGACATTTGATTTTATAAATATTTAATTTATGAACACTTACAATTTTTAAGTACTGCTAGCTTGTCTTTAACATTTTCATGATGAGGCATCCTTATTTTAGAAGCGCACTCAGTGTGAAATAGAAAGGAAAGGATTTACACTAAAGACAAAGGCTCTCTTGACTAAATCGAAATATGAAAAAAATCGCAAATAATGAAGTTTATGTCCAACTACTGTAGTTTTTTATAGCAATTTAGATTATTATGTAATTAATCTGTATTACAACATTAATACTCAAATTTATTAATGTTTTTCCTTCCATTTATATGAAAATATATATAAAAAAGTTTACTTACCTTGAGTTGTAAGTTTTAAAATTCCTATTCAAATTACTCCAAAATTTTAATTTTCAAAACATGTTAATATGCTTTCAAACTATAAAAAAAAATATTTAACAGTGCTATTTACAAGAAATCGCAAAATTTAAAATTTAGGCTGAGTATAAAAATTCTCGAAGCAAGAAGAAACACCGAGTTCTGCAATGCATGATTTGCCAGTATAAAATGTTTGTTGTGCTTTTCTTTTTTCAGCCTGGTTTCTGAACAAACAATGCACTTTTTATGTTTTTTTTTCTCCCTTTTAGTTCAGATTAAGGATAGAAAAATGCCTGCCAGATAATCAGATAGCCGCTGCTATAGGTCTTACTGGATACTGCTTTTCATCTCTATAATTTTCATAGTTCTCAAAAATTTGCTTAATTAATTTCATCTTAAATTGGAGAAAGGGCGTTTTAGTATGTTTTTTGTCATGCAGAATATGAGAATTGAATATGGTTATATCCATAAGCCCAAAGAATAAGTTTTTGTTCAATTTCACTGATTTTCTAAAACATAAATGTTGTGTCAAAACGTTGTCTCCTATGTCTATGTCACTTATGCTTTTGTTGTAATCAATAATACACATTGGTTTTAAAATGTCTTCTCCAATAACTCTATCTTTTCTGCCAGATTAAGCCATTTCTGGCTCATGTACGATTGTTAGCATAAAAACGTCTTTGGTTTTTTTCTTTGAAAATAACATTTTTGTTGCCAATTTGTATCACATCCAATTCATCCTTTTTTATATTTCTTTCTGGAAATTCTTTGGCCATTCTCTTACTTGTTTTTATAGTTTTTACGGAATGCATATATTCCATAAGTGATGAGGAATTAAAAACATGATCCAAATATAAATTATACCTTTTTGACATAAATCTTTCATTAATGTTTTTACTACTCTTTCTCCGTAAGAGCCCTCACTGCTTAACATCCTTACCACAATAAATTAAGTTATACTTAACCAGATACTGGTTCCTATAATTTATATATTTTTATGCCATAATGTGATCTTTTCAATGGAACATTACTAGGGAAAGCCTAGACATCCTTTCCAAGCAAAAAGGGATTAATTGATGCAAATATTTTCCTCAGGCTTGTAGGTTCTTTTAAACTTACTTTTCTAGTTTTCAACAGTTATTCTAAGTTTTTCAAACTTGCCAGCATTCTTGTTTTAGGTGAAACGTAAATCTATGCATAACTTTTTTTTTAAAAAAAAAGAGTATGAATATCTTGTTTACTTCGTCATAAATCATTTGTTGTAAAATTTAGTTTCATATTAGGATTCTTGATAATGTCCATTGGTATTTACATTCCAAAAAACACACTTTTATGATCTCAATACTTAGAGTTGAAAATTTGGCTGATTTAAAAGTTGATGGAACACTTTGAGCGTTTGAGCAAAACTGTTTCTTCAACAATCAAATTTAAAAGATCATTATCACAGAAAATATGGAAGAAATCAATACATTTTTCTGCATAATCTACAGAACTTGTTCCTGCTGTTTCAGTAAATGTATGGGGATGCAATCCTTTAAGGTCTGAGTTAAAGATGATGTATTTTGAGTCAAACTTTTAAGAGATGTAGAAAGCAGGCATTATGCAAGCTTAGTTTCTGACAAAATGTCCGTTTCAGAATTACTAGAAACATCACTTTCTAACTCTAGCAAATGAATCATTACTTTCATCTATATCACTAATTGGTTCATTTATTGTGTGAGTATATTCATCCTCTGATAAATAATGCTTCCTCTCACTAATAATCATGAATCAAAGCTTTCCAAAATAACAAGATAAGTGCACAAAATATATCCGAAAGTAATATAAAATGTAGTATTTAAAGTGGATTTCTAATTGGAATTTTTCCCCAGTAAAAATACAAATTTGTAATTTTTTTATTGCATACTCAAAGTGTAAAATCTTGACTTGTTTTTCATAATTGATTCAAAGTGTAATGCTCAAAGATATTTAATTGTAAATTACAAAATGAATTTGCAATCATGATTAATTTTCAGCATGTATGTTAAAGATAACAATTAACGAATGCCAAATAATTTTCTTTTTAAAGTGATATAATTAATGTTTTCAAATGTGTGAAGCTACAATTTCAAGTGTACGTGACGCAAAATATATTTTCATTATTATTTTTTATTTATTAATTACCTTATTCAATTAAAATTAGAAAATTCGGTTACAAGTTATAGGCTGTTAAATTTCTTATAATAAAGTTTTATGAAAATATTAAAATATAACAGTAAAGAAAAATAGTTTTCAAGTTAGCTTAAATATTAATTTTTATTTTATCATCATTATGAGTTTACTTTATCTTTAAAAAATTCAGTAAGTTCATGGAAAATTAAGTAATTTATTGTAAATTATTTTCGTTATTTTAAGTAACTTTCAAAAAGTGTCAAAACATTTTTAAAAATCCTTTTTTACTTATTTTTTTATTATTGTGCTTATATATTTGCACCTGTTAATGTGCTGTTTGTTAATATTCTACTGTCCCATAGTTTTTTTTGTGCAAATAAATTGAAAAGATGTTTTCACAGGTGTCAATTCATAACTTTTACTTAAAATAATTTATTATTTTTTTATGTTTATATGTGGTCTTAAAATTTTTAGAATTTATATTGAGGTATATAATGCATACATGGTGTGATAAAATCTCAACTGTAGCACAAAATTGTCATAAATTAAAAAAAAAAGTTTTCAACTCCTAAATATATAAAAACTTGTAATTTCATATATAACACTGGAGTATTGCAGGAGAATATAAATATTGGCATCCACAGATTATATGACTATTTAACAAGCTTGAGCTTTCAGTTTGAATGGATATTATTTCCAGATAATTTCTTGAAGCATTATTTTTGCTTAAAAAATATCTTTGTTCAAATTGCAATTCAGAAAGAAAGATGATATTGTTTATAAACATAATTTTCTATTATATTTAGTCATATCTTAAAGATGAAACCTACTGGTATGACACAAGGACAGTTCTAAGTTTTAGGAAAAGTGGAGATTTTTTAGTTGCTTCAATAAATATGTTATAATTCAACAAAGATAGTTTATATAATAACATATTCAATATGTATAAAACACTAGAGATTAATTTTAGAAAGCTTGCAATGAAAATTAAGCTGAATAATGGTTTAAGATATGTAGTATGATGCATATAGAAAATTTATTTAAGTACATAATAATGTAATTAAGGAAAAATCAAAATCAGTGGATTGCTTCTGCTTGGATCTTATTCTGAGAAAAGTTTTATCAATATTCATTAAAAGATTTTAGAATTATTATAAAACGTACATCTGCATCATTAAATCCTAATGATGCAAAAATTGGTTTCTTTTCTTGAAAATTATTTAAGAGTTAATTAAAGGAAAAATGGAAAGTCAACAGATTTTAAGTTACTAAAAATTCCTGTATAAGCAATATCTATTTTAAAAACTTCAAATATTGCAATTATTCTTAAATGTTTTACAAATATAAAAGTGTAATTGTTTTGTTACTTAGTGTATTAGATGAAAATATCAATATCAGTATTTTTTTAATAAGTAATTTTCTTTCTTTTGGAGAATGTTATAGAATGCTATTAAATACATCTTTCATGATTATCACTAATGTTACATTGATTTCTTAATTTTTTTTGGCCATTTTAAATTTTCTATTATATTTTTACAGAAACATTTTAAATAATAGCAACATTACTGTTACTAATTACTGAGTGGTCACATGCACAACTTTATTTTCTGAAAAAAAAAAGTCATGATTATTAACTATAAAGTAATTGCTTATTTTGTTCAAGTTGAGAGCATGATGTTGCCACTTTATTACAAATCTCATTGGTTTAAAATATCCATGATACCAGAGAATGTTTCATTTACGTCACATCATATTGAGATGGTGCCATAAATCCTACTGCTCAACTAATTTCTTGTCTGCCTTTAAGTTGCGAATGACAGCAAACAAGGCGAAGTTCATCAAGTGTCTGAATATCATTGGCAATGAAGAAAAATCCATTTACAATTTTTACCAGTAATAAAGTAGTATTAAATTATAATTTTTTTCCATTTGTAAAAGTTTTTAAAATTATGAAAATTACCTGTTATTCTAAATTATTAGTTTTCAAATCTTTAGCGATATTGCTTCCAAATTGAACACATTTAAAAATAAGACAGAAGAGAAAAGCAAAATGAAAAAGACAAGATAAAGCGTCCATTTTATAGTTAGTTCAAATTGTCAAGGACAATTTAAATTTTTATTTCTTTTGTACCTCCTTTCCCATTTGTGTGTCTATATTTCATTCAACAGTACAAAAAAAGTATATTTTTATTGCAAACAAACAAGTGATATTTTAAATTCTAAAAGCTATATTTTTCAATAAAATTAAAGTAGTATATTAATAATTTATTTTTTCTTTATATTTAAAAGATATATCGGCTGCGCTTGGATTTAGAAGAAGAAAGGCAGAAATTATCTAAAATGGAGAATTCTGGAATTAATCACAACCATGTTAATGGGACTGATATTAAAATCTTAGAAGTTCAGCGTAAGTGCTTTTGCATTAGAATTAATGGAAAATATATTATTTTAAAAAGTTAATTATTTAAATATTTTAAAATTAATTAGTTTCAATCATGCTATTAATTAGAGAAAGGAAATAGTGTATAATTTTGATTAGGTAACTAATAAATATAAATTAGTAACTTTGTTTTGTCTTAAGAATTAAACAAAAATAAATTATGTATTCTCTAATTTAAATATCGTTTATTAAGAAATTCTTTTTAATTATAATTTTAGGAGAAGCTAACAAACAAATTAGTGATTATAAGTTTCGGCTGAAAAAATCAGAACAGGAAATCACTACTTTACAAAGCAATGTAAGATTTTGTTTATTCATTTCATATTTACTTATATTTATTTGCAAAAAAATTGAACTGCTTTTTTATTTTAATATCTGCTTTCCTAATAGGTTTTCAAAATTAGGCTGTTTAAGCTTGATTAGTTTTTTGTTTTAATATTGTATACCTTCATGCTGTTAGTGATGATGCTTTAAAATGAGAATACATTCGTAATAGAATAAATTATACACTCAAGATTATTTCATTTTATGTATTACATTTTGGCATCTATGTGATAAATAATAATGAGATTCAGTATTGAAATTCATGAATTTCCAGTATATATATATGTGTGTGTGTGTGTGAATGAATGAAAAATAGGGTATTGTTTTTAAACAGTGATTATCTTGTATATTTTAGGTGGCTAGTTCATATATAGGTATGCCTATTTATTCTTTCTCTAGGCACAACTATTTTAGTATTTTTTTTTCATATTGAGGTGTTTTTGCAGACGAATGTGCAATTTTGTTACAGGTTTCTTGACTATCTGTGATTAAATTTTATCAATTTTAACTCTTTAGAAAAAACTGATGGTTCATGTAAGCTGTTTTATGGTATACACTCTTGATATTCTCTGTATGTTTTTTAAGAATGTAGATTTTTTAATTGAAGTAGTTAAAATCTTGATATTAGTGTCATTGACATTTTAAATCTACTTATATTTTTCTGCATTTAATTGTCATTGAGTGTTGGGTTTTGGTAGATTATTAGCATTTGAAATGAGGTATAAATTGTAATAGTAGGGCTAACTTAAATCTGTTTTCAAATTAAATTTTTTTGCAGACATATAAAATCTTACTCAGAGTTTGGATATTTCTGGAATTGTTGGAATAATTCTTTGAATTTTTTAAAGGGTTTTCAGAAAACTCAAATTGGTTTCTGGAAGTGTGCTTTTACTCTAGACTTTCTTAAATTACTGGTTTAAAAATGTCCTTGTTTCAGTTTTTAAATTTCCTGAAAAGGTTATTTTTATAAGAAAATTTTAAAACAAGTTTTTAATGAATTCCCACTAGATTACACACAGTTCTAATTGAAGCATTACTGATATGCTCCAATGTCTAATTTGAAAATTTATTTCATCTCTTTAATTTATTATAGTTCTATATAAAAAATGATCGAATTTTGCTTTTGCATTAATAGTGAAATATGTTGTTATAATTCATATGTGTATGTGTTGAAGATTAACTTTTTATATTTGTATTTTAACTACCTTTTTTTATCTAGTTAATAATTTAATGCTACCATTTAATTCCCTGGCATTGATAAAAAAAACTCATTTAATATAAAAGTTATTTGTTGTTGTTTCTTGTCCCTTTCAATATCAGATCTAGATCAGGTCCATGAGCCTATTCATCTTGAAGAGATCTATTACCAATAGGGGATCTTTAACCAGGTCCTGCCTGAAGAGTCCCATTCAAAATGGGTACAAGGAAAGCCTGTACAGAACACATGGTTCAAATTTTGAAGTGTTTATTACCACTAACAAAAGTCATTGATAACAGATGACCAGTAAAGAATCGAATAAGGGCAGTTTGATCTTTTTTACTGTCACCTCAATTCAAGGAGCCCTCTGGGCATTTACTTTTATATTATGTCGGACCATCCAAATAACCTTGTTGTTTATCTACCATGGCCGAAATTCTATGCTCAAATATCTGGAGTACCAGCGCCAGAGGTCTGGCTTGGAGCTCCGGAACACATAGGCTTTAATTATGGTACACAGGCTGATCCCTATTTATGGGGTGGCTTTCATGCCTTGAGTGATCCTTCCAGGAGAATACACTCCCGTTATACTTCACCACTCCACCCAGTGCCATCTCCTCGCCATGGTGAGGCAGTCAGTAGGACTAGAGTGGGACCTTTCTTATTTTTTTTATATTTAATGATATTTATATATCTAATGGTTATACTTGTTAATGTGTAAAAAGATTGGTTTTAAAATAATAAATTAACATTTTTAATAGACGGAAAAGAATTTATAGTCTATAAAACCATATAAGTATTAATATGATTTATGGTGTCATATTTATGTATACCTTTTCAACATGTCATTGGGGATTTATTTGTTTCATGCACACACACACACATATATATGTTATATCAAACTCTGATTTATAAATACTTATTTTGCAAATTTCAAACAAATCATACTTTTGTATTTTACTGCTATTTGATTTAGTTAATCAGTAAGTCATCAATTTGCTATAATGAAACAGAATTCTTGCATACCAAGGAACCCTTCAAAACTGAAACAAATTAGATTATTGGTTTTTATTATTATTACTTTAAGAATTTAGTTGTATCTTGAATATTTTTGGCAACACTATTCCCTACTTCAAATAAATTTATTAATATGAAAAAAGTAAGTGGCAAAGGAAAATTTATTACATACTCTTTTTTTGTGCAATAATATAGTTGGTGATATAAAAAAATTTTCTTTTTAGTTATATTTAGTGAATTTATAAAAATTGTTGTATTCATTGGGTAATTAACTAAATTACTCATTTTTTCCCTGATCTCTATTTAAAGAAGAGGAGATTCACAACCTCTTTTCCAAAGATATATTCTAGATCAGTGATAATGAATCTATAATCTGTGGGTCAGTGTCTAACTCACTGGGTATAGGTTGCATGCAAACTTTAGGTCATAGATATAAGTTGTGTGCTAGCTTTTTAACTGACCCTCAACTGCTACTCAACCATTTACATGTTTACTCATGTTTGTTTAGATTTTCTAATTTGTGGAGATAATTTATATTCTATTTATATTTTTTCAAGCTCTACGTTGACACAAAAGCACTGTAATTTTATTCACATTTTGTTTGTTGAAAAAAAAAAACTAACAATCCAAAGAAAATAATCATATTTAAAGCACTTTCTTCCAATAAAATGCCCTTTTGTAAGGTTATGTTTGTAAAAAGATACTTCCATAGCACCTATATCATCCCCTAGTGGCTTCACCTTGTAAGGAGCCAATATGCATCATGCACATGTTTGTTACTCTCAATACTTACACTGGAACTGTAATTGGTAGAAACAATAACCTACCAGTTCTCATATCATCACAAATGTAGAATTATTGACTCTTAAAACCAACAATTCATTATTTCCTCTAGAGCAGACAGCAAGATGAGAACTGCACATTCACAACTACATTATCTGTTTGTACCTTGCCCACTAACAAATCTAATAAAAGCTTTACCTTTTCACCTACTCCTTTTCTCAGATATCTAGAAATTTTTGGCTCACAACTTAAGGTGTGCCTGCACCAATGTTGAACTAAGTGACACCCATTTCAAATATATTTATAAGTAATGTGCATGCATATTAGGTATTTTTAAAAGAATTTCTTTTCAAATTGTTATTTTCTAAATATAAATATTTTTAATTGTAGCCCTGTGCAATATCGCCATTTTTCATCATTTTAATCTCAGCCTGTCAATAAGTAAAGAAAGGAAAACATTTTTTACAAAAGAAAAAAGTGAATTTTTCTCAAAACTATGCTTTTTAAAGTTTTTTGGTTCTAAAAAAGTAATATTAAAGCTTCTAGTTTACTAGTTACTCTTAGCATTTCTTGCCATGGAAATTTCAAATCAGGAGGAAAGTTTGCGAAAAAAAAATGTTTTTAGAATATATTTCTACAGTGTTTGCTAATTTCAAAGGAAAAGACTATTATAAAGCTTATTAAAGAATTAATTATAAGTCGCAATATAATTAAAAATTGAGTAATAGAATTAGGGAAAAAAAAATTTTCTCAAATGCATAACAGCTTAAGTTATGCAGAAGGGTATTCAGTTGCTTTAGATGAGAGTAATGATGTGAATGGTAATGAACAAATAGCATTTTTTTACCTCTATATAAATCTGAAAATATAATGAAATAAGAATTAATAAAACTAATGATAATGAAAGAGAGGTGTACCAGTCTTGATATTTTTAAAGAATTTGATATTGAATTTAAAATAATCTCTGTTACAACACAGACAGTGCACTTAATATGATAAGGAAAGACATTGAAATTATTCAATATCTTGAGAAAAATATTTCACATTCTCTAATTGAATTTCATTCTATAATACATTAGAAAGTATTTTGAGCAAAGCATAGTTTAAAAATATTTTCCAGTGTAAATTAGTTATTATAAAAGTAATCAATTTTATAAATGCAACAGCTCTTAATAAATGGTAATTTGCTCATTTCTTAGAGGAAATTGAATGCCAATATTAAGGGATTTTAACATACGACAATGTGTGATGGCTTAGTTTTGTCAAGTTTTTCATCATTTCGTGACATTATTAGAAGAAAGAAAGAAAGAAAGCCCTTTAAATTGAAAAAGACAGTAGTTCCAATGAATTATCCAATATACATTTGTTAAATGATTTAATATTTTTATCACTCTGCTTTTTAATGAACTAAATAAAAAACTTTGAGGTTATGGACTACATGTTTTAACAATGTTTAAAAATGTTAAAATATTTATGATGAAACTTGATATCTTTGCTAAGGATGGAGAAATGAAAATCATGAAATATTTTCCTTAGTTACAAAAACATTTTCAAAATACAGTAATTTTTTCAAACTTGTTTGACATTCAAGAAAATGGAATTTACAATCTTCGATTTTTTCCACGCAGATTATTGGTTTTGTATTCTTTGGCGAGATATTTATAAATTGACTTAATGTTTTTCCCCTGGATAAATTTCCTTTTTATATTTCATTCTTTTATAAGATAGCATCCATTATTATTCCCCCTCCACAAATTAGATTGTCGTAATGCAATACTTGTGAAAATTTGGTTCCAGAGACAGCAAGAGAACAAAATAGAAGGCATACAGGGGTGGGAGAAGCAGTTACAGAAAGTACCATGGTTAGAATGTGCATCTCATGCTGCTAGATAATATTCTGACATTCTATTCTATCCTAGAGACTAAAAATTCAAGAAGTTGAAGTAATCAAATCCTGTGAGTTCTCGTGCTGGAGAGTATTAAATATACTCTTATAACAAATCCTGATTATGAAAGTCATGCTGAAGGAATAAACTAATAGGTTTTTGAAGTTTCAAAATGGACCTACTTAATAATAAAACTTTCCTTCATAAATCAATGTTTCTTTAAATTGATTTTTTTTTCAGACAATTAGTTGTTACTGTGGTACCACTTATTTTATTAATTAAATAGTGTATTTTATGAATACGATGTGGATACTTAATTATTCTAGTAATGTTAAATATTTGAAATAAATGTTTAATTTTATGATTAAATTAAAGCAATTTTTAATAACATAAACAAAGTCAGTTTCTGTGTCTGTTTTCAGATTTGAATCTAAGGCGAAAGAAAATAATAAATACACGATGCAGTGTTAAAAAAAAATAATGCAATATTGAAATTCAGAATATTATTTGTAAACACTATATGATAATGGTAATTAACCACACAACACTGTAGAAGTTATTTCAAAAAACACATTTGTGTGAAATTTCTTGTTTCACTCACTTCAAATGTTTTTGTAAATTTTTAGCTTCATTTGAGTGGCATTCACCCAGATTCATATCATCTACTATTGATTCAAATTCTCATTGGAAATATTTGATCAGAAAAAGAAATAATGAGTTTAAAAATTGCATCATAATTAATTTTTGGACGTAAAATATTAAGAAATTTCGGTACAATCTATGAGAATAATGCCTGAAAATCCTTGTTTAATTTTGAAACTTAGTAACTTACAAGCAATCCAATATTGTTAAAGTCATAAAATTTCATGGGCTGATGGCTCCAGAATTTGTTTCAATGGTGTAATGCAAATCCAGTTAAAAAATTTACCTTTACTAATCTTATGGGAAACAGACAACAAGGAAAACCACCAATTAAGTGACTTGACTTGCTGGAAAAGGATTTTAATCTAATAAATAAAGGAAACTGGAGGAGCTTCTCTATGGATAGGGCCTGATGGCAACAAATATTAGGGATGACCTTGTCATGTAACAGGCTGTTGTGCCTTAGAAGAACAATAGCCATGGTAGCCTAATGGTTAGGACACCAGCCATCTGTTTGGAAGACCTGGATTCGATTCCCAATGCCACAAAAAACCTATGGAATAAATATGATATACATGCTCATTAAATCTATGGAATCAAAACTCCTGTGGTTGATTGTTGAGCAGTTACTGTTGGTGTATTGGTCTGGAGAAAATTTCCTCTTTTTACAGATGAAAGTCAAAATTGAAGGAGTCAATCCTTTGGTAGTGCCATCTATCAGAGGTGTCTTAGAGCAAAGATGTACTTTTACTTTCATAGTGCTCTGGTTAAAGCAAAAGGTGCACTCTACTGGCTTAAATTCACATTTCTAAGATTTTTAGTAGATTATAATTCCTAATTTTTCTGTTAGAAGTATAATTTATTTTTATTAAAGTTCACACAATTTAAACTTTTGTACGTATATCATTGTTCTTAATGCTGTAAAAGGGGAAAAAAGCTTATTTGTAATTTAAAATATTAAAAATTTTATGTCTAAATTATTTTAGTTATAGTTGAGTTTTTAATCAATCTGTAACTATAAAAAAGTTTATATGATTATTTTTATTTTGATCTCAAAAGATAGTTTCTGTCTTCTGTATGATAAAATGTTTCTTGCCCCTTAAAATTTTGCTTTTCATAAGAAAGTAATATTATATATAAAAAAACTGATGTGTATTCATTTTAATTAATTCTAACATTCAAAATTCTAATTTTGACACATTTTCTGCTCAAAATTATATTATGCTATATGATTTTGAGAGTTCTAACACAAATTATCTTATGTGTGTTTATTAAGATTTTAACTATTTCATTTGCATTCTAATGCTGTTTGACAGAAACTTAATATTGTCTTTGTTCTATAGATTTCTAGATTAGAGAGTCAAGTTACTAGGTACAAAACTGCAACTGAAAATGCAGAAAAAGTTGAAGATGACTTAAAGGCAGAGAAGCGAAAAATTTTTCGAGAGGTATTTTCTTAGTGATATTCTGATTTGTTTTTCAAATTATTCTTCCAGAGATTAATAGCTTAAATTGATTTAAAAAAAAAGATGAAATGTAGGTACACAGTTATACATATGCATTCTAAAATCAGATTTACTACATCCCTTCTCCAGAAAAAATTCTGATGGTCCTAAAATTTAAATTAATAACAAAAACATTTGTTATTTATGTGTCTTAAAATCAATCTGTAAAATGTTTTCCATTGAAATAAAAGACTTCAGAGTAGTATATGAAAAGTTATTCACATCCTATGAGAATTTTAAATTAAAAGTATTTACAACATCTATTAGTATAACAAAGCTTAGCTTAACCAATAAATTTTTCCAAGATCAACATATGCTCTTTAATTTTAAAATGGATACAAAGTTAAAATTCTCTAAATTTCATAATTTGAGACCTAAAATTTAGACTATTTTGTTAAAAGGAATGAAATAAAATTAGGCTTGTAATAAACAAGAATCAAGAATGCAATTACATCATATTCAGTGATTAGATCTAACCAATATTGTAATGTTAATTTAAAATAAAAACAAATTGTTTGGCTGCTAAAAAAAAGTAATATCATAATTCTGAAAAATTACTATAAATTTATCATGTTTGGAAAATCTTAAGCTACAGTTGAGGAACTCACAGCTCTGTTTTATAGCACATTTTCCTTACTCCATTTCTTTCTGTATTTTA
The DNA here is from genome assembly GCA_030067965.1 of Latrodectus elegans. Taxonomy (NCBI): domain Eukaryota; kingdom Metazoa; phylum Arthropoda; class Arachnida; order Araneae; family Theridiidae; genus Latrodectus; species Latrodectus elegans. Next base: position 7,021,976 of record CM057813.1, read on the forward strand.
AATTTGCATATACTTAAATTTTCTGTACAAGGACTTCATTAATCATTGAACAATGTGTTTTTCATTAAATAGTTACAAGAACTCCTGTCCCTAGGAATTGCTTGGATATATATTTAAATTGTATAACTTTTTGAATGATGCACAAATGATGAAAAAAATGATAAACATTTCATAGGATTCTTGTACTTTAAAACTTTTCTTTATATCTCCATAATAGCAGTTTATCAATGATTGTTACATAAATATAAATATCTTGAATTTAAATCATAATTTTTATTTTTTTTCAGCCACATATAAGTTTACATTGTGATTATAATTGCCCGAATTTGTATCACTGCCTTTCTTAATTTTTTTCTTCATTTAAAAAATCTGCCTTACCAAATCCTTAAGTATTTTTTAGCCTACGTTTTTGCTAATATTTTTCTTCAAAAATTTTAGAAAAAAAAAAGTGCATTCTAATTCTATTGTATTGGATGCACAAATTCTGTTTCTAAAATTATTAAACAGATTTATTCACTAAAACTAATTAAAATTATCTCCATGTAGTTTTATTAAAAAAAAAATTTACCATTAAACTTTTTTTTTTCATTTAATGTTTTTAAGTTTTTGTGCTTTGCCTTTTGTGTTTCCTATAATCCCTTTACTATATACAAGTTGATTTGTATTAAATATAGTTCATTATTTTTACACAATATTGTGCAATATTCTGGTTTTTATTTCTGAACTATTTTGATTCCTACTTTAGTCTTGACTGCTTGAAGTGAGACTATAAACTGCTTGTCTGTATGCAAAAGAAAAAAAAATCACCTTTGAGGAACAAGTGACTCTGTTATATTGCATAGTATTCTATGTGGTGTTTCTACATTTATGTCAATCATTTACTTTAGTCAATTATTGCACTATATATATTCCTATAAGCTATTATATACAAAAAAAATTTTTTTTTCTTCATCGTTTAAAAACAATTTTTTTCTACAGCTCAGGGAAGCTCAGTCTCGCATTGAGGAGTTGGAAACTTCAAATGCTCATCTGCAAAAGCGCATTGATAAGCTGAAATCTTCTCGAAATGCACTCATCAAAAGTTAAGTAATCGAGCTTGTAATACATTGTAAATGTGTGTAAAGAACAATTTTGTTATTATTGGTTTAACTACTGTGGACTTTTTTGGAATAATTACTGCCAATTCTCTGAATACTCATGCTGTTGGTGGTTGTTATTGGAGAGATTTGTATCTCTGTATGTGTAAATTGCTGTACTTATATGCATTTACTATATACTGTTATAATATGTTGACTTGTAAAAATATAATAACAAGTTCAAAAGTATATATTTAAAAAAATGCAAATTTGATTATTCATTGTGGTGCATTTAAGGGGTTTTCATCCTGCAATTTTAAGTTTCTTATATAAACTTATTGTAAGTGTTAGCCTTTTTAAATGGTGAATGATTTTAATTAACTCTAGAATTTTAACCCAACAACATTTCATAACAATTGTTTCCTAACTAAAGCAAATCTCCTTGTGTAATATAAAATAATCCATTCAAAATTAATTTTTTCAAAAGCTTTGTATGTGTAAATTTTTAATTTCCTAAATATAAACACCTTTATCAATGTTACTCTTGCACGAAAATCCATAAAACTATTTCAATTTAGATGTAACAATCTATAAATAAATAAATGTTATTAACACTTGACAGAGAGAAAGTACATCTGATGTTCATAAATTATTATTAAATTTATCTTCATAACCAAGAAGATCAACATAGATGTTAAAATTGTATTTTTCTTTGTAAATATATAATTTTTTTCTTTCTTAATATATGTTTTTTCAAATAACTCGATTTAATCTTTCATCACAATTTTTTAGTTATTTAGTATTTCATTGTCAGTTCCTTCTTTTTCTTTATATTGGACGTAGATACTGTCCATAAAACTGTGATGCTTATCATATTTTTAAAATGGTAATTACTTATTTCCATTTATGTTTTTTTTTTTTTTTTTTCCATATTTATTTGACTAGTGTTTATAGGACCAAGATATTTACATTATTAAAAAATATGTGTTTTGACAATATCTTACTTCAGAGTTCAATAAATTTTGTGTCAAAATTTTAAATGGAATAATTTTCTTAAATTTTGCTTTTAGGTTTCTCTTTTGAATATGAATGCATCTTATTTTGTAAATGTATAAATAACTACTTTGAGAAATAAAAGTGGCTGCAGTTATTCGATTTTCAGCGGCTGCAATAATGCCTTACTTATTGTTTCATAGCATATATTACATAATAGGCACTGATCATTAATTTATATTTGATTATGATTGGCATATTTTGTTCATCAATCTGTCACTTTTTTTAAAAAAATTCCTATTTCTTAAATGTACTAGTTTGTGTCAGTCAACCTACTAGTTGTGATCAAAATGAGTTTTTGTTTCCTTTTTCCCACTAGGCATTTTTTGTATTTCTTATGTCTGTGATATTTACAATCATTTTATTTTTCCCAGTGTTTTTAACATTTCAATATAAGAAATTTAATGTGAATCTATTCCCTGAATTTATTTCGCAGATTTTGAAGGATTTAAATTAGTTTACAAATATTGAGACTACATTATTCAAATAGGAATCAGATGTTCTAAGCACAACTTTTCAAATGTTTAATTTTATTTATTTTTTTATAAAAAAAATTGTGATTCTTTTTTATAAGCTGTGATTAATTTCAATGTTTAAAATTATTGTTTTGATTCTGTAATAAATTTATGAGGGAATTTTAAACTTCATTGATTTGACTAATTGAAGGTTAAAGGGAAAAATGTACCTTGATAATAAATAATTTGTATTGTATAAATTCTCAAATGAATAATTACTTAATGTTTTACTGCTCTTCGCTTATTTGAGAAATCTTGAAAATTATTTTAAAGCAATAGCCTTAAAAATATTATCACAATTTTTTCTTCTTTCTCCTTTTTGTAAAATGTTAGATGGTTGCAGTAATTTCTGCCTGATCTTTAAATTAAGCTTAAGAAAAAAAGTCAAACTTACTCAAGAATATTAGTCTTATTATTCTGTATGACAGGTTTCATTACATTTATGTTGCTCACAAGGAAGTTCTGCCAAACACAACTATTTTAATTGATGAAGTTTAGCATTTCCAACAAGTTCTAATTTTTATCCTCTTGTATTTTTTTATGCTAAACTTAGTTTCACAAAGCTCACTTCCTTTACTGTTTGAAAAGTGTATATAAATAGACAATATATATATAATTATTTTTCATCAATATTAAATGCTGCAAAGGCAAAAGACATTTTTTGATTCAGATGAAAGTAATGCCACAAAACAAAATTTTGCTATTTATCTTGTATAGTATACTGTGTGACTCCATTTATGAAAATCATTTTGGGAATTTTGTAATGATTGATATACTTTTAAATTGTCATTTTTAGATAATTTTGAGTGCATTAAATATTTAATGAATAGTTCCCATATTTTTGTTGTGAAATATAATTAATATTTGTTTTCTAATTTTTTATGGTCTTTTTTTTTAAAAAAAAAATTTTGATCAGTGTCTGTGCTATTACTTTACACTTCACAGTGAAGCCTTTCTGATAGGCTTGTTTGCTGGCTGTTCGTCATAGCATTTTTAAGTGCCATTTCAAAGCAATTTTTTAGATATGGTTGCTGTGCTTCCATATTTTATACTCATTACTTCTTTGTAAATTGTGTTTCCAATTTCTATTGAACAGAGCTGTAATGAATGGCATTTAAAACAAATGCCATGTATTATGGCTCTGCTTAATCATTTTCTTATGTGGTTATTGTACATCATTATCTTTCTCTTTAGATTTAAAGTATTCCTTTTTCTTTATAATATTTAGTGATCTCTGTTTCATTGATAAAACTAAAAATTTAACAGCCTAATGACTTTTACCACTCAGTGCCTCAATAGGGATTACACACATTCCCTTTAGTTTTATAAAGCTTTTGATATCTATGACTAAACCATATATTACATTTTTTTAAGCATTTGTTTCTTGAGTTGAAGTATTTTTAAACGTGATTTCAATAAAATTTTGCATTTATATTAAATACAAAAATCAGGGTATTTTACTGCATTTTAGAAAGAATTAAGTAATTTGTGTTTTGAATAAGAAAGGAGTGATTTAATTAATGTTTATACTTATTATTGTCATTGAACACTGAAAGTGGAAAAAAAAAATGTTTTGTTTCAATGTAGTGCTTACCGTTGCTCAGTATTTTTTGAAAAATATTGTATATCAAGTAGTGTTTTATCATGAGTTTGATCATTGAGAATTATTGATTAGAAAATATCCAAATGGCTTCTTAATATGAATATGTATTTAGTTTTTAATCTTAAATTTAAATGAGAAAGACTTAAAAACGTTTTCAAAAAGCATATTTTAATTATTTGTGAATTAAATAAAAAATGAATAACAAATTTACTATTTACTGTTTTAAAAGATATATAATTGCTCTCTCAGTTTTCTAAATTTCAAAAATAAAATTCAGTTGCTATTTCATGAAGAATAATCTGTAGTGGTGATTTATTTTATTTAGAAATTTTATACTTCTATTAGATAAATAAACATAATGAGTATCAAAAATATAAACTGTTTAGAATATGACTAATGTAGCTTAAAAATTTGATTTCACTGAAGTCCAATATGAGTGGAAAAGTTGTATTTTAAGTATCTGAATTTTGAAAATAAAAAGTAAAATTTGATTGAGATGCAAGATACAGAATGTCGGTTTCATGTTTCTGATGAATAATTTCTGGGGTTTAATTTATTTCTGCTTTTTATATAAAGCTTTGTTTTAAAAGTACTTTTCATTGTGTGCTAACTTTCCTAAATTTATTTTATTTACTCCTTCATAATTGTTGCTTTAAAATTAGGCAGTGAATCATTTTATTTCAGAATAAATTAAAAAGTTAAATACTTTCACATCAGTTTTTAATAACAGATTATTTATATACTGTAATTTTGTAATGATTTCTGCTGCTTTTCAGTTATTTCAGAAAAAAGTTTTGCTTTCATATTTATAGAATTAAAATCAAAAGTAGAATGTCATTGAAACGTGTATTGTAATTATTTTTAATAGCAGAGTTTAAATTATGTATATATTTTTATGATAGTTTTTCAGTGATTAATTTATTAATATTGTTCGGCTATTTCTAGTTTTTATTTCTTGTACATAGTTTTTCATACAACTTTTGTAGCCAAGCTGCTTACATGTCATGTAATGTTACTGAGGTTTATTACTTTGTAATATGTACTAGTATAATTTTATAAATAAAATTTTTCATACTTTATAATGCATTTGTGTGCTTTCATTCCATAACCATCTAGTCCCTATTAATGGGTATTTTCTACATGTACAGGCAATTGATTTATTGAAATGAATTTCTTTTGGTTATGCTTCAGATGTATTAATTAACAATTAATGAAATAATAAAGCATCATATTTCATATTAAATGTATTCATATCCATCATTTTGTTAATTTATTATTGAATGAGGAAAATTTAGCTTTTATGCCTTGTTATCAAAAGACTCATTTTTTCAATAATTTGTTCTAGAGTTGCTTTGTTATTTTTTCAATTTTCATATTTTTTTAAAAACATTGCATTTATTTAATTGATCTGCTGATAAGCATCAATGGTGATCCAATGTTAACAATCGCAAAAAAGAATGCTGTATTTGATTCTGACTAGATATTTTTTTAAGTAAAAAAGTGGAATTTGGTAATCATGTAGTTGCTCAGCCACCTAAAACATTGTTTTCTCTAAAGTAAAATAAAAATGTAAAATCTACTCTTGATACCTGTGGGTGTACTGGGGTTCTTCTGCTGGGTCCCTGCTTCAGAATCACCAAGACTCCACCCAGCTGCTTCTATCTAACTGGTAGAGCCCATCTCAAGGCTGTGTGCAGGGAAGCATGCTGGTGCAACAGCTTCTTCGGATGCTGGCCAGCGACTTCATTGGCTGGTCTGAAGAGGCGAGCTGCCCCAGGAGGTGGACTGGCCCTTCCCCAGGTTGCAAACAGTTATTCTGGGATAAGAGCAGCTGTCACCGAGAATATATTTCTGGCGTTTAATGAAAGGAGCGCCTTTACTTTTAATTGAATGCTATTTTTTTTTTGTACTGCGCATAATCTTCAATATTCTCGCCAACGCCGAATAGTATACTTATTAAAAATACATATGCTATTGCTTAACGTGTTATATTTATATTGCTCTTGCTTTCCGATCATCTTCTATAAAAATTTAATGAATTTACTTTGCTGGGAGTATTAGTCACTTCAATGTAAGCAGTCTCTAGAAAACAAAAAGCTATTACGATTTTACTGAAAATAAGTAACCGAAACTAAATGGAAATTAAAAGCGTAATTGTATAGTTAAGAATTTTTTTTTACACGCAATGATATTTTTATTCGCTTATAAAATATTACCTTTTACTAAAATTAATTGTGAATTGTAATTTGATTAAAACACGGATAGTTATATGTTCCATTGTTCGTAATAATAATATCTACTCTAATATATTTTGTCCCAAAAAGAGGAGTCGATAAAAGGCAACTTTTTATGTTATTTAAATGAGCGCACCGTTTAAAATATTCGATTCAATTCCACGCCGATGTTACTCCATTTTATCTTCCTTTTCACAGAGCCTTCGTTCTGTGCTTGCTGACTGGGGTGCCCTATTTGTTATCTCAGTGCAGCTGGAAGTTCGTCCCTCCATGAGATGCTGGTATGTTCATCAGCAGTAGACTTCTCGAATAAACGACAGGGGAAAGAATATTCCAACTTCCATCTCAATATCTTTAAAAATAACAAATATTTAAAAAAAAGGGACCCTATAGTGAGAAAGTTCCTTAATGTCCCGAGATGAATGCCAGCCTAACAGGAGATGGATTCTTTCGACATGCACATCTGTCGGTGTTGAGAATCTTCCGGGTCTCCTAGCTTGAGTGCAGCTCATTCTTTCTGAAATGTCCTCTTGGATGAGTGTTTAAAACAGCGGCCTGGCAATGCTCTTCAGAGGGCCGCTGTGGCAGGTTGAATTTTTCCTTCCTTCCGACATGAAAATTAGACCTACCAACGGTGGATCGTTCCTTACACAAAATACGAGGGCTCATCAGTGATATGCCATTCGGAGTGCCCAGCGGCTGTCCAGCAAACTACACTTTTGTGCAAATAGAGCTTTGGATTTTTCTCGGTTTAATTGCATTCTCTCTGAAAAACTCTCGGCCACCCAGTACGGAATGTCAAAGTATTTAAAATGATCCAAATAAAAATTATCAAAGCATCGTGGCAAGGAACAGTGAACTCAATTAAGCAAATTCGTGACAGTTACTTTTTGTAGCAACGAGTCTTGTTCAGCCATTGTTGAGCAACGGATGGAATCTTTCGCTAGAAATCCCAATTATAAATTCATTTTAATTAAAAAAATTAAATTAAAAGCATTGAAGTAGAAGTGTATCAGTATGTTTCTGGTTGACTCTGACCAGAGCAGTTGAACATGGACAACTGCTTTGTCGCGTTGAATTAAGGTCTAATGACTGAGTCGACACCTAAGATATTGTCCTATTCACCAGTCTACCACATGAAGCCATTGGAGCAATATTTTTTCCCCTATGGACAATTGAAGTGCATGTTCGCAATGGACTTCAGATGTCTGTGGTATCGAACTCAAAAGCTTTAACATACGTTTCTACCCATTTTACCCGCCGAGCTGGTAGCCGAATGGTTAGTACTCTTGCCTTTGGTTCAACAGTTCATGGGTTCGATTTTCAACTTGGACATGGATGTTTGTAGTGGTTCGGAATCCACTTTAAGCCGTAGGTCCCGGTCTAATTAACCCTCGTGTGCAAAAAATGACCGTTGAGCGACAAACAAACTACCCATTTTGCTAACTGCCGCTTATTAAGAGTAAATATATTAATCCAATGTAAATTTTTTGAGATTCACACAGCATCTATGAACAATTTAGAATGCAAATTAAAAGAGAGAGATAAAGAAATTAGGGCGAAGAAAATTAAAAGGGTTGGATCATTAAACATATTACAAATTGTTCCGAAAGACAGTGTATTCGATTACTTGGCGTTGCCCAGTGCAATGAGAAGTGTTATGCATGTTAACTTATTATTATAAAATCTATAGTGTCTGGTCTCAGATCCTCTATGAAAATAACGAAGGAAGGATAGAAGCTCAGGTGTCAACCTCGTTATGCGACGGTGGATAAAGCACAGGATGACCCATTTCTTATCAACAAGGTCGTAAAAAAAAAAAAAAAAAAAAAAAACCCTCGTTGATAAGAAATGGACAGCCGGAACAATGAAATCCTTGAAAAATGACTCTTCTCTCTTGGATTAGGAATGGAAATGAAGTCAAGCAGATGCTGATATTTAGAATAATTTGCTCAACGAGTGCGCTTCTCTCTCTCAGAATGCTGCTTGGGACAGGAAAGAATGTCTGAAACTGTAAGATACAATTACTTTGACTTTAAAAATATTGCATAATTTATGTGTGAGCTCTTTTTTTTTTTTTTTTTCCCTCCCAAAGACGAAACTTGATTATCACTTCATATAATATTACTCTTCCACGCTCAGCATTTAAAAAGGAAAAGCAGCACTCTTGGGGATAAAAACGCCGCGAAAGGGATTAGTTGATACGTTGTTTCATAATTTACACATAATTTTTAGGAGGCAAACTCGTCAAGCTTATGTACGTTGCAAATTTTTTTTTATTTAACATATTTTTACATCTTTCTTAAAGATACATAAAAATGTAGCATACTTTAAGAGCAAAGCAAGAAAATACTAACGTATATTTTTTTCGTTCTATTCCATTTTACTCGCGTATATGTTGCCGAACCGCTATTTTTGGCGACAACACACGGAATATGGACAAGAAAAGAGCTGATAACTTTTAGTTGTTATCAGTTAGTTCCAAGAAATTTTTGGTAAAATTGAATAACATTTCTAGTACAACAGAAATGATATGAGGTGGGACGCAAGAACAGGATGGCAAAATGTGGGTACTTTGTTTGAAGTTAGTTGACAACTTATCGCTAGGGCCAGCAAAATGGGATAGTATCATTCTTTTGTAAAATATTCTGCCTTTTAATATTTTATTATTTATCACTGATATACAAATTTATGGCACTGCTATATAATCCTTTTCCTCCATTTTTGTTTAATGCTTTGGCAATAAAAAATTTCGCCAAGTTGTTATATCATAGTTTCTTTCTAAATAAGTAAATAAAATTCGATTAATATGAAAAGCATAAATAAAAATGTAAAATATTAGGATTTTTTGAAAGAAAATCTGTATGAATTATCATAAGAGTGCAGTTTAGGATAATTTTTTTTAAACTATACGTAAGGAAATTTATACTTAAAAAAGTATTCTAAATTTCTTGTTGAATGTTTTTGTATATTTAGTCTTCTCGATCCTTCTAACGTAATAAAAAATATGCAGGTTACCAGAAAAACTAAAATTTCCGAAAAATTGATCAAATGTAAAAATTAACTAAGTGCTTTGTTAGGATATTTAAGTATCACAGTCTCTACTTTTACCCCTCTCTACATAATAAAGCCTCCTACATGCGCGCCCTTTAGGGATCAAACGGTACATATTCTGGTCAGAGTGTCATTTTGCCTTGCTGGAGAGTAGATGAGTTGATTCTCTTGAGTATCATTGGAAATATTCTTTACTGTTATTTGCGTTGTAATCGTCTGTTGTCATTAAACATGTCTGTTTGTGCACCACTGCCTTTTCTCTGCTTCAACTTATACCTAAAATGGAATATATTGCTTTTTCGACAAATATATATTGATATATAGAATAATAGGGTGGGCTACAAAAGATTCATAGTAAAGTATCGGAATGAGTAGCGACTTAATTCTTTCTAAACAGAAAAACATCGGATTTTCAATCTTTTTCTACTTGCAAAGCAACCTTGGTGGGTTTTCCTTCATTCGGTTATTTCTTGATTAGCAATCTCTTGCTGGGTTCGGTCATTTAATCACAGTGCCTACTTTCCTTTTTGGCCGGAGAATTTCTTATTTTTGGTACAAAAAGTTTTCGCTGTTGTATTTTTTTACAGCTTAAAGGAAAATAGCTATTTAAAAATTCGCGAATTATAAATTAAGATGAGTTAATGTTAATTTTAAAGATTTAAATCATAGGTTCCCAAAGTGGTCCAGGTGGACCCCCAGGCGTCCGTAGGAGACCACACGAGGATCCACGTAGACGCGAAAAGAAAATAGGGGTTCACAAGTTGTAAGTGCCACCATGAAAAACATGCATGAGCAGATAACTTTAATATAACACTCGGATGAAAATGATTTTGTATCTAAGCAATATAGTTACAAATTTATAAATAATTATTGTATATGTCTTAAAATATCTCAGACAGATCGGAAATACTCACATTTTGGGCAAAAATTGCGGTATTTAGAAGTGTTATACGTTAAAAGGGGGTTTTTCTACTGATTTGGAGACTTGGCGACATTTGGCGAGATTTTTGGCGACTTAGCGAGAAACACATACTTTTGGAAACAGCCATCACCTAAGCTCTAGGACCAATATTTAGCGAGATAGTCTAGAAGCTTCCAGAACCTTGGCAAAATTAGTAGATTTCACCGCCAAGTCAGGTATAAATACCACAGCCCGACATAGTTAGTTTTGTAAAGACAGAGTTTTGCGAAGACCGTCAGTGAGTGAAGACAATTAGTCGTGACTGCTAGTCTAGAGAAGCTGTTCTCTGTCTGAGGTATTTGAGACCTGTGATTGGAAGCTGTTACTTATTGTATCTGATGAATTGTAGCTGTATAATTGTGATTATTACAGCTGGTATTTCTAGTGGAATTTTTACGAATAAAAGTCTTGTGTTCATTGAGTGGTTGCTTTATTCAACTCTCAATCCACACGAACCCGAACTGGGTACAATATAAACCTATCTAACCGGAAAAATAAATTTAAAAAATATATATATGATACAGAACAAAGGCAAACTTCTTGTATATATTTATGCCTACAAAACAAGAAGGATGAATTAGGATAATTAACAACCTAATTCTTGAATAAAAAGAAATATTAAATACTACAAATTTCTGTGAATATTCTTGTTAATGTAAATTTTATATTAATTATGTATAAATTTTTATTAATCCTGCACAATAGAACATGTAATGTATTTGTACTTAAATCATGTATATAGTATTAACCCAGCTCATGCATGTTTGAATATATATCTAGAAACAAACTGATTATGTAATAGATAAGGCTAAATTTTTAATTTTTTATAAGTTTAATTTAATATTTTATATATCTTTTTAAGCTTTATATGTATAAAATTTAAGAAATTGTAAAAATCTTAAAGCCCCGCCCCTTAAATGCACAGCATCACTTTCAGCCAATCAGTATCAGCCATAGTTCACTGCTCACTGTAGTTACAGAAGAGGGTTGAGGATCGACGGTCCAGGAACGTCAGAAACCAGCCAGCCGGCAACCTCTTCAAGTTGTAAGTGGGGGACCACGAAGAATTTTCTGGTTGTTTTCATAATATAGAACAAAAACTTTGGCTTGGATTTACTTATCAACGTAGGCAGGTAGCATCATTCACTAGGTAGGTACTCAAAAATATTCGAGACTCAATTCAAACACAGAATTGAATCGAACAACAGATAATTGTACTAGTGTACTCCACATGTCGAGACTTGCAAAGTGCCGCTCGTCCGGGATGCTTGTTTAGACCTGCAAAGGGATGAAATGCGACTTGCGCTGTGCTTGTAATCTACATTAGTATAAATAGGAATGCCAAGAGCAAAACGTTACTCATTTGTTTCCAGGATTTTAAACATAAAAGTGTGACTGTGAGTGAAAATTGATGTCAGTGTTTGCAGTGCCGGAAAAGTAAGTATCGGCCTATTTGTTATACACATTTTTATTGTATATTGTAATTTATCAATCATATTTTATTTGTTTTACAATTAATAATCAATCATATTATATTTGTTTACTAGTTGATCAAAGAAACAAGTCTGAATCTCTTTAAATACAGGGTGCGGCAAGATAATTTCCTTATTTTGAGATGCAATAACTCAAAACGTAGTACAGATATTGAAGTTGGTTTCTTCTTGTTTCAGAGAGGAGATTATAAAGTTGTGTGACATTGTGGTTCCGTCGCCATCATGTGTTGGAGTAGGAATAACAATTAGTCGTAGAAGCCTATTTTTCCGGCTGCCTCATTTCAGTGAGAAACGATTTGGAGTGTCCTGCGCGTTCTTTCGATTCGCAATTTCCTTTTGTGGGGTTATTTTAAATCACATTATATGTGTGCCTATACTGACCTTCCACAAGCGTTGGAAGATCTGAAAAGTAACATTCGAAGAGAAACTGCTGACATACCCACCAATATGCTAGAGAAAGTGATGAAAGCAGTAGAATTCAGTTCACCCAGTGTATCGCCAGTGGCGGGATTCACTTGCCCAGTGTATTTTTAAGATTATGAAAAACCAAATCTTTAAATACACTGTTCGATATAAAACATGCCACACCATTGAAAATGCAAGAAAGTGACAAAACTCGGCAAACGGAGAGAGACAGCAACGAACAATAAGAAATCTATATTTCGAAGTGATAATCATAATACATATAAAGCGAAAGCAAGGTCGGGTCTGTAGGTTGTAACATCAATGATGTGGGACTTTGAACTACACCTAAGGTTAATAAGTTTTATCTCATACTCATCGCGAACGAAACCTCGTCCTTCATGGGTACTTACTACTTCGGCATTTATTGAAATTAATCTTCCACAGAGGAAGGTCTTACAAGTCGTCACTTCTCTGCGAAACTTATCCGTGAATAAGATGTGTAATCGAAGTATTGTTATCTCTGCAAATGTCTAAACCTTTTGACAACAGCAGCTGCATGATATTCCTTATGCTTCCTCGGTGAAATTCATCCGTGGTGCAGAAGGCGATGAATGTTTTGTTAGTCACTTTTCTTGAGTGCTGATTGGGCATTCTAGAAAGTAGTGGCGAGTTGGTTGCAGATGCAAATGTCGGTTGCAGCTTTTATGCATCTTGAGATAGTAGACTAGGAATGGGCCGTGATTTGTTACCAAACAGATGATGAAAGGGTTGGATGATAAGCGACCTCTTGTGACATTAGGAAGCAGCTGATGAATGAGATGGCCTTGTTGTTCATTGTCCCAGTCTGCTGATCATTGAACCATAGCTTTATCTAGCAGAAGGTAGTGGAAATGTGATCTTGGTTTAAGAATATGTTGCATAGGAAGAGTCGGGCGCGGCGCCGCTTCTTTTGCTGCTTGATTGGCTAATTCGTTCCCCTGAATGCCGGAATCACCTGTCAGTAAGCAGAGCTGAACTCGCGTTTTTTCATCTAGATTTAACAGTGCTAATTGTAACCTTGGAATTAAAGGGAGACTTACTATATGAACCACGTGGTGATTATTTTGTGGTCCATGGCCTTAGCCTGCCAGATGCTGTTGCAGCTGCGATTTGCCGTAAGGAGCAATCTGTCCTTATCAATGATGGTCCTTACTATTTTAAATTTTGATCATCATGCTACTCATATAAACTCGTCTGTCTGTTGAAACGATGGTCTGGCCTTCCATGCAATTACAGGCATCCTTTGCGACAATGACAAATTTTCAGCGATTATTTTTCAAGCAGCAATATCTGCGCGAATATTGCCCACTCTGCCACACCCTATGCCTTATTCTACGTGCGCACTTCATTTGCATAACTCGGTAAGGTGCGTCTACTCTGAAATTTGAATAGGTTTCTGGCCACTTCTTCTTGGTGTTGCATTTTTAATGTCGGGCTGTGTATATAACTTCTGCATGCAAAAATAAATAAAAATATATCTTTAATACTTTTTTTGCATTATAGTAATTCGAAATAAGGAAATTATCTCCTGCATCCTGTACAAAATTATTTTTTTCACAGCACGTTTTGTAGAATACGGGATATGGTTTCTCTATCCGACTGGTATTTAAAACAACTTCATGTGATAATTGGCGATTAACATGGTATAATTCTGAAAAGAGGCGCCAAATTAAGATACACTTGTGTTTTTATTGATTAAACTGCTATGTAATTAATTAAAAAAAGTTTCAAAATTTTACCAAATAATTGATTCGAAATGAAAACCGAAAATGCTGAATAAAACCTTTCCATTTTTGTCTTCTGTTTGCATATTTCGAAAGATTAAATACTTTAAAAAAATTCATAAAAATAACAATTCAACATTTCATGACGAGTGGATGCTATTAACACACACACTCATTTTTTTTTTCTCTTACTTACAGTGACAAATTGCTTTTGTCACCGGAAATAATTTTTTCTTCTCTCGATATTCTTGGAAATATAACAGTTTTATAGTGATCATAAAACAATCGATAAAGATGCATTTGTTTTCTTAAAAGAGCAAACGAACTTTTCCATAATTTCTGTCGCGTGTACAAAGCAAAATGTCTTCTTAGAGAACTCTAAAATTGTAATTCTTATTTATTGTCGTGTTTATGTGATAGTCGTATAAAATAAAGCTGTGAATTCTTATTACGGGTTATACAATTTCTTCAATGACATAATTCGTATATTAATCTAATTTTTATATTAGAACTATAATTCAATGCTTTAAATTAATGTAATAATGTCGTAAAGTTGCCTATTTTATATTCCAGATAATAAAAGTAAAATAGGAGCGCAAAATTGTAATCATGTTTTTGAGATAATTTACAAATTAAGGAAGATTCAGTGGCTGTCAAAATTATTTACACGGCTTATAGAAATTACGTTATAGCTAGGAAAAACGAGTGCAGTTACAGTTACGTCCAAACATTTTTTATACCATGCTCATGCGCTTCTGAGTAAAACTGAAAGAAATATTTGAAAAAATATAAAAAAATTATTTTATTTTATAATGGCAAGCTATCGGGAAACAAAAGGTGTCACGAAAGAGATAGTATACCGAAATACTTTTAAATAAATTTACATATTAAAATATCGTCTGTCTTTTTTAGTGACATTTAATTAATCGATTGCACTTGATATTAACTTACTTATTTCATTCATTTTATTTACTTCTTAAAATAGTGCCTAGAAAATACATTCCATATGTTGTTTGGTTTCAAATCAAGTCCACTCAGCCGTGTGTGTGGGAGTGAAAAATAAAATATGAAAAAAGTCGAGATTAGCATCCAATCAATACGTTTTGGTATGGCTAAAATGAAAGTTTAGCTTTAATCCTCGCTTAGTCAGATCATTAAAAACAGGATGAATAAAGTAGCCACAGTTAGTTTGGAATTCACGTTTTCTGATATGAATACAGTCAACCCTCCTATTACGCGGTACTCTCAAAACGCGGTTTCCATATAACGCGGAGCTGAAACTGCGACAGCCCTCCTAGAACGTGGCACCCTTACAACGCGGTTTCCATTCAACAACGTCCCAAATCAGCTCTTTCTTTGCACCCAATGAATGATTTTAACTGGATATGCTTATATAAAAATTCATCTCTTAGCCGTTTACGGCATCGGTTTCAGTCGTCTCAGAGCTCTTTCACAGTACGTGGTGACCAATTATTTCTAAAATTTTATCTGCACCGTCCATTCGTTAAGTTTTTTGCTGCTTAATTTGTGGTTTATAATTGGACAACACACATTACACAATACTGTAAGTAATATTCTTCATTTATTCTAAAATAATAATAACCCTAGATTTTTAATATAATTATTAAAAATCTACGGTTATTATAATATTAGAAAAATGAATATAACTTACAGAGAGTTTAAAAGTTAAGAAATTGCTTAGCTACCTATAGAGTGGTTTCAGTGGAGTTAGAAAAAAATCTACAATCGAAAAACCAATGTGAAGATGAGTAAAGTGAAGAAAACATTTTGTTTATGGAAAGAGTTAGGCGACTCATATCTGACAGCGAGAAGTGTTGAAAGATTACATAACTTTACAAAAGTTTTCTTGTTTTTGTTGGAAAACAGTTTTTTTCATTTTTTTATCTTTTCCTTATATGAACTCTTCAATTCAAAAAAAATTTATCTTATCTTTTTGTATTTATTGGTCTCCATATAACGCGGTACGAATCATGTGATTTGTACTAATTCTAAGTTTCTTATAGCGCGGTTTCCATAGAATGCACTACGAATTAGCCTGGTTTGTACGGTTAAATCCGAGTTTCTTATAGTGCGGTTTCCATATAACGCGGTACGCACTCACCGCGTTATAGGAGGGTTGACTGTAATCGTTACTTAGGGAAAAAAACTGAGCTCTTGTTGGCAAGTGGCGACGAGAAAAAAAAAATAAGGAAACGTGCAAAACGACCGAGATTCGCACTGAATCTGTGGTTTCAACGTTATTGAGATGAGCAAAGTCGTTCTTAAAAGTATCTTTGCTGCCTGGGCTACCGGGTTGGACTGGAAACCTTGTAGTTCAGGGATCATGTCACAGTTACAATTTGTTGGGCGTAGATACCTTTAAATTCATGTCAGCGAACAGGATAGCGATACGAGAATACGTCAGTATCGTGTCGTTATTAGTAATAGTAGCCACGACACTGAACAAATCTTTAACTATGTATCAGTGTAGTTCACGAAAAAGCAAGCAAAATAGTATGAGGTGAGATGAAATTTGATTACAGATCATTTGCTCTTCGCAGACAGTAAAACATTAAATACTTTACTTTTTAATTTTTTATGAATTGATCACCCATTTATGGTAGCCCTTTATTTTTTATGAAATATGTTGTTGTTGCTTATCTCCAAGGGTCTAGCGGAGTCTCAGACCAAATCTAGGAATCCGTTGACGGAGAGAAAATCGATGACAAGGCGGGGAGAAGAGTAGATTTCGTCTCATATTCATAAATTCAGGATATGCTCAGGAGAAGTTTGGTGTCCATGACATTTAGGACAGAGGGGAAAGGTCTTGTTACCCGCTACAAAAGTGAGGAATTTCAAGTGGCCAGAGGCGAGACGTGCAAGGCAAGTGCTGGATTTCCTATCACAGGAAATAGCCAGAGAGAGTCCCGGTTTTCTACCCTTGTAAAAGTGGTGAGTCAAAGGTACCTGCCAATCGGTTTTAAATTGGGCTTTTCTCAGGAAAAAAGTTCTAGGCAAGTAAGCGCGGAAGAAGAAGGAGCAGGATGACCTGAGTCCTCCTTTGCTAAAGTGTCTGCTGTTTCATTGCCTCCAATATCCACGTGAGATGGGATCCATTGAAAATAGATATTCTGCCGAAGGGAGACAATTTTAAGCTTGTGTAGAATAGAAAGGCTTGTTTGGTCTCCCAAGCAGGTCTATTTTTGCGGATGTTGAATTGAACTACGACTATCAGTTAATATCCAAACATCACTATAATTAGTTTCGCTCATGATGGATTCTAATCCAATGTTAATGGCTATTAGTTCGCTACGAAAAAAAAATGAATCAGTTGACAAATGAAATATGTTATGATGCCAAATGAAGTAGAATAAAAATGACGAGTATTTTTTGTAAAGAATATTCTTAAATTAAAAAACATTTACTGTTTTGGCTTAAAAATAACCCAAAAATTAGAATTTTCTCTTCTGTGTACAAAAGTAGGTGATAAACTTCAACAGTCTTATTCTAGGAATAAATCTGAATGTGCTGAGTTTTATGTTTCACTGCACTCGAATGGTTACAGTGAAAGTAATAGAATACAAAAGCTCTTTTAAATTGTGTGATTTTTTTTTTTTTTTCTTTGGAAACTCGGTGACAAACTGGTTCAAAAGCACGCACGCACGTTAAATAAAGCTTTTTGTTCGATTGAAGCAAAGAATTCTAAAAATGAACGCAGAATGTAGTCTCCGTAGTTTATACAAATCGAGAAATACTCAAATCAAGTAACTTGAATATAATTCGAAAAATTCTTTTTCTGATTAACCTCATCTTTATTTTTTGATAATTAGTGTTATCCGCTTTAAATTTTGTAAAATTAATTATCTTTTTGATTTCCTCATTCTATTTGCCTTATTTTATTTTTCTATGCAAAATTTCCAAATTTGTAATAATTTTCTTCTTCAAATTATTAACTAGCGTTAAAACATTTCTTATCTTGTCACTTCCGAATTTCGAAAAATTCGAAAAATGCTCTTTTCTGATTTATCGAATTTACTTTCTATATTAAGTCATATTATCTGTTCATTCACAAAATGTTTGTTACATTTTTTTATTAGATAGATTACAAAAAAAAAAAGTTTTTTATGTACTCGCCCTTACTTAAAAAATTTCATGTTTTTAGTATCAAATTTTTGAAATTTATTATCGTTTTATTATGTATATTAAGTCTTATTATCCATTTACAATGTTCTTTGAATTATTCCGTCTTTATTTAAAACGTTTGCTGTGTTGCTTGTATTAAATTTTGAAAATTTCAAAAAACGTTTTTTTTTTCCGCTTTAAAACTTTAAATTTTGTAAATAGATGTATTGTGAACAGATAATATAAATAAATAATATGAATAAATAATATAATAACAAATAATACATTGAATTATATAGTAATTTTTCATTTATAACATTTATTATATTCTCTCTATCGAGTTTTCTAGAATCTGAAATTCGAAAAATGTTCTTTGATTTGTTCTTTAATGAATTTATTTAAAATGTGTGTGTTCCTTGAAATTTCGAAAATTCAAGAAAAAATTTATTACGTATGAACAAATAATGTACTTTAATGTCATGAATACCAACCAACAGTGGTCAGCGTGCTTGACTGTGGATGACTAAGTCCTGGGTTTGAATCCCGGTTCGGGCATGGATGTACTTTCTCTCTATCCTGTCTTTGTCCTTTACTTGTATGAATGGGTTGTGAAGGGTTATGAACGGGGACCCTATGGCATGTGTGTGTATTGAAGAAGTTGGACTCTACACCAAAATTATGGTTCAGTTGGAAGAGTGGAGTAGCGCACCTCACATTGCCAGCCTAGCTGACACAAGGCAGCAAGAACAATGTAATGAATGGATAATAAGATATAGATAAAAAAAAATTATATTATCTGTTATAATTTTGTTATGTTCTCTACATCTAATTTTCTAAATTCAAAAAACCTTGCTTTCTGACAGTTACTGATCGCTTAAACACAGTTTCCTGTTTCTGCAACTTGCTTCCATTCTAAAGCGTAAGAAGTGATTTGTAAATTCCAGTTAAATCGACCAGATCACAGACATCACAGATTTATAAACCGCCGTCTATGTTTTTGATAGTAAAGTGTTTACGGCGTAGGCCATTCTATAAGTCTATTATAATAAGCATTGTTTTGGGACTCGTCTGGTACCGAGAAACCCTGACACAATTATTTTGTATAGCGTTGGCACTAGCATTTTTTAAATTAAAATAATTTTTGAAAACTCTTCGGAGAAATAGTTGCGTGTGTCTAGGATTTAATACATTATAACAGTGGTTTCCAACCTGTGGGGCGCGAGACAGGGTCAGTTGTTTCCAAAATATCATTTTCGAATACGAACCAAAAAAGTCGAATAGGTATCAAAAAATGAATCAGCAGTATACACAATCATCGCCGCGAATTTTTCGGGTGCAAAGGCTAAAACATCCCATCCATATTCTGTTTGAAACGAAATATCTCGCTTTCGCGTTTGTAGCCGAGCCGTTTGGAGTAGGGCGTGGAATCAAAAGATAAGCACTCGCAACATCCCGGGTATTCTCGTGCTTACTCGCGCCTGTAAACAAAAGCATCTGATTGTTTCTGTTTTCTATGAATTTTTTTAAAGGGGGGCGCCGGTATAAAAAGGTTGGAAACCACTGCATTATAACATTCTAATGGGATTATTTTAATTGCTGATGTTTATATTTTTTTGCTAATGAAACTAATATGAAATCGAAATTAATATTAATGAAGTTATTTTTAAATTAGAATTAAAAAATAAAGCATTCAATTTTTTAAATGTTCTACAAATTTTTATTTTGAAATTCCTTAAAATTTTGTAGTATATTTTAAGTGGTACATTATATTATAATAATAAATTATAATATAGTTAAAAAAAAAAGACTCGTTAGTATAAATTCTGATGAAACGCTTATAATTTAATGTTAATCATTAAAATTTTAGGGATAATAAGCAAATTGAATGTCAATAGTATTTACAATTAATAGCATATGACCTTTTATTGAATATCATTTTAAATCGTGTTAATTTAAGAGTATACGTGACAATAATTCATAAACACAGATTTTTAAAAGTTCATATTTAAGAGAGAGTTTAATAATAAACAGTATAATGTTTTGTTGTTGGCATTATGGGGTGTACTGCTCCTCTTTTCCAACTGAACCTTATTTTGGTGTGGAGTCCGACTTCTTCAGTACACACATGGCATAGGTACCCGTTTATAGGGTAGGCAACTCTGCACAACACATTAATACAAGGAAAGGACAAAGACAGGATAAACAAAGAGAGAAAGTACATCCATGCCCAAATTGAGATTCGAGCGCCCAGGACCTGCCTATCCACAGTCAGGATCTTTGACCATTGTACAAGGTGGGCGGTAGTATAATGTTTTGAAATATCTATATAAAGTAGCCATTTCAACAAACTCTAATTATATTTGAAAAAAAATTTTCTCTTTTAACATGTAAAACCTTGAGATAGATATTTATTACCACAAGTTTTTAAAATGTTTAAATTTTATTCGTTTAGAAATGAAAAATGAAAGGCTCTAATTAAACCGTCTAATCATGTAAATGAAATTCGGCAAACGAAAAGTAATTGTTACGAGTTACTCTTCGTGGCAACGTGGAAATGATGAAGATAATAAAGATTAGTTAGCTTAGAATTTATTCTCTCTCACATACACACACAAACAGTCACAATGACTGAAGTCAGTTCTGCTAGAAGCAACTGCAAGGGCAGAGAATTTACGCTGTTCCTGTATGATAAAAAACAGCAACTTTCAGAGCTGGATACAACAAACAGCAATTTTAAACTATTTGACAATATTACACTGGACTCCGGGATTCGTGTTCATAGAGAGCGACAATCTTTTGTTTTCGTGGCAAATTCAACTAAATACAGGAAATTCCAGCTATAGAAATCACCATTACACAGCTCCAATACGACTAGTACAACAGAAAATAGCTTTGAATCACAGAAGTCTCTATAACCTCAAACAGACAACAGCTTCCATGCACTAAACTGGCATTCAAGACTTCACTGTGACAGGCAGCGGTATTTAAAATGACTTCGTATGAAAATCTAAGAGTTTCTCCTACTTTCTGGAAAGTTCTATTCTATCTCACTTAATATTGATCCCAGAGCTTCGGTGATGGATTTTTCCAGATGATGGATCTATTCGTCGGCAAGATGCCAAAAATCTCGCCAAGTCGTCAAATCATTAGAAATGCTCTTTTTAGCTTAGAATACGCCTATTGCGCAAATTTTGTCCAAAATCTGAATATTTTCGTATTTTCAGGGATATTTTAAAACAAATACAAATAATTTTCATAAATTTATAACATCGACCCTCTCTTTAGAACTGCATGTCGCGGCAGTACAATCTCCTGATAAGATGCCGAATATAAAGCAAAAAAGGAATTTACATGTTTGGTTGATTGGTGTCGTGGCGGAGTGGATAACTATAGATGACCATGAGTGCGAAGGAAACAGCTGGCTATCTCCTTGATGTTTTCCGTGTATCGATTCTTTTCGATGTCAAGGAGGGGGGGGGAAGAATTCCTGGATCTGAGCCAGAGATCTTAAAATGACAAGGATGTCAAAAATATGTTTTAGTGGGATATTCCCTAAATGAGATGTCATTCAAAATGGTTCCATTAAACTTCATTGATGTGGGTGTAATGGCGGGGTCTGCTTCTTGCTTATTCAGAAAATTTGGCGCTTTCCTTTAAACACAGCAGAAATAGAATTCGTTCTTTAATCTGATTAAATTTGCTTGGGTGTGCTGAATCCGGATACACATTGCTGCAGAAGATTCTTAATCGGGGATTGAAAATGCTTCAGGCCACTTAGTAAAGTAGTCCATGACAACTAGGATGTATTTGTTGCCATTTGAGGACCGTGGTACAAGGACCCAAGATGTCCATCACTATCCACTCGAAAGGTGGCCGAGCTGACAGCCGAATGGTTAGCACTCTTGCCTTCGGTTCAATAGGTCGTGGGTTCGAATCCCATCTTGGGCGTGGATGTTTGTAGTAATTCGGAATCCACCTTAAACTGTAGGTGCCGGTCTAATTAGCCCTCGTGTGCAAACAATGATCGTTAATCGACAAACAAACAAACCGCTCGAAAGGTGAGATACTTTAAGACAAATGCAAATAATGTTTATAAATTTGTAGCTATATTTATACGTCTTCGGAAATTCCTAGAACCTTCCTCCCTGGAGGTTCTACAACATTCCCGTAGTGAAGTTATGGTTACTAGAAGCGTCTCTTCATACAGCTAACTGGGGAATTTGCGCATGCGCTAAAGTAAATGTGTGGTTTAAGCGGCAATTAGTAGCCAAATGTGGAAGACTGTTTTGTCAACCATGCTTAATACTTGCGACGGTGTTACCAGTTGAAATATTGACATTTTATCTAACCTATTTTTAAGCCTTAAAGGACATTCCCACGTATGAGCTGTTTATTTGCAAGACAAGGCAAGTCATTATTTTATTACTTCGGAAGAAATTTGTTTTATTGATTCCGTCTAATCATGAGTACTATTAACAATGAAAAGAGCAGTTTTACTTGTGAATATTACGATCGTAAATTCACTCGAAAAGGTAATTAATCCGCACATGTTTGGCAATTTCATCCAGGTGTGGATTGAAATGGATTATTACTTTGTGCCCTGATCTTACAAGTATTTATTCTTTGAACCACTTAGAGATTAGTATGTCGTTTAAGAAACATTCTATCGATTCAGTTGAAAGTCATAAATCTTAGAAAAAGGAATTTGAAGAGAATCGCTTATTTTGTGCAAAGAAGTTTGAAAATGTGATCCAATGACGCAGAGTGAGATATTTTATTTGCCATCGATGTGAGAACAAACGAATTGTTAAGGATAGAAAAAGACATGTGAAATGTGGTGGCTCTAATGAAATTTCTGGAACCTGTGCAGTTCTATTATTAGAGGTGATTAAGTCGATGTAGGTGCAAGCAACTCATTTTGGACATTTAAATGAAGTAGGTTGGACTTCCGTCAGGTAGAAAGGAGACGCAGAACTCAGCAGTGCAAATGGATCAAGGAATTCTAAAATCTATGATCTTAAGTAATGTTCAAAGTGCATACACTAAAAGACTAGCTTACATAGCCAAAAAGTATTTGCACAATATATGTAGAGATTTTAAATTGGAAAATAATATAATAATAAAACTGATACCATGGCAGTTGATATCAATGCTCGTAAAAAGATGAGAGAACCTGGTAATTACGTTGTAATTTAATTTACATACCTGCGACAGAAACAAATTCGAATGAAGAGCTTGGCATAATGAATTGAAGTGCTTGGCATAATGAATTGAAGTGCTTGGCATAATGGATTGAAGAGCTTGGCATAATGGATTGAAGAGCTTGGCATAATGAATTGAAGAGCTCGGCATAATGAATTGAAGAGCTTGGCATAATGAATTGAAGAGCTTGGCATAATGAATTGAAGAGCTTGGCATAATGAATTGAAGAGCTTGGCATAATGAATTGAAGAGCTTGGCATAATGAATTGAAGAGCTTGGCATAATGAATTGAAGAGCTTGGCATAATGAATTGAAGAGCTTGGCATAATGAATTGAAGAGCTTGGCATAATGAATTGAAGAGCTTGACATAATGAATAATGCTCAACAAAAGAATTAGATAATTTAGAATTGTATGGAAATACTTGTGCAATGATTGATTGAACGCATGGCTTCAATCAGTATGGATTCCATTTGACTGCTCAAATAATGGCTTTCCAATGGCGGGTTTCATTCCTCTGGAGAGAATTTGACGTTTTTTCACTGCAATTAAAGAGCGAGTCTCGGTTAAGGCAGCTGTGTTTATATCAGATGGTCCGCCGGCTTTCTACAATGCTTGGGCGAATTTTTGTAATTGGCATCTTAAAAGAGCCCTGAAAGCGAGTTTAAAATCTAAGGTTAAAGATTGAGGTGAGAAATTTCATTCGAAACGGTTTGCTAAAAATAATTGAAGAAGTTGACGTTTTTATAGCCTTTTCTAACATTTTTGCAAAATATTAATTTTCTAAAAAATTTTTTATTTGTAGCTTATTTAAAAAAATCAATACGGCCAATCAGTGGGCTTATTGTTATCCCATGGAATGAAAAATGAACGCCATCATGAAGTTGGAAAGATGGTATCGATATTTGAAGTAGGAAGAGAAGGGGCTGCGAAGTGATCCATCCGCTTCCGTTGCTGCGATAACAGAAAAACTTGTAAGTGGAGTGTTTAGAACGCCACGAAATAACTTCTCGTCTAGCTGACAAAAGGAAAATGCATGTAAAGTTAAAACAAATGAAATAAACCTATTCTGAAAGGTTCGTGGGTTCATACTAAATCTAATAACAGTCCTAGTAACATTCATACATAGGCTGTTAATTGTTGTTGCATATGACATTTGTGGAGACGGCTATGCATCTTTCGTTTACCAAGAAGGGGAAAGTACGTCTTTGCTCTAAGATTCCTCCGATACCATCGGGGAAACTAGTCCCTCCATTTTCACTTTGATAAGGAAGGGGAGGAGACCATTACACTCACGATAACTACTCAGACAGACCATAAGACTTTCGATTCCACAGCTATCGTATGTACTCGGTGGGTTATTTGAGGCATTGGGAATCGAACCTACCGGATGGAAGGCTGATGCCCTAACCACGGCCCTGCTGTTAACTGTAAAAAGAATAAATGAACAATGTGAGAAATGCATTCCGATCACTTTGTCAAAAATATAAAGGTTTTGCCTTCAGATGGAGCAGATTCAGAGTGGTGGTAAACATCAGCGGTAGTATCCGAAAGATAAAAAATAATCAATAGAAATTCGTTGTTATTAGTTACAGGAATGAAAGGAGAGTTAGAAAGTAGTTTTAAAGATTTAAAAAAACAGGCATTTTTGGTTTCCTGTAACTTTTGTCACTAGAGATCCGGCAAATAAAACTACCAACCCCCGCACTAAGTTTTTTTTTTATTTTTTTTTATGTGTAATCTTTTGCTAGAAACATTTGATTCTGTTTAAAGGATTTTCATGCACATTTTTCACCATTAAAAACAAAATGTATTATTCTACAGAGAATATAGAATTATATTTAGTCAATATTTTTACTGTATATAACTTTTATTTTTATTAAAGATGTTTTATATATTTTTTCTAATTCAAATATATCTTCTCAAGAATCATCTTAATAACTTTTATTTCCTTCAAGGAATGTATCGAGTCCTGTAATATAATGTTAAAGGCATGTTCTTACTTATTACTTAAAAACTTGGTGAGAAAATATGTAAGCTAACTTTTAAAAAAAGCTCGTTATTCCTTCCACCTTCAGGTCTTTCGCAGGGTACAATTTATAAAATTATGTCTTTAAAAAATAAATACATTGCTTGTTTTGCAAATGTAGTATTCCTAAATATCATTAGCTTAAATAGATTGGAATTTTTTCTATTCGAATGCTTGGAAGAATTAAAATTTTTAAGGTGGGACAATTCTCTATTTCTCTTGAAGATCAAAGAGTTTGCCATTGATGTATTATCATGCCCATTGTTAGGACTTCATTGAAGAAAATAGATAAAAACTAATTTACATGACATTAAACTGCTGCAATTTTTTACAGAAATTTAAATCCACACTCTTAAAAAAAATCGAGTGGTTTTCGACCACTCGATGAGCGATGAATATTTTGTACTCCATAAGGATACAAAATGAATCCTTCTCTATTTAATTGGCAAAAAGTAAATGTGATGTGCCCTGATTGGTTTAAATCATCACGTGGCTCTATGCTTTCGGTTTAGTTTCCCTAAAAATGGAGGAATTTAAGAATTCATTTTGTAAAGGCGATCTATTTGAATTAAAATATATGTATAATTGGACAAGAAGGAGTGCAAAAATATAACGGTAAGTCTTTACTTCTTATAATTAATTGAATGACTAAATCAAATCTTCATTTTTGTGATTTTTCACCATGATATAAACTTTGGTATTCGAAAGTGTGAATGAATGAATTCTATTGAATTCATATTCATGTAATATTTATAATATTTGAAATTTCTGATTAATTGATAATATTTAATACTATAACAATGAGTTTGGAAATTTTATTTTCTATTTCAAACACCATTTTCTGCCAAAATTTATTAATTCATTATTAATGAATAGTAAATTATAATGAATGCATTTTTAAATTCTTTTATTTTCGAAACAGCGTGAATATGACTATTAATTTTCTCGCTGATTTAAATATTCACAATGTATGTTATAGAATTATTTAATATAGTGTATTGTACTGAATTGAAAGTGCGATTTATATTAAATATAACATATTACCAATGAATAAGAATAAATTTTTTCATAAATAAAATTAGAAGCTTTTTAATTTAAATGTTAATACTATATAAAGCAAATATTAATCTGCAGAATATTACTTAACAGTTTGTATTTTATTTATTAAAATTTTACTGACAATTTTTGATTTGATTTTTTTAAGTACAAGCATTCGTAGACAGTACGAAAAGGAATTGTATGTATCAAAATCTATTAATCTGTATATTTTAAAATTTACAGCTAAACATTTTGCCAATGGAAATATAATTTCTGTTCGTATTTTATGGTTGTCATTGTTATCATCGAAGAAAAAAATTAAAAACAAAATTAGAAAAAACAAATCTGAAACATGGAATTATTTTGAAGATGATGAAATGCAATATAAGGAAGAAATGACTGATACGTATATTCTGTAGAATATGTAATCAGAATAAGTTTTATGAAGACTGAGAAAATGTTAAATATTGTTATTTCTAAAACTATATCAATTTCATTGTGCTTGTAAAATTTATTTAAAAGTTTGAAGTAATATTCTATGATTATGTAAGAACGCGGTAGGTTAATAATAATTTTAAATCTAATTTGAAGTAAAATTTTCTAAATTTTCAATTTGAGAATTTAATAGTTTCAAAAAAATAAATATCCAGCATTTATAATTCCCTTAATCATAGTTTTTACATGTATGATGTTTTTGAGTAAATGACATGAAAATTCCAATCAGTATTTTCAGTTAAAATCTCTTATAAAATTTTTTGGTTTTAAAGTTGATTTTAAAATAATGAACTGTAATTATTCATTAAATTATATATTAAATTAATATTACTTGGTAATAAGCTTAAGAAATTTTAATGTTTTTAAATCAATTTTGAAGTAAAATTTTGTTAGGTTTTTTTACTGCTAAAACTAAATTCTTATTAACTTTATTGTAAATTTACAATTCACTTAAAATTTTCTATTTAAATTTAGTAGTTTAAAAAATAAATATCCAGTATTTATTCACTTGACCATAAATAATTTTTACATATATATTATAGAGTAAACACATATGTGTATATGCATGTATTTTTCCTTTCAGATAAAATGATTACAATTTGAAATGCTTTATGAAATTCATCGAGAAAAAATATTTGAACTTATGAAGAAAATGTTTGAAACAAAATAACATTTTGTGAGGAAAAATTTACCATCTATTGTTCTATTCTATTACAAAATTTATTTCTTTAAGTATCCAAAATTGGCTGCTTTCAACGAAGCATTGGTAATGTAAAATCTGTATTTTTTGTATATTTTAGGATGAATTTTAAAATATTCATTAAAGTTCTAAACTTTTATATCAACATTATTTTCTAAAAATGCCACAATGACTTAAGCACACCAAAATTTACATTCCTTGCATAGTTTGTATATCTGCATTTTTAATGGTAGAATATGAAAAATATTGCCCATGCATTTCCAAGTTTTTTTTATTGCATGTGAATAATATGTTTTAAATTACTCTAATGCCAAAAAATTTAGCTAAAATTTTAAAGAGAAAGGGTTTCTTTAAAATAAAAATGGAAGAAAAATGTTATTGTTATTTTGAGATTTGTATATTGATTCCATGATCTAAAAGAAAGTAATTAAAATCTGTATTTTACAATATATGCAGTATTGCATGTCTTTTATTATATTGTAGTTTTCAATCTTGTATTTTAACAAATCATTTTATTTGTAATGTATTTGAATATTAGTGTATGTGATACAAAATGATATAGTTTAAATTTTTTTGTTGTAATTTGTAAAAAAAAATTATTTATTTATTTAAAAAAATTATCTGTTTTTCAGTTAAAGTTCATTGATTCAAAAATGCTTTAACTTTAGAAATAAATTCTATGTATGCATGTATATATTTTTATTTAATGTTTAATAATCCATTTTGTAAATTATGATAAGTCTTATAACTATTTCATAACAAAGAAAAAATCCAAAATTATTTTGTATTTGTTTCATTGTATATCAATAATTAAAATTTTTGCCACATTGCAATAAAAATTTTCAAAAACTGCTAGATAATCATTAATTTACTAACTTCAGTTACTAAGTTTTAATTAATGACAATGCCATTTTTTTAAGAAATTAATCTTGCTTTAAATTGCACAATAAAAAGTTCTATTAATTTAATATAAATAATTATTTTCTTTATTTCAGATAAATTTGGAATTTGATATTTAATATCCAGAAGCTGATTGTATTTTTAGTAAATGTCCTGCATAATATGCTCCTAGAATATTTTAGGCTGAATATAATTTAAATACAGAATATAATTTCATAGATATCAGATTCCTTGCAGAAAAATAAGGCTGTATTAAAAATTGAATAAATGTTTTTTGTATAATCTTGCATTTTATTTTTAATTTCATTCTTAGTTTCATTGAAGTTATTTTCAGTTTAAACTAAACTTGAAATATATGTCGTAAAACAAGATTTCTTTGCAAAAACATATTTCAGTTTTGTTCAATAGAATAATCTATAAATATTTGTCTTTATCCTCCTGTAACTTCAAAAAAGCAATATTTAAAAATAAATTTTTAGCTATAATTTAAATAAAGGATTTTTTCAAAAAAACTTAAATTATATTTACTTATATGAAATATTTATGTATTTTTTAAATTGTGTACAATTTGTTGTATTTATAATGTTTGTAAAAGTTAATTTTGTAATTATGGGCCCATAGTAATTTAAACTGAAAAATGAGTAGTGTGACGTTTTTTTCTTGAGAGTGCTACACTCACATGTAAAACTAAATATATATAAGTAATGAAATAAATACCTGAACAAATTTCTTAATATTGTATGTAATTTAAAAAACACTATAATTATCCAAATCAATTAAAATGTTATATTCAACTGTTCTGTTATACTATTGGTTAAAGAAATCATATCTTTATGTTGTAATTGTCAAAAAAAAAAAAAAATCTTTAAAATAAAGAATTCAAAACCTAATTTCTGCACTAAATTTTCAATATAAAAAAATCAGCCATACTTCTACAAAAGATTGAAATTGACTCTTTTTTTTCTATCTAATTTATCCCTTTAGTCCTCTTAAAAGGAGTGATTTAGCTGCATCTTTCAAAAGAGTGAATGATTAGTTGAGTTTTGTGAGACAATGAAAGAGTGAAATCCACTCGGTTATGTAAAGTCTGAGAAGGCAGGACGTAAGAAGAAGCGCTATAGGTGATGATAACTAGACTTAGAAGAAAAGTTCTTAATTTGGTGACTGAAACATTGTGAGAACTATTTATTTATTATATATTTGCTTATTTTTTTTTAATGATACAAATGCATTAAAATTTATAATAGCAAAAATATATATTTTTAATTATTTTTTTAAAAAATGTCTATTTAAACATGCCTTTTCTTACTAATATAAGTTGTCTATCAAAGCATTTTTACCAATATAATGGAATTTAAGGCAAAAAAATGAATATAAAGTTTTATGCTCTTACTTATTGAGATGAGAGGTTCTTAAACTGATTGGCGATGCTGAATCCAGGAAAATTTTGCCTGTCATTTTTTAGTTAATTTATGTTGCAAAGGTTTTTCAATATATATTCCATAAGTATGGTTACCTGTACCTAACTCTAAACTGGGCTCGACCCATTGAATCCAAGTCTTCGCAATTTTGAACCAGAGATCAGGCATTTCACTCGAAGAACATTGCAACCACGAAAAACACCCCTGGTGCCACTAGTGAATAGGATGAATCTTTCAGTCGGGATTCGAACCTTCCAGTTTCTATGCAAAAGATGATTTTAGAAAGACCAATCAACTATTTAGTAATGATTTTATCATTTGTTGTTATGACAAACAGCTAAACTCTTTGATATGAATTTTAGCCATTTTATTGATTGAACTGTTTAGCTTTTCTGAATGTCCATCCTTTTTCTGCATTCCCTTCTGACGTAAATAAAAATGTATCCTTCTTGGATGTGCCTATGTATTTTAGAACTTTTTTTTTTATTGCAGCAGAATTCTCATTTTAAAATATGGAATAAGGTTTCTGTTTTAAATTTAAATATTTTAAGAATAACAGAGAGCCACATTTGATGCTATAATAAGCAATGCGTTAAGTTGGTTTATCGTTTCACTTGAGTACATGATAAAGTGAGAAATAAAAGTTCTTCACATTTTATATGAAACTTCTTCATGAAATACTGCGCTGAAACCAATATTATTACATCGAAATATTGCAGAAATATTAAACATGTACTGTCGATTTTCACATCCAATACTTAGTTTAAGTGATGAAATTACTTATAGATTCAGTTCATTATCCATTCCTCATTTTATGAAATATTTCTAAGAATGAAAATATTTTCATTCAAAACTGTATTCAAATCTTAAATAAAATGCATTTATTAATTGAGAAAAATTTATTAATAAAAGTGAGTTGCAATTCCTGTGTCTTATTTCTCAATAGACTAAATTTAAATACTGCAATATTGTTCTTCGGGGGTTCGTGTTCGTAGAGTGTCCATAAAACACTCTCTTAAAACTCACGAGACTTATTCGTAGCACAAATTCAACTAAATAAGAAACTTCAGCTGCAGTGATTACATGCTAAATATCGGCAGCTGATTCATGTAAAGTTTCCCCCTCTTTTTAATAGCGGGACTTTAACTGCAATCGGGTGTATTCTTTAGTGCACTTCTCTCCAGACCGCATTCGATAGGGCTTGGAAATTAATTTTTTGCTCTCCAGGACGTCTATGATTAATAAAGCCCCAGGCGAAATGCTTTGGCTCGGGGATTCCATACGTTAGCTTCCGCGCTGCCTTCTTAAACTATGTCTTATATACTTGCCAGGATGTTTTCCCACCAAATGTGAAGAGTTTAAACGTGGACGGCATAAACGGACCGTTGGGTTCCTCATGTCTATGTAACATTTGCTTGTTAAGGCTTTCAACCTCCTTGTTCACATTTTCTAACGCTTCTTTAGTGTTTTCTTGAACATTCTTCTATCTCCAAAACTTTAGTTTCAAGTGAAGCTACCTTATCTTTCATCTTCTCCTGATCTCTTTCATCACCTCGGTTTTAATCTCTTCCTATCAAGCTTTCATCTCTTGACCAGCCTTCATCTCAGCTTTCAAGACAACCATTTGTTCAACCAACTTTTGGAGAAAACTTTTCATTGTATCCATGTCTACTTTTCTAGCGATACGCTGCGTCAAATCTTCGATCCCACTTCTGACACCAATGGTACCGAACTTCGGGATTTCTATTCGTTGAGGATCAATAAAACTCTCTCTTAAAAATCACAAGACTTTTATTCGCAGCAAATTCAACTAAATACAGCAAAATTCAACTGTAGAAATTACAATTACATAGCTATAGTACAACAGAAAACAACTTGTAATCACAGAAGTCTAATATCTCAAACAGACAACAACTCCTATGCACTAAACTCACAGCCATTAACACATAATTAAACGCATAAATGAAAAAGCTAACTCGCATTCAAGACTGATCTGTAATGTGACGGGCTTATACCAGACTTTGCTTGAAAATCTGAGCCAAATTTTTGGAGGGTTCTAGGCCCTTAATATTGGTCCCACGGCTTCGCTGTTAGATTTTTTCGAAAACATCTGTTTCTCACCAAATCGCTTATAATTTTGCTAAGCCATCTCCCCAAATGACCACCAAGACACCAAATAATTGCCGTTTTTAATGTAATATTCTACGTTACAAACGGTATTTCTAATTAGGTTATTCGTCTAAATAGTCTAATTTAGGCGAATGACCTTAATTGCCTCATCTAATTTAGGATTATTCACCTAAATTGTATAGTATTTTCCCAAAATCTGAGTATTTCTGATCTGTCTGAGACATTTTAAAACAAATAATGTTTATAAACTTGTAACAATATCGATTATCTGTGTAAAAATTGCAAGTACAAAATTCATAACTGTTGAGAACATTAAATGTAAATACATATGTAGTATATTTATAACTGTTTTTCAGAAGTTTAACTGTCATAAGTAACAGTTACGTTTGATTACTCTTTACATACATAAAAATGAACGATTAATAAGTAACAATTTTGTAGCCATCCATACATTACATTTAACAATAAAATGGTAATTAGTAATAAATTTGTCAGCATGCACTTCTAAGACTCAAAAGAAAAAGTACAGCACTCATTTTGCTTCTAAAGGTTAACCTAATACAGTGATTAAGGGTATGCCAGCCGATTGTGCATTAGTCTTCATTTCGTACTTTTTTTAAACCATAAAGTGGTTGTTTCTTTCGTTTCAGATGAGATCATGATTACATCACTTTATTACAATTCTCATTAGCTTAAAATATCCATGACGTCAGATAATGTTTCCTCTAGTCACATCGTATTGAGATGGCTTCATTAATCCGACTTGTGGCCGCATTTTCTGCCTGTCTTCCAATTGTATTCTTCCAGCAGCAGCAAGCAAAGCGAAATCACCATCGAATGTCTGAGAAAAGTGTCGAAGTTCATTTTGTTAATAAAACGATTTCTTACATAAAGAGCAAAGCATCGGTTTGAGAAGTCGTTTATCATTGATTCAAGCCATTAACACGTTGAACAGAAAAAATGCAAAACAAAAAAGACAAGACATTCACTTCGTAGTTTGTTTAAATCGGCTAGGGCGATTTAAATTTTTAAAAAATTCATTTATTAATAGAATTCTAAATTAATAATTACATTTTTTTTGCTGAAACAAATGATAGTTGAAGCTTGAAAATCGTAATATAATTGTATAATTCAATTGGGGGATGTTATATTTTTAAAATCAAATTTTAATTTTAAGTGTAAAAGCCAGCCTGCTCCTGCCGTATTAAAGACATTTTTGTTTTAAAGCTATCTTAAATTTCGACGCCGCAGGCGAAGCGAGGTTAAGGCGTTTAATGTCCTTCCGCGTGAAATAAACTCTTACAGGAGGATGAATAGATCCTCGCCAGGCAGGGAAAACGCAACCGCTCCAGCAGCCGCCGGTTTTCAGACCCATTCTTGCTCTGCTTGGAAGATGTTCTGGCCTTTCCTCCTGAAGACGGTGGGTTCGATTCTAAAACAAACAGATGAACCTCTCCATCAGCCCAATGTACTCTCCCAACGTCTTCAACGCTTGGCCGATGTTCTTGCCTTTCCTCCTGAAGACGGTGGGTTCCATTCTAGAACAAACAGACGAACCTCTCCATCAGCCCAATGTACTCTCCCAACGTTTATTTTTAGATTTATTCACAGCACAAAGCGCGAGTTGAAGCCCAAGCAGTGGACGTCACCTTTACATGTGTGGGCTGGGGTGATGTGCCCTCTAGGCGAACTACGTGGGAAGATGGGCCGCATTCGCATGAAGCTAGAAGAAAACCTCTAGCACCCATTCGGAGCTGACTGGCAACTCTCCTGCTGTTACATGGAGAGCCGCAGTCTGCCCACCGACGTTTATCTTTTGGTTTTGGTATTGCTTATTCCTCACGTGCTTGATAAGTCAGGTGTTTTCAGCTTGTCTTTGTTGATTCTTGGCTGATGGTCGCGGGGTGTTGTTTCCTGGCCACGAAGTAGTGAAGTTCGTACTCGCAAGGTCGGGTTCACACTCGATGACCCTGTGGTCCAAAATATCTTAAATTTCGACGCCGCAGGCGGACAGCCTACTCGCGTAGCGAGTGTGAGGCTGTTAATGTCCGCTGCGTAGTAACCCCTCACAGGGAGGCAACGAGACCCCTGTCAGGCCTGGAAAAGAGAGCTACTCCAGTAGCCCGGATTTTGTACAGACGGGTTACCACTCTGCCTGGCCGATGTTCTGGTCCGTCATCTAAAGTCTCTTGGATCGATTCCGGTACAAAGTAGACAAGTCAATCCACCAACCCTATGCGTATGTGCCATTTCCCACGTTTATTTAAGTATTTTAATTACTTGATGGATCCTGATCGCGAGGTGATGACCACGCAGTGGACGTCACCTTTTCAAGTGTGGGCTTGGGTATAAATGCCCTCATGGGGGTCTTTGTGGGAAGGTGGGCCGTATTTACGCTAGTCTAGAGGGAAACCATGAAAACCTCTAGAACACACCCCGAGCTGACTTGCAACTCTGCTGCTAGTTACAGGAGAGGCTGCAGCACGCCCTTTGGACAATGATCTTGCATTGTGTAGAATTAGTCACCGGAATAAAAGTTCAAATCGGCGACTACTTCTTTGCTCACTGTAAAGGTTTTGTGGTCGCGTTTGAACGTACCTTGCGATGTGGTTGAGAAGTCCGTACCGACTTTGCCGGTTTTCATTCGCTGACCCTGTGTTCCTGCGAGTGATGCAGCTCTTCTCTGGAACTAAAGTTCTTGTGTCACAGATGTTTGCTTGCACACACTTGCTCGTTGTTGTCACTGTGGGTTGAACATTGACCGTCTGAGAAACCACAGTTGTGGCCGGTCATTGTCTACTAGCCATTTTTGTCACTGGAGACTCGCATTAACCTTGGCGGCACTACACGAATGTTTGTGGAGACACAACCACGGTCTTTGTTTGCCTCCAGACATTATTAGTGTTGTCACTGTCGGTTTGGGCAGAGAGTCCACAATCTTCCTGGTTTTCTTGTCTGTGTGTCGTTGTATTCCAGATCGATTGAGCTCCTTTGCTTGTCGATTCCGGTGTTTGTCCTGTGATCCATTGCGTGGTGGATGTACTCCTCAATAAGGTGAGGTGTGCCTATACCTCAAGATGGTGAGGGCTGCCATTAATATTTGTTTGTGTATGTGTAGTCTCTGTATTCCTCAGTAAGGTGAGGTCTGCCTTGTTGTTTGTGTCTGTAATGTTGTGTGTGTTGCACAGGAAAGTCATTAAACCTTAGTCATTAATCGCGTTTACCGCCACCGGTTTGATTACTTCTTTGAATTAGTTTATTTTGAGCCGTTTTATTCTTTATTTAGCTCACTCCATGCTGCTATGTTTGCTTCTGTTGGCCTATTTAGATGAAGCACTGATGTTAGCGGGCAATCAAATGCGTAGTGGTGGATTTCCTTCTTCCCTACAGACGCAGTCTCCTGTCGTGGCTTTTCCCAGTCTGTGTGAACAAAGGTTGGGAATTGACCGTGTCCTGTAAAGTATTGAGTTAATTGTTGCTGGACCCGCTAGGACATTAAGCACTGCTGTTGATGTTGTTCTATATGCCCTTCTAATTCTAAGTAGAAATGGCCTCTGTACCGTTTGTAGTTTTTGTGTTGCCTGTTTCCCTAGATTTGTTCCCCATACTGATGAGGCATAAGTAAAAATACGTTCTGCTACGGTGTGATACCATGTTTTCAGTAAATTGGATTTGATTCCCCAGGCGCGCGGTGTCACTCTGATTAGGTGTCCGTGTGCTGCAATTGCCTTTTGTCTGAGTGTATTGATGTGTGCGAGCCAATTAAGATTTTGGTCTAACGTCACACCTAAATATTTAATTGTTGTTACTGCCTTTAGTGATTTGCCGCTTATTCTGATGATTGGTTCTCTTTATAATTTATGCGGTTTGACAAACTTGATAATGTTGCACTTGTTGACTGAAATTTCTAGTTTATGTGCGTCGCACCATGTTTCGAAAGTGGTGACTGCCATCTGCTCTATTGTTTCGATTATCTTTCGCGTTTTTCCTCTAACGCTGATCAGAAAGTCATCAGCAAAAGCTGTAACATTGACTTCTGATTGTGTTATTTTTCCAAGATAGTATAGGTCCCAGGCATGATCCTTCTGGGCAGCCTTTGTAAATATTTTGTTTTGCATTTCCAGTCATACTGTCCTGTTTGTTAGGAAAGTACTGATAATGTTTATTATTGTTTTTGGGCAGTTTAGATCAATTAGTTTCGTGTTGATGTCTTGTCAGTGAACAGAGTGAAACGCGCCCTTAGTTACTGGGACAATAAACTTTATACACTACTAATCTTACTAATACGTAGTGTATTAGTAAGATTAGTAGTGTATAAAGTTTATTGTCCCAGTTGTTTCTTATTTGCTTTGTTACTTCCTTGAGTGCCATTTCGCATGACCTACCTTGTCTAAAACCGTATTGTCTATAATTTAGTTTGTTTTCTGTCTCAAGGAAGTGAGTTAATCTTTGACAGATTAGTTTTTCCAGGATTTTGCCGAGTGTAGGAAGGAGGCAGATTGGTCTGTACGACTCCAAGAGTGTTAGGTCCTTTCCTTGTTTTGCAAAGTATATGACTTTTGCTGTTCTGTGTGGTGTCGGAAAGTGTTGTAGTTTAAAGCATTGAATTGCCCATTGTGTAATGAATTGTGGTGTCGCGGCTACGATTCTTCTCCAAATGAGATAATCTAGGTCGTCCGGCCCCGAAGCCTTATTTGTGTTCAAAGAATAAGTTGCATTTTTGCCTCCTCTCTTGTTGGCATTTTTTAGTTCTGTGCTGTTCACTGATGTTCTAGGTTGAAAGGGCACTGGCTTATTTGGAATGTGGTGGTCTGTAATCTTTTCCATTGCTGCTTTCTTATTGGGCGCTATGTTACCATCACAGCTGATACTTAATTCTGTTTGTTTAAAGGTTTTGTTGTGGGCAATTTTAAAGGCCGTGCCGTAAGGTTCTGTTTGAATTGTGCAAAATGTTTTGCACGCTTTAGCTTTAGCGTTAAGTATTGCCTTGTATTTTGAGCGTTCTTTACAGAACGAAATTCGCCATCTGTGTTTCTCTTCTTCTTCGCATGTTTTAAATCTGCGACTTATGGCCCTGACTTTGTTTCTTTGTGTAGCAAGTTCTTTTGTCCACCACTTAAATTGCGTTATGGGTTTGTTGTTTTTTAGTTTATAAGTTTGACTTGTGCTATTTTATGTATAGTTCCTATCAGCTCAGTTGTTAGCTTATCTAATTTATCTACACTGTTAATATTGCATAAGTCATTTGCTAATTTTCGTGTTTTGGCTTTGATTTGCCTTTTAAATTTGTCGTGATTGCCGAATTTTGTTTTTAATCGCGTGTTTACTACCATTGGTTTATTGTTGTCTATATCGAACCGTATGTAATTATGATCACTCGCCGTGTGTGTGTCTTCCACTTTCCATCCTGCTATAATGTTGAGCGCACTGCTGTTTGCTATAGTAAAATCGGGGCTTCGCAAGTTATCTTAAATTAACGTGATTTTTTTAAAAAAGCCATAAATTGCGTGAATATCATAATTATGCGCCACTTTATTTTACAATTCTGTACACATTCGCCTGTTTATGACAAGAGGGTTGTTTTTAAAACTAAAAGAGAGTTCCATACGAAAATGCCATTTGGAGTTTTGGGCATGTGCATACCTTTACTCGATTGTAAGAAATTAGATAGAGAGCGGTGCAGGCGAACCCCGGACTGTACCTTTAGTTTAACGGTTTTGGAATACTCTCTCATCACCAACGGTCAAGTGATTTGGTCGCTCTATGCGCGGCAAGTGAAGCATAACTGCCCGCAGCAAACGATGCTTCACTTGGATGATCTTAACGGGAAGCAGCGTGTAGCCACTGGAGCTCTGGTAGCAGAAGAAAGAGAAGTTAAGTCCCTGATTCTGTGATACAAATATCTTGGAATCGTCTGATTAATCCTCTACATTCCATTTGACGGTGTTTCCTTCACACCGAGCAATTCGCATAGTGCCCTGAATATAGCTGAAATAAAATGGGTGCCTTAGACAGAAATTGGAACAAGCCAAATCTAAAAATCCAATTTTCTACTCGATAGTGATCAGGAGTCGAGTACGCTTCTGGCCATTTCCTGACCTGACAACAGAGTTTTACTCGTTCCCTTTATAGGTTCAATGAAGACACCCAAACCAAACTGTGTTCCGACATTTAATAGCCGCCCACTGCCTCGAATCGTTCTACCCTTTCGTGGGGCACATCACTTTTTCACATTAATTTTACATTTGTTCCAGAAGAACCACGTTCCAAAACCGGTGCCAGCTGCGATCCAACACACTCAATCTCGGGGTAATAAAAAATGCCATCATCGGACTCCCCCACACGATAGAGCAAGCCTTATCTCAGATGTAGGGATTTCCACAGACTTCCACTCTTTTCTCGCAGTGGGACTCTTTCTCACCCTTGAAATCCGGGAGATCTTCTTGAATAGTTGCGATCTTTCTGCATGATCACAATCGAATAAATGAACACGAAGTAAAATTATATCTAAATGCAAGTACGCAGAGGTGCAACGTATAAAATGGCAACAAAAAGCATTCCAGATCTTTTATAGATGTAACATGTGAAATTCATGAGGAAAAATTCCTACGAGAAAGACACATATTTTTTGATGCAGAGCCACAGATACATGAGATTCACAAACTACATGATAATGTAGTTCTAATTTGGCTATAATTTTGGCATCGTTTTGATAGGGAATCAAGTAGTAACCAAAACAAAATTTAATTCAATATTTTATAAACAAATTTTATTTCGCTCCACTTGATTTTCACGGTCCCCACGATCAAAATGATGCCAAAATTTTCGCCAAGTAGAAAACCTGAAAATTATCTGAATGGTTCTGCTTTAGTTATATTCGTTTTGTAATGGTCGTCACAAGTAAAACTGTGCAATCAAACAGGAATAGTAGTAACAGACAGAAAAATAATCCATGTCAGTTTTTGGTGGGAGTGACTCTTCTGCAATGCCTAGCATGAGGGAATCTATCGCAAACTGGAAAAATATTGACTTAGTTTTATTAAAAGCAGTTTTGTTTCACAATTCTGAAATGAAGATGAAATCCAATGAGCTTTGAGATGATTGAAAATTTGCCTGAAGCTGTTAAATATTGATAAAGAGGTATCTACATAAAGAGGAATCCTTAAAATATTGTTAAGCATTGAAATCAGAACTTTTTGATCGGTGACATATTGGAAAAATCAGAAATACGTTCGCTACATGGCTTTTTCCAAAAATAAATATGTATCATTATTTAAAAGAATATAATTATAAGAATGGAAAAATTTGGAAAGATCCAATGTTGTAAATAATTATCCTGTCTACTTTGGCCGAGAGAATTCAAATCAAAGTAAAATTACAGATTTAATCAATAGCAAACGCTGTCTTCAAAACAACGAAATACGGACATATAGCCTATATTATTGGAAGCTCAATATTTTCATCACTCATTTGTAATCATGTTGCCAAATGAA
Source organism: Latrodectus elegans (assembly GCA_030067965.1). Taxonomy (NCBI): domain Eukaryota; kingdom Metazoa; phylum Arthropoda; class Arachnida; order Araneae; family Theridiidae; genus Latrodectus; species Latrodectus elegans. The sequence goes on from CM057813.1 coordinate 7,061,662, forward strand.
GGATTCGCTACCTACCCTTCATTTCATCTGTTTGTGAATTGATTCCCGTTTAAAGCACGGAATTTAAACTGTAAAACCATTCAAATCACTCACAGTAGGCAGAAAGAGAGATCCATCCGTCAATGCATTGAATTATCTTTCTATAACTACGTCACTTTCTGATATCGACACAGAAATGTGCAAATCATAAAACAACGATCATAAGCAAATAAATGATTATCAAAAAAAAGTTCATCTCATAATAAAATACTAAATTCATGTATACAAAATATAAATAAAACTGAAAAAATTGAGTTGATAATAGTTTTATAATTTAAAAAAAAGGAATCGATTTAGACTGGAGAACACAATACATATTTAACCTTTACACTCTTTTATTTCCATTAAATATATCTGACAGTAAGCCACAGAAGAAACATTTTAAAGCAACAAGTCAAAAACATTAAACATTTTAACAAGTCCTTTAAAATAGAAAGTTTATATTATCAGCTATTCTTACCTGTTTGAAGATTCATATTTCTGAAATAAAAAAAATCTGCCATTCAGATAAAATTTAACATTTCTTTCCAACTTAAATATTACTGATGTACACCTGTTTTGATATTCTGCCCTGTTTGATTCATTTTGAGAGATTTAAAACAACTCAATTTATGTGTGATGAGTTTAATAGTACAAGTATTGATAAATTTTGTTGCAGTATGTTCAGATTTTTTTACAATTTACTCAATGGTTAAAAACTATCAAATTTACACTTAAGGGGATTTCAAAACAAATATAAAGAAAACTTTAAATTTCTTTCTAATTCTGTGATTTATATCGCGTAACCAAATGGATGTTATTCTAAAATAAAAAAGGTTTTATGTGAATTTTAAGCCGACCACCCTGTCTAGTGGTCAGAGTGCCTGACTGCGGATAGGGCGGTCCTGGGTTCGAATCCAGTTTTGGGCATGGACGTACTCTCTATCTATCTATCCTGTCTTTGTCCTTTCTGTGTATAAATGGGTTGTGAATGGTTGCCTACTCTATAAATGGGTCCCTATGGCATGTGTGTACTGAACAGTCGGACTCCACACCAAACATGGTTCAGTATGAAAAAGTGGAGCAGCGCACACCATATTGTCAGCCTAGCTGGCACAAGTCAAAAATAATTAATTTAAAAAAAATGTTAGGTGCTATTTGTTTCTTCTTATATGTCTGTTTATATTCCCATAATTTTCAAACCAAAATGTAAAATGAAATTTCCTTTTTAGATTAATTATGCGATTTGTAATTTATTTTATTAATCTCAATTTTGTGAAAAGAACTGTACAAAGGTAATGCTCTAATGACTTGACAGAATTTCTAATTCGTGTTATCGAGATTAATTAGGCGATAAAATGAAGGCTGCCGATTTCTGTCGATTGAAATCGCCATTAATTTTGTATCACTGTAAGCAACGAGATGGATTTCTTTCTATGGCATGCCATAATAGCCTACGATAGAAATTCTCTTCACGACCTATGCCGAATGCCCTACTGTGATCGACATTTTTCTTCGTCCCCAAAACTTCACTCATCAATGAAATTTTATTCTATTCTGACAGTAATTTATCGGATAATCTATACTATGTGAATTATAAATATATGCTACTTTAAATCTGCAAAGAATACAGTTTAATTTAAATTTCAATATTTCCAAAACACTCTCTTTTTCTTATAGTTATTAAAATGAAATGAATCTTGGAAAAATTACCAAAATTATTTATCCCCTTTCACATGTTATTGCCTATATATTTATTATAATTTTACAATGACAATTTATTAACAAACAATATTTTCTTTTCTTGGAAGCTGGAAATTTTGCTTTTATTCTATTTTGTTCGTTATTTAGAGCATAATTTCTTCTAATAGAGTAAGAAATGTGCCACTTTAAATTTGCGAGAAGCACAAGTTTATAGGCAATAATAACCAGATACTTTGCGGAGAAGAAGGAAACTCAGGACAGAGGTTGTGTGTGTAGATATTTTCTATACGTTCCAAAAGATTCACGAAAATTGAATGCAAGCCTATACTCACGTGCAATTCCAATTTCGTTTTCTCTTCATTTCAGAATGCAAGCGATTATTATTACTTCATCAAGTATTACTGTGTACATTTCACAAGATGAATCGCCCAATTTATGCTTATTTTCTATTTACCTCTAGAAAGTTTTTTATTTCCAATGGAAGATTATAGGCAGTTACATCAAAATAAATAAAAAGGATAGAACAATGTAACACAGAAAGATACTGCAACAGAGTCTATTAATCTAACATGTCTCTAGCTTCCCAATAGCGCTCAGTTAGTAACGAAGTGCAGGGCAGCGAGGACCTCTAGAAAGTAAGCAGACAACAGTTTCGTCCGCGAAGATCCGATGACGTCATATGCAAGTATCCAATTGGGAAACCCTCTCTTTTTCTAGCAATTAGATTCTGGCTTATGACGCTATCGGATCCTCGTGGACGAAACTGTTGTCTGCTTACTTTCGGATGGGTAACAGACAGTTTCGGATGGGAAATTGAAAATAAATATGAGTTTCCATTCACTTTGTGAAACATACACAGTAATCCTTGACAAATTAGGATTAATCGTTTGCAAAATGAAATGAAGAGAAAAAGAAATTAGAATTGCATAAGTGTAAAAACTTGTAGTGAAAAACATTTCTATTAATGCATTCAATTTCCCTGGCTCTCAAAAGGTCTGCTGGAATGTGTAAAAAACATAAACAACCGCCATGTTTTTCGTCCACAGTTGTCTTCTTCTTCTGAAAGTATCTCCTTGTAAAATGTGGTTAACTGATCTTGGATAACATGCCAAATTTATTCCATTCTTTTTCTTGTTTTAACTGAAACTACATTTACTATGTTCTTGGAATAATAAATTTATAACTAAATGATTCTCTTAAATTCGAAGCACAAAACTTCTCTTTGATATTAATAAAAGAAAGAGAGTAGAAATTTAAAATTACCTTCCAAATATAGGATAAGCAGAAAAAAAATATAAGGTAGTATAGGTAAAAAAAAGGGTTGCCTATACTTCAGGGTGCTCCTTAGTTTCTCGCTAGTTAGGCACTGGGTTGAGTGATGTTGAAGAGGGTGAAAAAAATTTCATTAAAAGAAATATCACTTTTATGTTTAAAAATCTGTAAAATTTCTGTATTTTTTAAAAAATTTTGTACTATTTCCTCGTATTTTCGACTCCATTTATTTTCTTTAAACACAAAAAAATCGCCAATGTCACCCGAAATTTATCCCCCCCCCCAAAAAAAAAAGATATGTAAATTTACTAATAGAATATTTTAATTTATTTTTAATTCCAAAAAGAATTTTATTATTTTTCCTTGTACATTTCTTGAATGGTTACTTTTTTGATTCCACGAAGCAATACCCACTCATTAAGTAAATCTTCATAACCGAAGTGTGAAATGAGTTATTTAATCTCGGCTGCCTCTATGGACAGCAGTCGGATATTGTTAACCGAAGTCTTTAAATTCTCATGTTCTATATTTAACTAAGCGCTCGTCAAATTTATTGCCGCTTTATGTCTTTGCATACTGGGCTAATTTCCACCATTGCACCATTTGCAATTTATGGTATAAGCTCACCAACAGAACTTTAACTCCTTACAAAAACCATATAAGTAATAATATAGAAAAACTTCAAAATGTGTTACACAGGTTGTTTAATAATTCATGATACATTCAAATTAATAACGCATGAGGCATTTAAAAATATCAATTGACTACCACGTGTGTGCTCCTCGTCTCGCTAATTTCCTCTCTCTCTCTCTCAAATGGAAATTGCACTCAATAACGAGTGAAGATTACATATTCGACTTACAAAAGAGAAGCTATTTGAACGGGTGGGCTGCTTGGTGAGGGTGTCTTTCTCATGGTTGGAAAATGGAGAATTCACGTATCCACTGAATGGAATATCCGTCATTTAAGGCTTCAATAAATCGGTGTCCCCGTGTATCCCGAGTGAAATAATAATACCAGTGGTGTAAAAGGTCAATTAGTGGGGGTCTTCTAAATGGCTCCCCTCCCCTGCTGCTTCCACCCTACTCCATTTCGAAGTGAATCACGCAAAAAAAAATGATCTTATAACTGAAAATAAATATGCTTCCGTTTGTTTCAGTACGAATGGAATTTACTTGTTCGAGTTCTGGCGCATATCAGACACGGAGGGACGTTTTCGAATGTCTGGTCAGAATTTGCTTCATGACCAAGACGCGAGGCGAAAAAGACAACCAAAGTTTCTTTTTTTACAATTCCTTTTCATTCAAAGGTGGTCAAATGAAGGCTATATAATATATGTGTGTATATAGCAAGTAGTGGAAGTCTGAGGCGAAAAATTCAGAAATTGACTTGAAGATTGTTCAAAATAACGAGGCTATGTTTAGTGGCTTCATTTGTCGGATGTAAGCAAACAGAAATGCTTGCAACAGCCGAGCCGACAGTTGAATAGCTAGTGCCTTCGACTCAATAGTTCGTGACTTCGATTCCCGCTTACGCCACGGGTGTTTGTAGTGGAAACTTTAAAATAAAGCCCAGGTCTAATCAAATCTCGTGGGCCAACAGTGACAGTTTAATGACAAACGAAATGTATGTAATAAGACAATTAATACCGTGCGAAGGACGGGGAAAACGCCGCTCTCGATTACGAAAAGTAATGGATCGACACTGAAGGGTGTAATGTTTCTTCTTTGAAATGATGCAAGAAGGAAACTCCAATTCTGGTGTCGATTTCGCCATTCGTATATATCCCAAAACTAGGAGGAATTTGGGTTGACCAAATGAAGCAGCCGGACGTATTCAATTATTCGGCATCGATTTCATGTTTAATATCAGAGAGTAAACCTCCATTAAGTTTAGAACGTTATTATTTAAAGAGAAATAAAATAAAGCCCTTCAGAGAAACAGCTTCTGTAGCGTCATTCAGTTCCAATATTATGCGATCGTAAATTTTTTAACTCGATATATTTGGGGTAGACTGGGCCCAGCTGGCAGCCGAATGGTTAGCGCTCTTGCCTTCGGTTCAACAGTTCGTGGTTCGAATCCCACCTTGGGCATGGATGTTTGTATTAGTTCGGAATACACTTTAAACCATAGGTCCCGGTCTAATTAGCCCTCGTGTGCAAAAATGACCGTTGAGCGGCAAACAAACCATTGGGGTAGACTGGGAAAGGCGTCGTTCTCGTGACCGAGAAGTTATAGGTTCTCTACGTGACACAGCCGACAATCCATCATGCTCACCAATGGCAAGTGGGGCATGTAAAATAGGTGTGGTCGCAAGGATCTTCTATCGATGGGGCTTGGAATAGGAGGATGCCCACTCACAGATGATGAACTCGTCATGTGGCTGGGCTTAGATGTGATTTCCATTCAGCATCTGAGAAAGCATTTTGATGAAACAAACGAATCTACTGACTGTAGGCTTTTGCAGTAGATGCTCGTGTTACGCATTCATGACGACCCGTTCCTATGCTTAATTCTTGAAATCGAAAATTAGTGTAATAGAAAAACAAGTGTTAGGTGTTCGAACTAATTTTTTGAAGCAAACTGTTCTCTCTTTATAAAGGAAGTACTAATAGCATAGCCACCAATTCTACTGATTTTATTAGGAAACTCCTGATTTTTCATTATTTCTCCCGATATCCCGATAATGTAAGAAAATTTACTCATTTTCGATTATTTCAGCGAACATATATATAATTAAAAACAGCTGATGTTTTGCGTTTTAATGTAATTTTATAAGAGTTTAATACTTATAAATTGCACTAGCGTAGTAAAGGTTGTCCCATGGAATAAATATCGGGATATAAGCGTTGATGTTTATACTTTTTATTTGTAATATATTCTTTTATTTTTCATACTTCCTTCATTAGGTAGATGAACATTTAATGGAAATGTTAAGATTATAATACAAGATATTTTTTTAACATATATCATTCTAAGAATGTATAATCTAAAGAGTAAAATTATCTTTTTGCGGTACAACCATTTTAAACAATCTGTTTCAAGCTAAAATGTCGCTAGTAGTGTATCGTGTTTCTTCCCTTAAAATCAGTAAAATCTACGGATTTTATTTCCTCCAAGGTTGGCAGGTAGGTAATAGGAAAAAAAAAATTAATATAACCTATGTGAGAAACACACATGTGTAAAACATAAAACAATTACATAAAAGAATTCTACTTTCATTTTATTGATAAAAAATTAGGAAAATTAATCACTTATTTTTCCAGATTTAAAACTATATTTTTAATAATATATTTGTTCCCATGTTTTATGATACAAAAAAGTAGTTGTTTTCCTGAAAAAAAGATTATTATCTTGTGAGAGAACTCAATTTGTTTCTCGCATGGTGGCAGCACTGCACCGTTCTCTTCTTCCTCATTTCATTCTTTTATTACTTCTCCAATTTAATCTTTTTTTCAGAAAATTGGCCAGTGCGGATAGGGGTGCCCTGGGCGTGGATGTACTCTCTCTCTATCCTGTCTTTGTCCTTTCCTTGTGTGAATAGTTGCCTACCCTGTGGCATGTGTGTGTACTGAAGAAGCCGGACTCCACACCTAATACGTTTCAGTTGGAAAAGTGGAGCAACGCACCCCATCCACTAAGCCTAAGCTGGCACAAGAAATACTTCTTAAGCACCACTCGAGTCAGGCCTTTTGTGACACATCATCGTCCGAGATTTCATTCAATTCTCACTGGCCGCTTCACTTTCATCGTGGAGTTTTTGGTCGCATCATTGTGCTCCTGTGAGATTACGAGAAAAAGAAATCGGATTTAAGGAGTTATTAAGGTTCAACATTTTTTCGTTTGAAAATACAATATATA